>JAQPPZ010005419.1:0-323910 GCA_028583015.1 Wollemia nobilis | reverse complement strand
AAAAATCTGATTTGTATGAAGCCAAGGGTGCTCAATTACATGCTCGAATGCATTGGCTAAAAGTTGGGGATAGAGTGACCAAATATTTTTTCAATGTCTCAGACCTCCTGCCAAGTATTCCCAATTTCAAGCCATTCACATTGATGGAAAGAGATTCATAGACCTTCTGGACATTGTCAAAGTCTTTTTTTTACATTATCAAGGTGTTTTTGCTTCTCAACCCCTTTATGATGCTAAAAGGTAAGCTCTTGTTGATTGTACCACTATTATTCCCAACAAGTTTTCTCCTAAGAAAATGATATTCTGTGATACTCCTCTTTCTCTAGAAGATTTAAAAAATACCTTTTCACTCATGGCCAATGATAAAGCACCTGATATTGATGGCTTCCTATGTGAATTCTACAAAGAATTCTAGTATATTCTTGGTTGATCTCCCCAAAGTGTATCTTGAAGCCCTACAATGTGGTTCACAAGGTTCCATTATTAACAAAGGTAATGTTAGATTTATTCCTAAGTCTGGAGACCCTAAGCTCATCACTAATTGGAGGTCAATCACCCTGCTTAATATGAGATATAATATTATTTCCAAAGCCCTTGCTCTTAAGCTTAAATATCTCCCACCTTTGATTGTCAAACCTGAACAAACTGGTTTTGTTCGGAGAAGATACAATCTTGATAATGTTCTTGTCATTTGGGAAGGTATAGGGTGGGCAAGAAATTTTAAACAAGATGATTTATTCATTAATATTGACTATGAAAAAGCCTTTGATAAAATGGAGTGGTGCTTCATCACTGCCATGCTTTAGGCTTTGGACTTTGGGCTAGTGTTTGTGAGCACCATTCTTATGTTATTTCAAGATGCTTCAGTTGTTCTTACTTTGAATAATAGTCAATATTAGTTAATTTCTCTTAGTCATTTTGTAGGATAGTGATGCCCTCTTGCTCCATCTCTTTTCATTCTTGCTATAGAGGCTTTTGGCTATTTGTTGGCCCATAAAATGGATCAAGGATTAATCAAGGATATTGCTCTCCCCAATTCTGACCGTCAATTGGTCAATGATCATTTTGCTCATGATTATTTTTTAACGCTTCAAGAAGATGAGAAATCCCTTTCCTCGACTATTAGTTGCTTAGAGGTGTTATTTTTATCTTCTGGTTCTTCTATTCAATTGAAAAATACCTCATGTTTTTAGCAATCTCAATTCCAGCTGCCATGTTGGTTGCATCATTTCCAATGGACTTGGATTTAGCCGGGTGAAGTGTTTAAATTTATTGGAATTCCTTTTGCGTTTCATGGTTCCTCTGCTCAATTATGGTAGTATGAGAAAGTGGACAAGAAAATTTCTTACTAGACTAGTAAGAAACTTTCTCTGGAAGGAAAAATTTAGATTTGTTCTAATATTTTAGCCACTACCCATATCTATTATTCATCTTGTTGGGTTCCATACAAATCTTGTTATAAAAATTTAGATAAGCTTCTGAGAGATTTCTTGTGGGCCAAAGACTCTATCAAACGAGATTTTCATTGGGTAGCCTGGGAAATTTATTGTTTTCCAAAGGACTATGGAGGCATGGGTTTGTTTGATTATCATCGATAAGGTTTTTCCCTTTGTGCTAAATGGATCACTCGATCTTTAATTGGGGATGAATCTTGGAAAGTGTTGGTCAACCATTGCATTTATTATGGTTTGCTTTAGGGGAAGAAAATTTGGAAAGGGGTGAGATTGCAATCCATTATTATTGTCCCTATCCCTATTAAAGTTAAAGGTTATTTTGTCATTATGAGTATTTAGAAAGCCTAGGAGGCCTTCAAACCCTAGCTCAGTTGAAGTAGGTGTCTCTTTTCCTTCCATGAATATTTGGTGGTCTCCTGTTATCACTTGATAGGGCTCTCCCCTGGATTTGGTGTAGTGGGTCAGAGTGGAGAGGTTCTATAAGCATGGTATTGCTTCCATTTTTTATTTCTTCTCTTGACATACCCGAAGTTGGATACCCTAGAAAAGTTTTTATCAAATTCACAATTTAAATCCAGGTGATAGAGATACTTATGAGGTGGTTATTGATAGTATTCCATTTTCTATTTGGTGCAAACTGTATAAGCATTTTCAAAATCCTCGGTGATCAGAGTTGGTGTTTTTCTGGGGAGCTTCCTATTTGGTAATATAAAGCTCATTTAGGTTACAAATGGCTCACCCCACAAGTTCCAATGGTTGATAAGCTCACTATGATATGGGACTTAGTCTCTCTTCCCTACCAATGGAATAAGAGGTTTCAGATTGCTTGGGCTACTTATATTGAAACTAAACAAAGTTTTTTTGCTTGGAGCCTCTTGCACTAGGGGTTGCTTGCTAGAAATAGGCTCAAGCATCTAGGTGTTCATAATCCCATTTACCCAGTTTACAAATAAGCGAAAGATTTATTGCATGTTTTTTGGTTTTGTGATTAGGATCAGTCAACCTGGGAGTGGCTTCTTGAATTTTTTAGACCTTTTATGCAAGAGGATTTTACTAGGGTGCATGCTATTTTGGGTGACCCTATTACTTTTTCCTTCAACTTGGGTGTTGTTTGGAATATTTTTATAATTGGTACCCTGCTTTATCTTTGGAAATCTCAAAATAGACCTATTTTTTCTCATTAAGATGTTGGGTGTGTCTTCTCTATTGCTAATAAATTGCTATATTCTTTGATTTTTTGTTATAGATTCAAGTACAGGTTGAAAAAGTACATGTGGAGCTGAACTACTTACATACCCTCATGGAGAATTAGGGGAATGCACCTTGTGCTATGAGTCGTGTGCCTCTTACTTCCCCTTCCAGGTCCTGATTGTTGGCTCATCGGGGGATCCATCATCGACCACAACCCTCTACTACCAGACGCTGGTCCCAACCCCCTCGTAGCACAAATATGGAGAATTTGGAGCTGGAGACCCATCTTGCCTGGCCTTTGGTTGGGATGTTTGGTCTCTTAAGAAATATGATACCCCTGGTTGGGGTGAAATTATACCAAATGCACATACTTGTATTGTTAGTGGTACTACTACTGATGGTTGGGGAGCTCCAATTTCTTCAACTGTTGGATGGACTTATGACCTTATGGAGGAAAACTTCAGACCTTCCACCTGATAGTGATTTCTCGGCTCCTTTCTTTCTGAATGCATATTTGACATTGTTTTGGCAGTTGTTATCTAGTTTTTTGTGGATTGTTTCTAACACTCTTGTGTACTCCTAACCACGATGGTTAGTGTGTTGTTTTACGGGTGTGCTAATCCCACCCACCCTTATTTTGTATGATTAGACATTTTTTTATTAATATAATAACTTTTTCATTCAAAATTATAGTTTAAACATTATAATAATTTATGAGTTTTCTAATATAATATTTGAATCTTTCAAGGCTTCACAATCATTAAAGTTTGGTTTTCAAATTCATTAACTAAAAATAGATTACTTTGATTGGTTTGACCAAAATTATACCACTATATATTTTCAATAATTTATATTAATATGCCTAGAAAAGGATTGAAGAGTTGGTACGTGGTAGGGGCCAAGTGAGTATGTGTTAATATTACCTTTTTTTGAGTGAACTAGGGATGAATGTGTTAATTTTATCTTTTTTGAGTAGAACTAGGGATGATATAGATTATTTACTCAACCTAATAATAATAATAATAAATTTTATTAATATAAATTTATTAATTTAATGATTAGTATTTTACAATTGATTGACCAAAATTATATAAGGCTATTAGCTTGATGGAGTATTTACTTAATACTTTTTAATAATTTTTATATATTAGTTTAATTATTTTTAATTACCATATATGTTTAATAATGTATTATCTAAATAAAGTATGTACAACTTCAACTAGGGATCACTTTCTTTAAATAACAAAATAATTAAATTTATTATTAGGTTATATATGTTATTTTATGAAAAATATTTTTTAAGATTCTATTTTTTTATAAAGATATTTTTCATCTTTTTCAAAATGTTACATTTAAAAAAAAAATTCTTTTATAATATTTTTATTAGCGGATGATATCTCAATTGACCCATTACTTTATAAATTTGAATATTGTCAAGACAAAAATCAACATGGCTAAATTATCTATTATTTGCTTTTTAGTATTTATGGATATGTTGGTATGTCCATGATAATGTGTTGAATAATAGTTGATGGATATAAGAATTAATTTTATTTAATCATTCATTTACAATGTTTATTTTTGTTAATAGCATGAATTATAATTTTTGCTAATATCCCTCAATTTAAATATATATTTTCATCCTTTTTCAATGACAATTTTGAACCATATACAAAGTGCCTTAGCTTGTGTCTTATTGAGGTTATCATATAATTTTAAGTATGAAGTCTTCATGATTTGAGAAAACACCACCCTCCATTTTTCCTTTGGAAGCATCATCAAAATTTATTTTTATGCACCCAACATATGGGCATTTCTATTCTACTCTAGATTGTGTAAATCCATTATGTTACCTCCATTCTCATATTTACCTTTTCATGTATATTTAAATATTATAATGAAGAGGTTAGCATTTGATTTTTGCATGTGATACTCCCTATTATGAACACCATTCTTGTAAATATTTTGTAGAAGAGGCAATAATATGATTCCAAAGTTGGGCATGATTTTTTAAAAAGATTTATTATTATTTTGAAGCCATAAATTCCAAAAAATTATGGCAAGACTAGTCATCCACATAATGGATAATTGTTTAGATTTACAACAATTAATTTAATATTTCATTAGATATTTATTAATGGAGTTATCTAATATACTCTCATATTCCTAAAATGATGGTCCCAAATGGTGTAAACAAATAGACAATAAATATGTAAATGATATATTGTTTTAAAATCCTTCTTATATAAAGCATAACTAAAAGGTCATGATACCCTCTTCTTTACAACTCTGATTTGTAAGAATCGTACATTGGACTTCTAATAATAAAAAATAAAACCTTACAAAGCATCTCAAGTGACCAAAATTTCTACAAGGATATTGTTGAATTGTGGAAAGGTTCAACTTATTATGCAACCACAACTTTGGTTTCAATAATTTTTGAAAGAGTCTAGGTCCTCTTCCAACCTATAGGTTTAGGTTAACTTCCCACTATTCTTATTATTATATTGCCTAAAATTAAAATACATAAAGCAAATATGGAAATTAAAATACATATAAGTAAATGATGAAGTTTAGGATGTAAGATATTTAAGAGTAAATATAGTCAAAACCATTGTAAGGAGAGTGTGTGATCAAGGATAAAAAATTTGAATAACAATAATGTTACCATTCATATAAATTAAAATTGTGAGAGGAATGAAAATATGGGAAAAAGGGAAATATCATAATCACCTCACATTTTTCAATTATTAGAAATAGAATATATTACATCATTTGGATCATGTAAATGTACCTTTCTTGGTACATACTTAGGACATTAGATTACTTTAGGGGGAAGTTATGTAGTTACTTCATGCAATGTAATAAATGCACAAGTGTCAATGTGCAAGTTGTATATGTGCAAGTTTTTCCTTGCACAACTAGGTAGAGTTTTTGCCAAGGAACCTATTTCCTATATAAAGGGCCATAGACATAGAGCAAGATATAGCAGTAGGAAGTAGTGTAGAACAGTGTGGTGTGATGTAGTAGAGTGTTATGTAATGTGATGGAGTGTGATATAGTCAATACTAATTCTTGAGCAGTAGATTTATTCATGGAGTGTTCATTTCCTCCATAGCTACTTTGTATGCATATCCATCATTTCTATTTATAGTATATTTTTAGTCATCTCATAGATTTACTTTATTTTATATTATTTTACATCTTGTGATTGCTATCTCTCATTACATGCTACATCAAAAGCTAACAGTGGTATTAGAGCTATGGTAGATCAATAGGAAAACCACCATTATCATTGACCTTGAGTTTTTGTTGACCTGATATGCCATTTGAGTAGTCACTATCAAAAATTCTCAGAAGAGTCTAGGTGATAGAATTAGGGAGAGTCACAAGTAAATACTGGATGAAATATCAGTTTTTGAAATACTGAGATTGCATATGGCTAGAGTATTTTCACAGAGTTACAAGGGAAAACTTGTGAAGACTAGGACTCAACATTTGATCCACTAGTTTGATGAATCAACTACTGAAGCTCATCTAAGAGATCTAGAAAAATTACCTAAAGTTTCTTTTATTTTAGGGAATTAATTCTCAAATTATTGGGACACCTCCTACAATAAAAATCTAGGAGATTTCAACTTCATTGCTCAAAGGTCGGAGTGCCTTCATAGTGCAGATATTAGTTGCTACAAGATAAGAATACTATAGAAGAGACTTTTGGAGAAGAATTATGGTGAAGTTGGGAGATAGGATATCTCCATTGCTAGATTGGGAACTTCACAAGGAAAAATGCCACATAAGCCTTAATCCAAGAAAAGGCCATAGAAGCCTTGATCCAGAAGAAAAGGCCATAGTAGCCTTGATCCAGAAGAAAAGGCCACATAATCCTTGATATTGAAAAAAGGCAATAGAAGCCTTGATATTAAAAAGGACCACATAAGCCTTGATACTAAAAAAGACCATAGAAGCCTTGATCCTGAAGAAGACTCCAAAAGAGAGTATCTATTTTAGAAGTAAATTTTAGTACTAATACTTTTTTGTAGGAATAGAGAGATTTAGTGAGTTGGAAAATCTTCCTACAAGTGAGTTAGGAAGATTATCTTCTTCAGAATCAATCCAACACCTAAAGCAAAAGAGATCAGGAGAATATTTCACTAAAGAAATTCTAGACTTGGAAGAAGAATAAGGACTAAGAAAGTCTTGCTCGAATCTATAAGTAGCAGAATAGGATATCCAGGAGAAGATCTCACCACCAACACTTCTAGAAGCATAAGGTTGAAGATAAGGTCTCAAGGAAGACTAGAATAAGCTACAAGGTCAAAGGCCTTGGAGAGATCTCTATGAGCATCTAATAAAAGGCTTGGAGATTCTTACTGAAGATATCATCAAAGGCATTCCAAGGAGAACTCATTGGAGAAATTCACTATTGGAGATAGTGAAATATTTGAGACAATTGTTGTCTTCCAACAACAAGCCCAAGAAGACAAATTTGGGAAGGAGTTTCAAATATCAGTAGACCTCAAGATATTCAAAATATTGAGATGAAGATCTTGTTTGAAGTCAGAATTCAACAAGAAACTTGAAGGAAGATTCAAATAGAAGAAGCCTACCAAATCCAAGAGATTTGGAGATTACCTCTCATAGCAAGAAGGCATCACTTCAAAAACAAATATCTCTTCAAATCTACAAAAAAATGATGAGACTACAAGAGGAGAACAAGCCACCAAATACCTAGGCTTGTGAAAGAGAGTTTGAGATCATATTTTGGTGAAGACGAAGCTATTCAAGGTAGCCTACAAAGAGCTGCAAGATCTTACTCAAGAAAGCAACTTGGTGATCTTAAACACCAAGATCTACATCCTCCACAAAAGTGAAAAAAAGGTATTTTAGAAAAAGGTAAGAAACTATTGGTGCAAGTAGATTCATTAAAGTGGATTAATTATCAGATTTGTTTAAGCACCTCAATTTGGATTAAAGTTGCAATAAGGATAATTGAATTATAGTATTAAAAAGTGCAAAAAGAGAAAGGTTTCCTTAAGGTTCATTTGCACTTTAGGAGTTGATTAGATTTCAGAATTTCAAACTATCTATCAACTACCTATCATATACTCTAGAAAGCAAAAGAAGACTAGCTCCTACTACCTTGCTTATAAGAGAATTGCAGAATAATTCTTGAAGATTCATTTCTTATTATTCTTTATTAGTTGTAGTAAGATGATTAACTGCATTATTCTTGAGATTTGATTGGAGTGATAAAGTGAAATTATTAGTGCATTAGAAGTAAAAATTGTTAGATTCATTTGCACTATGATCACTCTCAAAAGAAATTAGTTTTGTTCTTTTGATAAGGGTAAAAAATCTAGTTTACATCAAGTGTATAAAGGTACTCTTAAAGCATAGAAATCTACAATTCATAGTGGCCAATAGAAGCCACTAAAATTGGTTAGTACAAGTGAATAAAAATTAACCAAAATAAGCTTCAATGATTGAGACTTGGTGAATCTCAAATCCAAAGCACTATAGGGTTAAGTGCAGCAGAAAAAATCTTCTATCTATGGAATATGTAAATATTGGATCTATCATTGAATATCCAAGCAAATAGGGCAAGGAGTATATCCAAAGGGACATCCTCAAAACCCTCATCTGTGCATTTAAAATCTGCTACAAAATCATACTACAAGACCTACAAGAAGGAGTGCAAAAAGGGTGCAATAAGAACCTATTATTCTCATAGTAGAATACAAGATGTTTCACTATATTATTTGTAGGTAAAGGGTATATTGAAGGTGCCACTAAAGGCACAAACACTATAGGGAAATCTAGCCAAGAAAGGTCGAACATCAAGCAAAGTCAAACATCAAGAAATACCGAAAGTCAAGCAAAGTTGAATGTCAAGCACTCCTCATCCATAACACAAGGAGCCATTTGAAGGAGCTAACACTTCACATATTAGATGGATGAACCTACAAAAGGAATGTACATATCAGTCGATCATAAACATGCATTTATGTAGATAGAAAGGGAGCACTCTTTTACAAGCACAAAGGTGATAGATTCTACCTCAATCAACGTGGATGAACAACATAAAAATATCACGTTGAAGGGAATGAGGAATGAGGAGAATAAGTGAAATACTCAAATATTTCTAGCTTGGTGAATATTTTCCACCAAAGGAATCACCTATAGTGCCATATGAAGCTCTAAAATTGCCTCAATGATCGACCAGTAAGAGAAGAGATTGCTTGCACTCCATGAAATATAGCAAGCAAATAAGATGCATATAAAAAGGAGTTATACTCTCCTTGGAAGCATTACAATGAAATAACTCCATGTAGGAAGGTTGAAAGCCACTTGGCATGAATTCTCTAAGGTGCCATCCCATTTCTTAATGTCCAAGAAGACTCGTGAAGGAGTTACAAGTGCTCACACAAGTGTTCATGCATTACAAGGCAACCAAGAATATAATAAAGCATTACTAAAGGTTGGTTACATTACAAAGGAGAGAGCTCTTATGTAATGCTCAGTGAAACTTTTCAGCCTTCACCACCTTAAAAGGCATCCTAACACGAAGTGGTAAAGTGTGAAAAATAAAGAATACCATAGTGAAAGGGATGTTGGTGAGAATAACGTAATGAAACACATCCAAAGCACAACGTGGAAGGAAGGTAGGATGAACATTAAAAGCTCCTATAAAATATGGTCAAACCTTCTCAAATCTATGGCACTCTTCACTCCAACATTGAAGACAAGTCGGTCCAATCCACACTCATCATCTCAAGCGCCAGAAGTTATGTATTGCAGTTGTTATATCTAGTCAAATTTAGAGCCATTAAATTGTGGTGATAAAGAAGATAAGGTAAGTAATTTATCTCATTTAATGTTGCTTTCAAATAAAGGAGATATAAGGTTTAAAAATCAAGGATAAATTTTGAGATTATGAAAGCAAAATACATAGGAGATAACTTACCAAGCTAAAATAATATTTGCAAATTAACCTAGGAGATATAAGGGATTCTACTTGGGTTAGATTATTTAATATTTTGCAAATATTATTGTGGTCTAATTTTTCCAAAAATTAGGGAGTCATAAGGGTTACTACATCAAATTAATTTATTGGAAATTAGATACACTTAAATTAATTCCCAAATGACTATTTAAAATAGAGGTTTATCATAGTATTTCAAAGGTTGGAAATTTATAAAATTACTGTCTCAAACTTCTCAAAGGAGACAAAAGATCCAACATTATAACCTATTTAAAATTTGGGAAAAGTGCTCAGTTCAATACGAGCAATAAGGGATAATAGAAGTTGATTTTTATAAAACTTTACAAAATCAACCAAATATTGAACTATAATTTACAAAAGCACTATATCTTATCTAGAACATAATAGGGAGTCATAAGAAATTCTACATAACTTGGTAATAGTAGCATTTATCAAAGATTATCAGGTTACAAAATATAATATTTCTTCAAAACTTAAAAGTCCTTAAAGATTATAGACTCACATTACATGGGAGTCATAAGGAAGCCTACAAAACTAAAGATTAATAAAGGTTTTATCAAATCTAGCTTATATTAATTGGGATTTTATAGACACTGAGTAGGGAGTTATAAGGTAGACTACTCTATCCCAAAGAATACAGGTAATACAAATGACTACTAGCATGCTAAGCAACACTCTTCAAATGGAAAAAGGAATGTCATATAATGAATGTGAAATTTGCTCCAATAGAAATTAGTCTATAAGATATGATAACATGTGGTACATTGACTCAGGGGCCAGTCATCATATGACAGGAAATATACAATGGTTCAACTATCTTGAAAATGCTAAAGGCTATAAACTAAGAATTGTAGATAGCCAAACTTATCCTATACATCGATATGGATGTGTAACACCAAGCAGATCATTTTCAAATATTCTACTACAAAAAGTATTGTATGTTCTTGAATTAACATTCAATCTCATATCAGTAAGCAAATTAGTAGAAGACAACTATATGATCAACTTTGGATATATGTATGGAATCAATACATGTCTCATAATGAATCAAGGAGAAATAAAAGTGATAGGATCAATCCATGAGAATACATATATCCTAGATTCAATAAAAATCTCATGAAATATTGTGATATCTTCAATAAACATCTCATGAAATAACATATTTTAAAAGGAATAGGTTCAAGAAAATGAAGAACCAGTACATCACAGAGGGAGGCATAGAAGAATCAAAATCAAGAAGATGATAGGACAAGTGCACCATCCTCTACTCAATCATCAACAATCAAAACCAAATGAATAAACTTGTAAATAAAATAATAAAGGTGGTTTGATAGAAGACAGGGATGGTGAACCTAAAAAAGTCAAATATCACTCAATGGAATAAGATCCACATTGAAGACTAAAGTCTTCAATATCAAAATAATGTAATACATGGGGGTGTTAGAAATAGATTATATTACATCATTTGGATCATGTAAATGTACCTTTCTTGGTACATACTTAGGACATTAGATTACTTTAGGGGAAAGTTATCTAGTTACTTCATGCAATGTAATAAATGCACAAGTGTCAATGTGCAAGTTGTATATGTGCAAGTTGTCCCTTGCACAACTAGGTAGAGTGTTGGCCAAAGAACCTATTTTCTATATAAAGGGCCATAGACATAGAGCAAGATATAGTAGTAGGAATGTAGAATAATGTGGTGTAATATAGGAAAGTGTGATGTAATGTGATGGAGTGTGATATGCTCAATGCTCATTCTTGAGCAGTAGCTTTATTCATGGAGTTTTTATTTCCTCCATAGCTACTTTTTATATATTTCCATAATTTCTATTTATAGTATATTTTCATTCATCTAACAAATTTACTTTATTTCATATTATTCTTTTTCTTGTGATTGCTATCTCTTATTACATACTACATCAAAATCTAACATAAATTAAGTAGGGTTATGCCATTGACAAAAATTAAAAAATATATATCAAATTTTCATAAATTTCATAAATTAGAATAGCATAATTTGGGCCTCATTAATTTTAGCTTTAAATTCCCAAGGACCAATAGACTTTTACAATAGATCCCATGACTCTTACTCATATGAAAAAATACCCTTGATTTACTTGGGGTGAGAAACTATTCCTCCTAGTAAAATTAATTTTTTGGGGGTATTTTTAACAAAATGATGGATGTCCAAATGTTATGTACCTCTAATTATGCCTTGGAAAGGCTTAGAAGGCTTTCAAAATGAGTTATGGTGCTACTATATTGTAAAATATTGTTTTCCAAATATCTTTCTTGGGTTTTGCACTTGTCTTTTTACTCCTCCATTGGTTTAGGAGTGATTCACTCAAGAGACAAATGAATTTCTCCATTATACTACTATTTTTTTAGTATTTTTCTAGTACTTTACTCTTTTAATCCAACAGCTCCATCTCTGCTAGTAGATCACTCAAAGAAATTGTCCTTCATGGAGCAAATTGGTCTTAGTCTCCAACTTAGCAAAATTTGAGGCTTTTTGAAAGGTATTAAGTGTGTTGGCTTTCTAAGCCTTACTACCACATAAATTAATAGAATAATATAGGTCCCAATATAAAATATCCATAATATTAATGGTCTAAATAACAATAATAAAAATTTAATTACAAAATAATATCAACGTATACAAATCTCTATAAATCAGCAATATTGAAAAGATACAACATTATTCAATAAGTTAAAATACAATCTTGAGATATTTTCTACACTCAATACAAGTTATGGAGTATTTTTTCCATAATATAGCTATACAATATAACTCTTCAAATTCTTGACTATTGCTTTCCACATGACCTTTGGATTCTTATCTTGCCACTTGTATACAAGACTCTTAGTCATCTTAGCATGACACATGTACACATATTGCTCATTCCAATATATCAAATAATGTAACATTCTCTAACATCCCCCTATATTACATTATTTGATGTGAACTTCTCTTGATTTGCATAGATAATTTTAGAATATCTAAAATTTGTTTCTACCAAGTACTTTTATAAAAATATTTACAATTTGATCTTTAGTAGACACTTGTTTCAAATGGATATGATGATTTTGAACACTAACATTGAGCTTCAATGAGTTTTGTAACTTTGTTCTTTCATGAATAATTGTTTTTTTAATTAGATTAAGTACTCCTTAATAATCACAAATTATCATTGTAGGAGTTATTCTGATTCCCATATCAGATAATATGTATTGTAACCATAATGCTTCATAGACTACATCTTTTGTTGAATGATATTTTGCTTCTATAGATGAAAGTGCTACTGCATATTTTTTTTATTGTAATAAGAAATAGGTTTTAAAACAAAATAGAAAATATAGCTTGATGTAGATTTTCTATCATCTATAGATCCAGCATAATTAGAATTTGAATATCCCTTTGGGCAGAATTTGTCATCATATGTTTGTCCATATTCTACAATCTTGTTAATATACTGTAGTATTTTTTTTATCGCTTTGCAATGAATTTATTTTAGTCCTTGCATAAAACTTGAAATATAATTTATAGCAAAAACAATATCTAGTCTGGTATTTGTTAAATATAGAAGGATCCTAAATTATTGATAATAGATAGTGGCTAAAACTAGAGGTGTCTCATCATATCTTGATAGTTGTAATACTTGCTCCATGAGGGTATAACTGAGTTTATAACTATTTATCTTGTATTTTCAAGTAATAATTTTACATACCTTGTATTTTTTATTGTGATATTATTTTCATTTTGATAGATTTAAAAACCTAGACAATAATGAAGAAGCCCCAAATCTATCATTTTCAAAATATTTTTCCAGATCCCTTTTAACTTCATCTATTCAAATTGTTGAGCTTCCTATGATTACTATATCATCAATGTATACTATAAGTATTATTCTGTAATGTGTAATATTTTGTGTTTAGAAATTTGAATTTGTTAAACTTATTTAAAAATTATGTTGTAATAAATAATTGTTAGTCTTCATATACCATACTTTTGGTGCTTGCCTTAGGCCATATAAGGATTTGTTTAACTTGAAATTCTTTTGTTCATGTCCATTGATCACAAATCCTTTTGGTTGTGACATATATACCTCTTCTTCAATATCACCATTAAGAAATATACTCTTTACACCCATTCGATGAAGTTTCCATCCATGATGTGCTATTAAAGCATAAATTATTCTAATAATAGTCATTCTTGTTGTTGGTGCAAATGTTTCTTCATAATATATTCCTTTTGTTTGAGTATATCTTTTTGCAACTAATAAAGCTTTGTATTTATCAAGAAAACCATTTTCTTTATATTTTATCTTGTAGATACACTTACATCCTACTACTTTCTTTCCTTGTGGTAGATCAACCAAATTTCGTGTTTTATTTTTTTATTAATACTACATATTGTAATTCCATGACTGCCTTCCATTCTATATGACTTAAAGCATTTTAAGTAGTTGTAGGTTATGTTATATAACTTATCAACCCCTTATTTATTCTTTTTAAACTACGAGTTTGAGGTCTTGTAGTAGTAAGATATGGAATTTTCTCTAGCTTTGAATCCTTAACCATATAGGTTCTTTCTTTTGAAATGATGTAGTGGTGTCTACATTTTCTATTTATTCATAATCTATATATGATTTTGAGTCTTCACTTGATGAATCTTCTTCTAAGGAATTTAAAATTATCCTTGAGTCAATATTTTATTCTTTAATAATAATTGTTGTTTCCTTCATCAAATAATACATCTCTATTTATGTAGATTTTATTTGTTGAAGGATCAATCATTTTGTAACCTTATGAATCATCACCATAACCAAGAAATATTTCACACAATTTTGTCATCTAGTTTAGTTCTTATTTGCTTTGGAATATGCATGTATACCTTACATCCAAAAATTCTCATTTGTTCTACTATTAGTTTTTTTCCTGACCAAACTTCTTCAGGATTAATATTTTTTCATATTGATTAAAATTCTCAGTTGTTATACTATTAGTTTTTGTCCTGACCAAACTTCTTCAGGAGTAATATTTTTTAGTATACAACTGTTTTAATTACTTCTACCCAATATTGATGATTGGTTTCTAAAAACAAGTTAAATTATTTTGACAAAAATTCACCTCCTCTATCGGAATGAAAATTCCTGATTTTTTTATTCTTTTCAACTAGTAGCTTGAATTGTTTGAAACACCTGAATGCTTTAGATTTGAATTTCATAAAATACACCCACATTGTCTTAGAGTAATCATCAAGAAATAGTTGAAAATATATATGTCCTCCAATACTAGTAACATTCATTGGTCCACATAAATTTATATATATTAATTCCAATGGTTCTTGAGTTCCATGTTGATGATGTTCAAAAGGTATTATATGTTGTTTTCCTGCTAGACATTATGGATAAACCATATATTCCCATGTAAGTTTAGGTAAACCTTTAACCATTTGATGTTTACTCATTTAATGAAGATGCACTTATGTGTCCTAGCCTTTTACGCCAATGTTATCTTGTCTTTTAAATCCCTATTGATAGAGCCATATTTAGCACTATATCTAGTGTGAACAAACTATTTTTATATGAGCTAGAAGCTATAACTCTTCCTTGTGTGATAATAAGACATTTTTTTTAAGTTTTAAATTTAAATGCTAGGTTATGATCCATTAATTGAGATATTGAAATAAGATTAGTAGTCAATCCAAGTACATATAGTACATTGTTAATTATTCTCTTTTCATTTGATAGATCAATTAAGACATCTCCTACTCCTTTGACCTCATAATTCATACTATCTGCTATGAAAATTGGTTTTTTATATTTCTCTTGAAAATTGTTAAACCATTATTTATTTCTAATCATATACCTACTAGCTCCAGAATCAATATACCAAAAATCCATAATGAGTTCCTTTGAAGTAGTAAACCTTATATCTCCCAAGTTTAAATAAAATATTTCAAATATGAAATTTGTAAATTTCAAGTTTCTAATCCTTTTATGTAGAATACCTTTTAACTCCCTGATATTAAGTTTGTAAAATTTCAATTTTCAAAATTTTTAAAGATTTAAAATTTTCAATTCTTTAAATTTCTTCAAATCACAAAATTCCTAAATTTCAAAAAAAAAAAAAAATAGCTATTAACTCCTCCAATATTTAATCACTCAAAAAATATCACTCTTTAAAACTTAAAGTCTTTAAAAAATTTAAATAAATTTTAATAAAAAAACCCACTCTTAATTTTTTTTTTTAACTTCAAAAAACTAAAATATTTAAAAACCTTATACCTCCAATCAAGCTTTAACTTTTCAATATTTAAAACACTTTAAAATTTATGTTGGATACCTTATCACTATGTATATTTAAAAATATAAATGAATATTGAAATTAAAAAACCTAACCCTTATTACTCCACCTTGCACTTCTAACATATGAATTCAAATATATTTCCCTCCAAAATTTTAAAATATTCATGGAATATAATGTCTCAAGATGTTACCTTGATGATCAGTGATTAAGTTAGTCCTATGGTCAAGAGTAGGCAATGTATGACATTCTTACTTGCTAGTGGCTTTGAATTTGAATGTTTTGCTATGAACAATGTCTCTCCAAAATGCTTCCCTTCTCTATAATAATCGAACGCTTTCTTGTGAGCATGATTAGTGGTAGAATATCTTCCTAGAAGTAATGGTAAGATGTATCCCTATGAGAAGTGGTAGTATATATCTCTTTGCAATAGCCAAAACTCTTCTCTACTACAAACAATGGCTAGGTAAGTCTCTTCTATTAATGATTGGACATCTTCCTCTAGGAGAATGTCACTCAGATTCCATTTTTGTCATAGAATACTCCTTATCTGATATCCACATATTTTTGCACTTCAGATTTTTGGTTTCTTCCTTGACTGAGTGTTGACTATGTTCTTTGTGTGTAGGATTCAATCTCTCTTTAGGTTACTTCAAAATTTATTGTCAAGGTTAGCCTCTTAGGCTTATTCTATTAACATTGCCCTTGAGCTACTTTCTAAAAAACTAGACTCTTAAACCTCCATTAGCTGCTTGGGATGATTTCTTACTTATTTAATTTTTGTTAGATATTTATGTTGATATCTTCAAAGTTGGCCTCTCATGACTCCTTTAAACATTGGCTACTTGAGATGCTATCTTCAATGTTGGTCTTCTAATTCTTTCAATGTTGGCTTCTTGGGCCACTATATTCAATGATTGACTTCAAGTGCTTCATTCAACATTGGTTGCTTGGACCACTATCTTCAACACTAGACTTTGAGTGCTCCTTTAAATGTTGGTTGTTTGGGTAACTACCTTGAATTTTAGCTTTAACTGATGTACTATTTTTTTGCCTTTATCTCTTTGTTTTTTCTTTCCTATATCATGATTTGTAGCTCTATTATTTAAAAGGCCATCTAGACTTTATCTTTGTACAAGGCCACTTGGGCTTTATCTTTCTACAAGGCTACTTAGGATTTATCATTTTACAAAAACACTTGCTATATACTCCACTATGGTGTTTTCACCTTCCATTCTTTGTGCTTTATTTCTTCTTCTTTCCTCTCTATACTTTCTTCTCTGCTTCTCTATTTCTTATGAGAATATTGAATGTTCTTTAATATCTACTTAATCTCTGTAGCAATATTACTCCTCTATCTATCTAAAATATTTAATGTCTTAGGTCACACCTAAGAACCCAATATGATTCTCCTCCTTGCTAGAGAATCTAATATCAATGTCAGGATGACTCTGAATATCCTCAAATATGCAACTACCTTCTAAGTTGGTTATCTCTATCAATGTCCAACTTCTCTTCTAAGTTGACCCTTTATATTAATATAGTTGAGTCCTAGTCTTTATTGGTTTTCCTTCAACCAAGTGGAAAGACCCTAGCATCCAAATCATGGTGACTTATCCTAAAACCCTAAATTTCTACTCAATAAGACCTTTAAAAATAGAGTCCAAATCTGCATTGCCTTCCAAGTGGACAAACTTTAAATTAACTTTATCAAAAGTGGACAAAGTTAAATATTGATAATGGTGGCTAATAAAATGAACTCTATCAAAATGGATAGAGTTAGGTGGTAGATTTGATACCATTGTTGGCTTTTAAAGCCTTACTACCATAGAAATTAACAAATTAACACAAGTCCCAATAAAATAGCCATAATATTAAAGTTATAAATAACAATAAAAAATATTTAGTTATAGAATAATATCAATATATACAAATCTCTATAAACCAACAATATTGAAAAGATACAATATTATTCAATAATCTAAAATACAATCTTGAGATATTCTCTACATTCAATACAAGTTATGGAGTTTTGTCTCCATAATATAGCTATACAAGATAACTCTTCAAATTTTTGACTATTGCTTTCCACATGACCTTTGTATTCTTATCTTACAACTTGTATACAAGACTCTTAGTATTCTTAGCATGACACATGTACACATCCTACTCATTACAATATATCAACTAATATAATATTCTCTAACAAAGTGGTCAATTTCATTATTTTATAACCTTATAAATTGAAAATTATCCAAGGTAGTGATTTGTCACTATATTTCTAGTGACTTAATTGCTTACCAAACTTGATTGTTGAGATATCCAAAATAATACCTTTAACCTTGGGCATATAATCTTCAAAAGTGAATTTTTTCTACAAAACTGCAAAACTATGGTTCTAGTTTCACCTTCATGGTAGTATACCTAGAATATTTTACCATTATTTATCTCATAGTATTTGGAGATTATCAAGGTCTTTTATGTATCCTCCCAAGTCCTCAAATGGTTTCTCTCACAACTCATCTTGTTTGTCCACTAACTCTTATACCTTAGCATGCAATGGAGCTAGTTTTTTTAATTGCTTGATTATACCTCGAGATTCATATTTATCCTTATCCTATTTAATCATTAAATAATTGATGTCATCCTCAAGGAGTTTCCCCTTAGGGTTAGCATTGTCAAGCAATCTAATAGTAATGAGCCCCTGAATCTCCATTACCATCTCTTGCATTGAGTCTTTTAGAGATGTTAGCACATATGTGTAGAGTTGTATGTCTCTCTAAGCATTATGAATCCTATTTAGCTCCTTAATTATATATTTTAACCTATCCATAACTATTGGGCTTATGTTGCTAATATTTAGCCAAAAATTTGAGCACCTATTGGTAGCTATCCTTCATAATCATTTGATTTGGGTTGCTTTCCATGTAGGATATAAAATTGAAGCACCATTTGACATGTATTACTTTATATTTGATATTTTCCTAGAATGATATCACCCTTATCACCTCGAAGGTTGATACTAGATCTGTTGTTGTCTAGATATGTTACTACCCCTTCTTTTTAATATCATTATTTTTCCTTAGAGCTTAGAAAATATTTTGATCTCTCACATGTTGGGATTTTTTAGAGTTATTTTACTTGGTCTTGTTGTTGGAATTTTTATTGTTCATTTTGCCTCCTTAATTAGTCTTTTACTTGCACAAACTATTGTTAGCGATTCTACAATTATTATGTCTTTTTATCTGCCTCAACAAGTTAGGACTTGAGGTTCTCAATATATTTCTTTAGTTGGTCATTTTTAGTGGCATATTTATTTAAGGCTTCATTGTCTTTTTGGGGTTGTTCTTTGGTAGCTTTTATCTAGGACACTTTTCCTCTAACTCTATATTTTGTTTCTTTAATACATCATTATTTTTCGTTAAATGATTAATTTACATGGTCATGACTATGGATAATCGATTTAAAAGTTAGATAATCTGGTATGGATTATTTCTTCTCAAATATTAGCTCAGATACCCTAATAGTGAAGTCATCATAGGATGTGATTATTTTGGAAACATCATTCTATAGTGTTTTTACAATGATAATTTTTTCTCTATATGATAATTGTAACCTCATGGTTATAGGAGCTTGAGAGGTTTAATCTTTCAACTATTGTACTCTTTTCTAAATATTTCCTTTCTTTGGGAGGAAATCAAATACCATTTGGATATTTATCTCCTCAACCTTGCTAGTAACCTTCAAAATAAAGGTTGGTCTAGGCCTTGTAACTTCACTAGTAACTAGAGATGCTTTGGAAGGATATATCATAGAAGTGACATGAATGACAATAGTTACTATATAAAGAGTTGCTTGGCTTGGCATGAGCATAACATGATTAAGATAATATAATGGATGGATGAATTTTCATGGAGATGAAATTGAATGACAATATGGATGGACTCATCCTTGATGCTAGCTGAGGCAATGTTTCAACAAGTGGAGATATTAGTTATGAATAATAGGAACACATTGTGTAATCATCTAGGATTTTGAGTTGGTGAGTTGGATTGTGGGTGATGGAAATGAAGTGATCAAGGTCGTGCCAAAAATGAAGGTTATGGTTGAAGATAGGTGCCTCCAGGAGAACCATGGGCCACACTAGTGGATGGTGAGAGAAGTGTAATAGAAGAAAGAGTGGAGAATAGAAAGATATAGGAATATAATAAGCATATGTGGATAAATAAGTAGGAGCAATGGAAAGTAAAAGGAGAGTAAAGGTTAAAGTGATGTTGACCATTATAGTGGTTGTTCTCTACTAAAGAGAAGTTCCTCCTTGGAAAATTCCCCTCCTTGAGATGAGGTGTTTACTATTTTTTTGCTATGTTTATTCCACCTTCTCAAACACTAAGCCATGTGGGTCACCTTTAAATTTTTATAGGCTATATTTTGTTATTTCTTGCATCATAGAATTAATGATATTAAGTGTGGTTAGTGCAACAACTATCACAATTTTTGGTGTAGATGCATGAGGTCAATGTGGTAGACTCAGATATCCTTTTAGTGCTTCTCAAACTATTTTCATCCTCTTTGTACTCATTGGGTAGTTTCCATTACAAATGGAAGAGAATTATTTATTGAATGAGATATATCATGTTGGTTTCTTTGCCATGTTGATTCCATATCTTATCTACTACTACAAAAAAAATTGAGTACCCTATCTTTCCCAATGCATCCAAGGCATGATGTTTAGGCTTGAGATATGGGTTCAAGTTATCTCGAATATTTGGTTCTATACAAAATGTGTACCACTCAAAGGGAATGGTACTTCATCCTCATATCTCTAGGAACTCACTAGAGTGGATAGGGCCAACTCCTTGCTTGGGTTTGCTTACTTCTCAATTTTATATATCTTTTGATGTACAAAGAAGGTTTTCAAACTATAGTGTTTCAACTTCTTTCTAAAATATTCCTTGGGTCATAAAACTACATGTCCTAGACTTGCTCTAGACCCATGTATCTAAGTCTATCCTCCAACACCTTGTGGAACCCATGCAACTTGGAAGTGATCTTCATCATGAACTACTTGAGTGGGTAGAAGTTAGTCTTATTATGCCCCATGAAATAAGTTATATCCATGTAGTTAAGTTTCCTAATGTACTCAAGGTTCAACAACTAATATAGTATAAACTATGACAACTTGAAGGACATGGCTAAAAGATCATAAATTCAAATGAAGTACCATGTTTATCCCAATAAAAAATCTTCATTGATCCATTGTTCTAATTTGAATAACTCTCTCGACTCTTCTTGTAGCCTCAAATCCTTTCACTTCATCTTCTCCATGATAACATTATACACATTGTCATAGAAGTAGTATGATGTCTTCCTCATTTCTTGGAAAGGTAAATTTGTGCACTCCACCACTATAAGTGGTTGCCCATCTATTCCAAATTTATTTAGCTGATCTAAGAGGAATATATCTTTCTTTTGGTTCAAAATGATCTAGATTAATAGGTGTAAGGAAACTTTCATTCCACCTTAAACTCATTGGGCTAGTTTCTCATCTATTTCAACTATATATTTAGCATAGTTGTTCATTTAAGAGTTTTTAGGGTAAATTTTAACTATATGAAGTATGAAAAATTATTCTTTAATGGATTAGCATCTGATTCTTGCTAAGTACAACAATAATCTTAGAAAAAACCACGTAGTCATTGTCTTTGAGTAAATTTATCTCTAATAGGATGTTGAAGTTAATGATATTATTTAGGTTCCTAATACAATGGATTAAGAAATACCACCAATAATTTTGGTTACACTTGTAGTAAAAAAAATTGGATCATCAAACTATAGGTTACTCGTATTGCTAGATCATCAACTGCCTTTAGCTTCTTCCTTATCTCCCTTATTTATATAAAAAACTCCTCTATCTAATATGTGACTTGATTCTTTTGGCCATGAAGTCATACATTTGGACTCTACCAATTTATGGAAATTCCATATCTTTAGGACTAGGTTTATTGATGGGCCCAAGGTCCATATTCTATTTTCTAAGAATTAGTTTGTGGCCCCAAGTTGAACCCCCTAAGGGTCTTTTAACTTAAATTCCCAATGACATTTTGATATTTTCCCTCCTTAGCTCTCTTATTGGATTTTCTAACAACTCTTCTATAATTAAAGGAGGAGGAAAGGGATTCCTCATTTTTAATTATTTCTTTCCCTTCTCCTTGAAGGGCCTTACTTATTGTGTCATCATTGGAATAGGTGCTGGTGGAGAAAAAAATGATATTGGATTAATTTTAGAAATTTAAGGGTTTACAATGGAAAAGTGGAATACATGATACTTGGTGAGGAAAAGTTGATGATTATGAGAAAATAAGGGATTTTTTACCATATTTCAAAATATGGAGCAATTCAATCAACTTAGCAAGTGAATCACTTGCAAACTAAAATAATTCACTTCTTAGGAAGTACAAAGAAATTTTTCTCCTTGCAAGTAATTTGATTGGAAAAGTAAGCAATTCACTCATAAGGCCTAGTAATTTGCTAGTTTAAGGAAACATAGAAAAATTTTATTGGAGAAATTGGCAGTTAATTTTAGGAGACATTTACTCGCAATAGTTATATTTTTTTTAAATAAAGGGGTAAAAATTTATTGATAAAAATTTTGGATTACAAAGTACAACTGAGCTTCCAACCAGGACTCAAATAAACAACCAAACAGGCTAAAACCACTAGACTAGAATGACACCCAGAAAAGACAACAAGAATAAACCACATTAAGTCTATACATCCTTGTGGATCAACTCCCATAGGCGTTGAGAGTCCCCAGATGGGAGACTCTCCCAATTATCGATACTCCAAGGATCCAGCAGCTCAGAAGCCCTTTTGGCCAGGTAATCAACAACCACATTCCATTCCCTTGGAATGTGCACAAAGGATATAAATTCAAACTCTTCACTCATTCTAAGAATCTGAATGGCTACAGAGGCCAACTACCAATTAAATTCCTCCACCCTTTTACTATTTAAAATATTAACCACAATTTGAGAGTCAGACTCGCAGATAATCCTATGCCAGCCAAGAGAAAACCCCCTTCGCAAGGCCTCAAGAATTGCAAGAGCTTCCATAAAATTATTGGAGTGAACACCTTTATAAATGGAAAATAAAAAACTAACACCACTAGTAGAATCTCTCCCAACACTGCCAATGCCAGCATGTCCAGGATTACCCCTAGACGATCCATCAGTATTAATTTTTAAAACTCCTCTAGGGGGTGGCCTCCACCTACCATCTCTCTTAACCTTCTTGCTGATCTGAGGAACCCTACTAGGGATAGAAGATTTCACACCATCCCCAAAGAGACCAAGGGCTTATTGTACCTTCTCCTCCCTAGAATCCAAAAGAGGGTCCACATCACATTTTCTATGGATGGTTTCCTGAACCATATACAGGATCCTTTGCCATATCTGTTGAACAACCAAATAACTACCCTAAAATATGCACCGGTTCTGTTCAAGCCAAATTTTCTAGATGATGCAAGAAGGTTCCAAATTCCAAGCCACCCGAAGGAAGGGGGCCTTGGTTGGAGGTCTACCCAGACTACTCCAAAACTCCACCAGGGACAACACATGAAAATATGGATGGTTCTAAGTGCTCCACCAATGGTGCCAAATATCTCTAGCAAAGGAGCATTGGAAAAATAAATGAGAAGAGTCATCCTCATTCTTACTGCAAAGGACACAAAAATATGGACCCTGAAATCCCCTCTTCCTCACATTATCCCAAGTGAGGCATTTATTACGAGCTACCAAATAGAGAAAAAAGTTACATTTTGGCCAGGAAAATTTGTTCCACACCTTTTTCCACCAAGTGATAGGAAGACTCCCATACTTTTTCTTATCAAGAACCTAATAACCATAGGCTACCGAGTAGGTTCCCTTAGTATCAGGGTTCCAATCCAGAATATCTTTACCCCTCAATGAAGAACAAGGCCTCCCCATAATAATAAGAGCAAGCACCTCTCTATCCTTGGCCAGTCCCCCTTGGGGTCATTCTTGCAGATCTTTCCACCTGTACATCTCCATATTTCCAAAAGACTAGATTTTTTAAAGTCCTCCACATGATACCAGCCTGCTTCCAAGAAAAAAATGCTTAGGGAACATAACCTAGGATATTGATTCAAGATAGGAGGGTGGCCATCCCAAGAATCCTCCCAAAAAAGAGCATTTGATCCCTTATTGCAAATCCGGAACAAACCATGCTTGATTAAATTAGCTCCTCTTTTCAGAGTGTCCCAGATAATTGAACCTTTCCCAACCAAGCTGACTCTAGGTATTTCAGCCTCAAAAATACCTCTCAAGTATTTACAAGATAATATTTTAGCCCAAATATGATCTTGAGAGGTACAACATCTCCAATAAAGTTTTGCAGCCAAAGCTTGCCCAAAAAGAGATATCTATCACAACCCAATGCCTCCCTCTTGCATCGGCCTACATATAGAATATCACCTAACCAAACTCCATTTAGATTGATCAAGTTTTCCAAACCATAAAAATTGTCTTGAAAAAGCATCCATGTCCTTTATGAAGTGAGAGGGAGTTATTTATACAAAACATCTATAAATAGGTAAAGCTTGAACAATATATTTTAAAAGAAACACTCTACCTGTAGTGGATAGCCATCTGAAACTCCAGTGATTAAAATTCCTTCTAAACTTATCAAGCATAGATTACCAAGAAAATCTAGGTATAGGGTGAGATGAAATTGGAATACCAAGATAAATGAAGGGGGGAGTCCCAACCTAGAATCTTAGAATGCGAGCAATCCTGGCTTGAATAAGATGATGGGTATTGAAGAATAAAATAGAAGACTTGTCCTCATTAATCAACTGTCCAAAAGCACCAAGATATATGTGAAGATACTGTCTAATATTGCTAGATTCCATGATAGTGGCAACTCCAAACAAAGCAGTATCATCAACAAATTGAAGGTGGGAAAGAGATGGCAAACTACTATCCCACTTCCACCCCTGAATGAGACCCTGCATGACTTGATACTTGAGAAATCTTCCCAAACCTTCTGCCATAATGATAAACAAATAATAGCTCCTTACCTCAATCCCCTTGAGGTATCAAATAGCTCTAATGGCTCATTATTAACAAGAATAGATAATGAGGAAGAAGAAACATAGCTCATCATCCATCTAATCCATTTCTACTCAAATCCAAAAGCAATAAGAACTTTCTAAATAAATGACCATCTGACCCGATCATAGGCTTTGGCCATGTCCAACTTAATGAACATAGTTTTCTCCTTAGAAGTTTCCATCGAGTGAATAGATTCTATAGAAATAACAACCCCATCCAATATTTTTTGGCTAGCAACAAACCCTCCTTGCTCCTTAGAGATGATTTTGCTCAACCATATCTTCAGCCTCTCAGCAATAATTTTTGTGATGATCTTATACACAACATTGTAGAGAGAAATAGGCCTGAACATATCAAGGGAATTTGCTCCCTCTTTTTTGGGTATAATAACCACAAACATAGCATTTAGGGCCCTTAGCATCTATTTGTTCTTTTGGGACTCATGGACCACCTCCAAAAGATCAAATTTTATTAAATACCAAAACTCCTAATAAAACTCAATCGGGAATCCATCTAGGCCTAGGGATTTTCCTTTTTTCATCTTGAATACAACATTTTTCAACTCCTGAAGGTAAATTGGACCCATCAAGTGCTTATTCATCTCTCTAGAAATAATCGCTAGAATATAGTTTAGAATAAGCTTTTCATTCTCATCATATGATAGGGAGTCCTCCTTGAAGAGAGAGGAAAAATACCTCTTAGTCTCTTCTAAAATATCCCTGAAAGAAGAGAGCAAGGTCACCCTAAGAATTCACAAGAGAGGTAATTAGGTTACCATTACGATGAGCCTTAACTGAGTTATAAAAGAAGGTTGTGTTCCTATCCCCTTCTTGAAACCAATCTAATTGAGCTTTTTGTTTCCAAAAAATTTCTTCCCTTAGTTCCCATTCAACAAGGTCTTTCGTAGCCTCAGATTCCTCAACAAGAAGCTCCTTCATGATTCCTTGAAGCTTCTTCCACCATCTTAAGAGCTACCAGCTTAGCCAAGGAAAGGTTCACAAAATTTAGTCTATTCCATCTCTTCAATTTATGTTTTACAAATTGTAGTCGCTTCATAAAGGAATACATAGTGGTGCCATGAGGAGGTTTTCTAGTGGTCCACTAGCCTCACATGAAACAATGAAGCTTAGGATCACAAAGACACATAAGTTGAAACTTAAAGGAAGGATTCCTTTTTAGCCCTAACTCCAAAGCAAAGAGTTTGATAGGCCAATGATCATTTCCCCTACCCTCCAAAATCATAGAACTAGCATCTCTGTTATTACCCATCCAATAAATGGATATCAAAAGCCTATCCAGTCTCTCTGAGATGGAAGCTTCCCCACACCTTCTATTGTGCCAAGTAAAGATCCCATTATTTGGCTTGATGTCAACCAAGTTTAGGGCCTGGATATGAGCACTAAAGACATAAGAAAAAGGCTCGAGACGGTCCACCCCACCACGTTTCTCCTCTAGACAAGTGATAGAGTTGAAGTCTCTAGCCAAAATCCATGGGTATAGGGGAACCAAACTTCTCACAAAGCAAATGTGCTTCCACAAATTCACTTTACCATTGTAATCAATAGGAGCATACACATTTGTAAGTAGGATGATTTCACCAGATTCATTATCATGCTCGACCATTGAAATAGACCATCTATTGGAAATCCAAGTAAGAGGGGATATCTTAACTGAATCCCATAAACAAGTGATGCCACCAACATATCCACATGCATAAATACACTGGCATTGACCCCTTCTCCACAACTTGGGAATAATATTGAACATACTATCAATAGCCAATTTAGTCTCCTAAATAAACATGACATCCAGAGAATGCACACACACCAAATCAAAAATAACTTTTTGTCTGGGGATGTTATTCAACCCCCTTACATTCCATGAGTGCATAATCATTTTCGAGGGTTATAAAAATAGGAGTCCAATGTTCTCACCAAGCCTGACTCCACCAAATTCTCCCACATTAACTTAATTTCATCCTGGTCCTTCTTCCAACCCACCTTCATATTCTTATCTAATTTTTATTTTTATTTTTTTTGCTGTAATTCCAACATTGTAGGAGTTTTACAGTCCAAGGATGACTGCATCAGTGCCTGAGTAGGAGAGGGCATAAATAAATTTGCACCATTTTCTAAAATAGTTTCCCTTATAGGGCTTGACCCAACCATGCCCCCTATACTCAGATCCAAAGCACTTTGTTCTTCATTTAAAACCCCTAGATCTAATTCCTTAAGTTCCCCCTCAAGAAGAGACATCTGATTCGGCCTTGTTATATTTGCATTAGGTAGCGACATTTTAGGTATCTCCATGCACTGATCAATATCATATAATATTTCAAAACGGTTGAGTAGAGCATCTGGCTGGCTATCCTTAAGGTCTTTATTTGCACTTCGTCCTCTGTTTTAGGATTTTACCAAAACAAAACCTTCCTTATCCCATTCTCATTCCTTTATTGAGGATTTTCCTTTATCCAAACTTTGTCCAGACCGAGAGGGCCCAGGATTTGAAGCCACAAACGATACAAGCTTAGGGTATTTTCTTTGCAAGTGGCCATATTCACGATAAATATGGTAACAAAATGGAAGAGCTTCATAGTCAAGTTTTTGAACCCATGTAGTTGATCCAAATTGTATTTCAATAGAATCTAGAATAGGATTATTTAAGTCAATTTCAAAACAAATACGAGCAACAAAGATTACCTTTTTATTCATTGTATGTTGTGACGGTCCAACCGACTTCCCAAGCATAAGGGCAATCTTATGCAAGATATCAGTTCTCCATAATTCCAACGAGAGCCATGGAAGTCACACCCATACTGGAACCCGTGATGGCCGCTCCTTTGATGGGTTGAAACCCACATGCCATGGTTTAATAAAGAGTCCCACTTGGTTATAGAAATAAGAACCCCCTTAAAATGCTTTGTTATGATCTGCAATACAATATAAAACTACCATAAAATAGCTATTTGCACTCAGCATCACCTCCACATCACCTTCAGGATTCCAAGTCTTCCTGACCTAAGCCTCCATAAAGGGGAGAGAAATTCGGATGCCCAAAAATTTTCCAATAAGGGCATTTTGGGTTAGATACTCCACATCTTACGCCATCGAGTCTAGTTGAACCACTAGAACTAGTCTGGCTTCACATCGTTCCAAACATCCATTGTTATTTAACAAGCAATTCTTGACATGCACTGGAAAATCCTATTCCTTCCAGTCATTTTCAGATGAAAAAATATCACGAGCATGCACTCTTTATGCCGGACCCAATGCCATCACGATATTCCTCCAATTTTTTAGACCTCCTTCGAAAGTTGTTGCCATCCCCACAGAGTAGTTTTTCTTCATCAAACCCTAGAAGAGTAGTTTTTCCTCATCAAACCCTAGCCCAATGGTTCTATTGAATCTCTAGTGTAAAAATATTTTAGTTTGCATAGGCAAATCTATGTTGTAATTAAATGAATACGATAATTCATTTTATTTTAGTGGTGGTTTTCCCTACGTGCAACACTTAGGTTATTAGCCTTGTGATGTAGTCATCCTGATGGAAATTCCTAGTGGGGTTTAACCCAATTGACTAGCTATGAGGAGAGTAGTGCTTTTGTGTAAATAATGATTCATAGTCATGGTGATTTGATGAAACTAAGAGTGAAGTTCTTTGAAGTACGTATTGGTTGAGAGAAATATAATTGAGGTATATTGTGTAAAAATAACTTGGAGCATAAGGTGTGTAGAGCAGTAAGAGGATGAGGTCAAAAATATGAATATAGGGGTTGTGTTCTTAAGTGGTTTTATACTCTACAATTTTCCCATTTGCATAATTATATGAGATCCTAGGTAGGTTAGCATGAATTAGGCTAATTTTATCCCATGATTGGTTATCTTATAGGTAAGATGATTAGTGGAATATTTGCTCACTTTCATGAGTGGTTCATTTTTTATGGTGAGTAGTTCACTTCTGACCTTTGTACATTATTTGGTAAGAAACATGATAAAAAAAAAGAATTGAACAAGATAAACTTGACAACCATAGCTGAAAAATAAATTTTGGGAGAGAGGGAAGAAAAGGAAGATAGGGTTTTTTGTAGAGCAAAAAGAAATAAAAATAAGAGATACTTGAGGAGAATATCATAGATTTAAAGCAAGAAAAATTAGTAAAAGGTTTTTCCTATTTACCAATAGCAAAATAGAGGATAACTTTATTTATCTTTGAGCTTTCCATCAAATCAATTACAGACACTTTTTATTTACTAAATTGATAGTATTCTTCCATCCATTATGGTGATTTTGTAAACATTTGGTACCACTATCTAAAAGATTTGATATTATCAATGATCCAAAATGAATCAAATTTTTAATGACCTCCTAGTTTGACTATGTCCTTACCCCAATTGAATACTAAGTCACCTTCCTTGTAATCCATCATCATGTCTCATTTGTCAAGCCACGCTTTGACTACTTCCTAGTGTTTGACTATTCTCTTGAATGTTCTCTCTCTTGCCTGCTCCAACACTAATAGGATATTAAGTCATGGTTTCATTGGTTTGACATCAATTGTTTCAATCTATAATTGTTATGATAATTATATCTAACATTAATTTTATAAAATAATATGGGGGAGATATTGATTGTATAATTTAAGGAGGGTTGTATAACAACCTTATTGATTGCAAGTGAAATGATGTGGTGGAGATATACTCTATGCTTACTACTTGGACATAATACATAAGGTTGATTTGAAATCAACATTAATAATGATATTGACTTTTTTTATCATTATCTTTCTTTTAATAAGTTATAAATTGTTAGATTTTAAAATTCAGTTCAAAATGAGGATACAAATAAATACATATATAACAATATTTTTTTATTTTAACACACTCTTACACAACCCATGTGGTATGAACCTAGGTGCCGAATTCATACCATTAAGGTGTGCCATAGACACCATATTATTAGGTTTTACTTACATATCAATCTTTTTTACAATTATGTTATAGGTTAAATAAGATTAATTTAAGTTTAGATGTGTGTATAACTTATCTAATTATTAATAGTAATTTTATTTTTAAATAATTTATATATTTCTTACACACAAGAGTTCATATTAATCTAAAGTACTATATTTGTAGGTATAATTTATATATAAAAAAAATAGGCTATATTAAATATATTTATAATTTTAAAGATTTAAATCAAGAGTTACATTAAAGTGATTTTCTAAAGGCAAGTTAGTATTGGCAAGACAATATCAATAAAATAGTACTATATTTGTAGATATAATTTATATATAAATAAAATAAGCTATATTAAATATATTTATAATTTTAAAGATTTAAATCAAGAGTTACATTAAAGTGATTTTCTAAAGGCAAGTTAGTATTGGCAAGACAATATCAAGAAAATTCGTATGTGGGATCTGAGACCGAAGGGACACTGTTATGTTCGAAATTGCTTTTATTTTTAAGTCTCAACCATACTCGTGGAAGAATCTTCATTGTGAATGTTGGTTAGTAGTGCTTGCAGGACATCTACCTGTGTTTTAAGAGCAGCTATATAATCTGCTGTTTCACTGAGCAAGCACGACGCCTCCATTGATTTACCACCCGGAACCAGGCTTTGCAGCTGCTTTGTACGCCTCCTTACTAGTCTTGCATAAGATGAGCTTCTTACACAATAAATTCTATTGAAGTAGAAAATTCTACACAATTGCAAACTATATCTTCCAAATCCATCAAAAGCCTTGTGCTGCTTCATGTGGGCTCGTTTCAATTTGGACTGCAATATCAAACGAGATTGATACCTCACCCTTTGCGCCATTATCGCTTGAAACGTCATGGGCCCTAGCATTCTTCTGAGAAGAGGCCTGTTTTTCTGGTCATCGGAAATTTAGTTTATAAGGGCATGGCTCCAGCGCGGTTTGCAATCATGGCAGGCTATCCAGATTTTATGGCCACCACAGTATTCTGCGCTGTCACTTCAGAAGTCGTCACACAGATCTTCATGCAATTCACCCTATAACCACCATGCCACAATCATTTTAAACCTTTTACGCCCCTAAAAGCACGGACAAGCATTCAGTCCCACGAGGCCCTTGGACCTCCACCCCTTATGGGGTTTGGATGAACCAATTAATCTAAACCTCCGACCTAAACATTTTTATTGTTAAACGCAATTTTTTTTTAATAAAACTTACACAACATCTAAAGATTAGATTCTCCATTATTTATGACAGAATACAGCCTGCAACATCTAGCGATATCTTAAAAAGCAAACATAATAAAATATACAGATTTTTATTTTTTTTAGTGGTAAAATTTTATAAGTAAAAATAAAACTTACCATTCAAAAAAAATAAATTGAAACTATTCATTGACAAGACTTACAATTTAAAAAAATCAAACTGAACTGCTCATTGACAAGACTTTGATAGAAAAAATTATGAATGAGTAGAGTCCACTGGACTTTTTTTGGAAAGAGGTTTTAGGTGTATAATTGTGTAATGGCGATTATTTTATAATCTTTAAATCAAAGCAATCATCAAATTCGAATGATATACGAAAGGTGTTAGCGGCTAAAGGATTAGCAGTTTCAATTTCTTTGACATTCAAAATATCTTTCCCACTCTCACGTCCTATAGAATGTGTGGAGATCGTACCACACAGGCACATGATAGCACATGCAGACATTTTATCTTATCTTCCAACCACTCCCAGATAAAATCTTCTCCTGCCTAGAGTGCCACCCATTTTCCTTTCTTTGACTGTTCTCAATCAATCTATCGCCGCCCAATCATAAGAAATAATATGTGGTGCTAATTAATAAAACTATAACCTTTTGGGTATTAATTTAATGTTTTAGTAAATTTTAAATGTTAATTTATTATTTTTTTAACATCCATGTTTATATTTATATATAGTAAAGTATGTTTGCCTTTTCAAGAAAACATTTTATTAAAATAATAAAAATATTATATTTATTCTTAGGTCTATTAAACCTATTTTCTTTTATTGTTCTACCTTGGTATGAAAATATTCCTTATGCTACTCAAACTATTATATCTTAGCAATTAACTTTATGATAGTATTTTTATTAGGAGATGAAGTCTAAATCAGCCAATTATTTTATAAATTTGAATGTTACTTTGACAAAAATAGATGTTGTGATAACCTAATTATGTATTATTTAATTTTTATTTTTTGTATGGGTATGTTGATATATGGAATATAGTATCATGAATAATAGTTAATGTATATGAAAATTAATGTTAATTTTTTATTCAACTTCAATGTTCATTTTTGTTGTTAGTATATACCATCATTTGTGAATCTTACTTAATTGAAATATATTTTTATATTTTTCCTTTATAAGGGTACGTAGAGGAAAGGGTCACCCATCATTTTTTACTACCAATCTTAGGTTCAAATCTTGTGTAAGTCCCAAGGAAACATAGGTATCTATTCTACCAAAATCGCCCAGGGCTTGCACTTAGACTAACCCTTTTGGCACACTCAACGAGAATACGTAAAGCAACAAAAACAAGAAAAAACAAACAAAAAATCACAAATGAACACAAGCAAAAGAAGAAAAAAAAAACACAAAACAAACAAAACATCATAAAAGCATAAAAACACGTTTTAAATAAATTAAAGTAAATGAGAATATTTTTTATTAATAAATATATATTTGGTTTAAAATTATTTTATATTCCTTTCAAGCCATAAATTCCAACAAATAATAGCAAGATCAGTCCTCTAAAAAATGAATAATTCTATAGCTTTAAAATAATTAATCTAACATTTCATACTCTAGTATTTCTAAAATAATGGTCTTAAATGGTGTATGCAAGCAAATAGTAAACAAGTAAATGATCTATTATTTATAGATCCTTCTTATACAAGACACACTTAAAATGATATACTATAGTCTTCTTTATAACTTCCATCCATAAAAATATTGCTTTGGACATGTAATCAAATAAATGTTGAGGACTTAGGAAGTGCCACTCAAGAAAATCACTAGGAATAGTATACACTTTTACCTAGAACTTTTGAATACCCTTGCTTCCATCCACCAAAAATTTCATCTTATATTGGTTTACATCCAATCTATAATGTTAAACTTCTTAGGCCCTATCATCCATATTCGTTGGACATTTCTATAGTAGTGTAATATTTAGACATTGAGGAACTTAATCTAGATACTTTAGCACTAATGGGGGAGAGTCAAATTATTGACACGTGGAGTAAGACCAGTAGAAGGTAGTCCATTCAATTGCACAATGTGGTTATGGTAGAATATTTTAGCCAATAAAGGAGTGCATCACAAAAAAATTAAAGTAAACTATTTTTCATACTTGATGTCAAAAGTTTAACGCAACAATGCAACAAGGACCATTTCTTTTCAAGAAGTATGAATGATCTAGGCATGTAAACTTTTTGAGGCATGGATTTATGCCCAAAAATCTAAATTTTATCATATCCACATTGTTACAGATATAACGTTGTGCTTAGGACATCGTTTTGATCCATTCAAGAAGCATTACATATATGAAAAGGAACTAAATTTTCATTAGAAAACTTTCCAACTAGTTTTTGGAAAAAATGATCTTGCACCCTAAAAATGCAATACAAAATATTTACTAAAAACAATAATGTTCTACTTCTAGACTTTTTTGCAAAAATGTATCTTTAGCCATGTTGACACATCATTAGAATATAAAACACAAAATGACAAGTCATATGTATTTAATTCTCTATTAATGTCCACTTTGAAACTCAAGGAAGATGAAATACCACATATTCATATGTGTGACCATATAATTGAAGGAGCACAAACAAACACATATCCATGTGTGTGACCTTTCATATTTAATACAATGGATTTCCATTACACTAAAAATATTGTATACCTCTTATTGTAAAATTATGTGCAATGGATGAAATGTTATATTCTTGTATCTCTTCTAAGGGTTAGCCTACATTTTACTATGTATTTTGAGGAATAAAATCAATCTATTATAATGCTTATACATATTTAAATGTTTTGATTTGTTATACTATGCTATTTTTGTATTGCATTATTTCTTGATCTTTCTTGACTCAAAATATTAAGTTTACATATGAATTAAAAAAGAAATAAAAAATAAATGGGAAATATTTTGTAGAACATGGATTTACGAAATCAAAGGTGGATAAAAAGTCCAAATAACTTGAATAGAAATAATGACTTAAACTGAAAGTATTCTTCAAGATATTTTCTTTGAAAAACATGTTCTTGGATTGTTTACCATTAATGTTTGTTGCATAATATATCATTCAAATCATTTGATATTTGTTATTGTTTAGTACTAAGACAACCTAACATCTTAAAGTGGGTAATGTTTACAATAAATTAATACCTAGAACTCTTTTGCATAATTGTATCCTAAAGGTTTATATTTAAATAATATATGTATGCATATACATATATCAATTTTTTTTCTTGGGGTTTCTTTTATTTGAAGAATGAAGTGTTCACATAAATGGCCCTACATATAATAATTTGAGCATTAAACTAGGATAGCTTCATTACCTCAACCTAGATTTTTCAAATGTATTTTGCATAAATTTTAAAATAGGTTGAGATAAATCCATTTTACACACATTTATGCGCAACTCTTAAAATTCATTTATTTCTAAAAAAATATAAATATCTTAAATTAGATCTTATGGCTTACAAAATGCTTTTAAACACAATAAACTCATTGAATGACAAATCATGCAGTTCAATATTGGTACTTTGCACGAAATTTTATTTTGGATTAGAACCAACAAGCTACATTTTCATGAATAGTGTTATCTCATAATAGAAATATAGCTCATATTTAAGATATTTGGTTCTATATGATATTTTAGTAAAGAAATAATAAAATACTTTTTTTATCAAAAAATTATATCAATTTGTTTTCATTTGTTTTCTATATATTATTTTATTACAAGAAATATTTTGAAATCTCATAAGATTGTATTTCAAGATCTATATTCTTTGTATACAATGTCTTCATCCAATGATTTTAAATTAATCATACCTTTAAGTTATTTTTCACTAAAGTGTAGATAACTATTGAATTTTTGTTCAAATTTAGTAATATTGTTTTCATGTTTTTATATGTGATATCAAATTTTGTTTGAATATAAGTAAGACTTCATTTATTTGAACTACTTATGCGAAAAAAATTACAACCTTAATAATTAAAACTCTCAACTTTAAGGTAAGATCTAGAGGCCCTCCATAAAAAATTAGGAGACTATCCTAATCCTGTCTCAAAGGAACCTGATCAGATCCACAATAAGAAACTAAATAATTAAAAGTGGATAAAAAGAAGGTCTAGATCTACCTTATCAAAAGACACCTTGGAGGAATTTATGGGAAACAATTGTATTCCAAAGATGAATGTATTTACATGGTTGGTTATCCAAAATTACTAACTTGGTACAACCTGATCAAAAGATATTTTCTAGGTGTAAAATATGTCACCTCTACAAAATAAATGAAGAGACAACAAATTACATGTTCATGAAATGTCCATTTCTTCAACTTGTGTGGAACCAATGGATGAAAAATATAGAGGTATAATGGGTCATGCCTAGGAAATTTCCAACTGGTGGTGTCAATAGATCCCTCCTTGAAAGCATAAGAAACTGGTATCTGGAAAGAGAGAAATAAGGATATTCAAAGAAAAAAAAAAGAGCTTTAAGGCTACTTCCAACTAGATTCGAGTTAGTCTATCTACACTAGTTATGCCTAAACAAATAAACACAAACCAACAATGGAGTTCAATTTTAAGCCAAAACCAACATTATATTCTCTTCTTAAATCTAGGATTTTAGATTATTTTGGGACTTCAAAGGAATAAAATTACCCCATTGTGACTACAATAGAAACCAGCTAGTCGCAAATTCTAAATCTAAGGACTCCCAATAGATTTTAGATCATAAGGATATTGGTTATGTTTCACCAAACTCTTCCCCAAAGATGATCTTCTTGGTTTTTTATTCAAACCAACTCAAGCAAGGTAGTCATCCAATCACCCTAGCAAATGCATATACTAGGAATATCCAGATCAATATCAATGCACATGTATGTATAGTTCTTAGTACTTAACTATCATGCATAAAGATACACTAAACACAAGCTCAATAAGGCTCTAAATTTTTGGTGTTTAGTAGGTTTTGCTTCCTACGAGAAGGATCCCATCAAAAACCAAATAGATCAAAAAGAATTACAAAAGAGACCAAAGAACTTACTCCAGAGTAAGACCACAAACGTTATCCTTCTCTATGGGGAGGATGATCTGAAAGGTCTCATATTTACTAGCAACAATAGCCTTGGATATTCAAATAGCATGATCGAGGCTGGTTAAGGCCTTCGATTGATTCTAGAAGATGTTCTACAATATTTCTATGAGAATATCTTAGGTATCATGTCTGTAAGTGGCCATCACTTTCACATCTTCAAGGCACTGATCCAGATCAGGTACAATGCTTTTAGAGTTGAACTGGTCAAGGATATTTCTTTTCCCAGTAGCACTTCGTATGCTTCTACAATTATAGGAGATGTAACTGTTCATCACAACGTCAACCGTAGAGAGGTCCTCAATGTACATAAACAAGTTCAAATCTACTTTAGTAGTAATTTTCTGTAGCATGTGGTCATAGATGACTAAGAACAACCTTGGTGCTTGATGTGTGAATCTTCCATTTTCTGATAGTTCTCAATGGAAACCTCCATCGAGCGTAAAATAAATTCAGGGACGTTGACCTCTTTAACATGACAAAGAACATTGAAGAAAGTAATATGGAAGCTTCTCAATGGTTCATCTACCTTATCAATTGTGATGTACTGTATCACTAGAATCAAAGACCTACACCAAGACTCTGAAAAATTCTTGCGGATGATGCCTTTATCATCTCTAGCCAATTTCTTCCCTCTATCCATAAAGTGTTTCAATTCATATTGAATGGTATGATTGTCTCTGTGGAGCTTGAAACCCTCATTGGGAAGCTCGGTGATATCTGATAACAGGTCGGAAAAAATGATGAAGTTCATACCTCTGACCAAAACTTGGCCATTAACCTAGGTGTTGGCAAAATATTTGGTGATCACATCATCATGCCCCCTAAATTTCTTAAGGAAGGGAAGGAAGCCATGGTTGTGGAGGATAGTCTTGATATCGGCCTCAATATTAAGAGTGTCAAATTCAATGATGGTCATTATAGACAACGGGTGGTAATTACTGGTAGAGGAGGGCTTGCTGAACAAGACTTTGTGTAGGGGAAATCTAAAGTGCCTGAGGGATGTGACACCATTGGAATTAAAGGAAGGTTTTAAGTAATCACATGGATACTTAAACATATTTTGATTCTAATTATTTCTTGGGATGAAATTAGGGTGGCCTTTTATGAGGAAAAATGTGACCTTGAGATGGGAATGTTCGTCCTTGATTGGGTATCCTGGAGGGGAAACAATGAGGCTAGCCCCCTGCTTAGAAAGGATCAAAGACCCAAATGGCAAGGGATGCCAAGTCATAATAGCCTTGACGCTAATAGGTTTAAGCACTATGAATGGTGCCAAACTATCCGAGGGAAGGGCGTTGGGGTGCTTACTCTCAAAAATGGCATGGGTGCAAAGGTTAATGATTACCTGGGTGATGATGACTTTTTGCACCGGATTGAGAAATCCTATGTTGAGGCGATCAAGGTTGTAAGCATGAATGGCCAAAAACTAGATGGGGGATGTGCCATGATGATGCTTTCTAGCCTTTTTTTGGGAGCTATTATCTTAGGGAATTGAAGGGCAGTTCTGCTGAGTCAGACTGCTAAGTTTTGCCATGGGATTATCACTTTCTTTGTTTCTAATACTAGAATAGTTTCACTAATTACTGAAACCCACTCTGCGATAACCACACCTATGTGCCTGGTGGGTTAGCTTCAAGGATCAACCTTGGATATTGGTGTTACTGACACAGTTGATGGACGAATGAGTCAGATTCTAGGATCAGCCTTGGGTACTAGTGTTGTTGATAATACATTTTGTAAACTATGATAGGTGGCGTGGACGTGGAAACCACTATATCAAAAGTGTTGTGCTTGGTAGAGCAGCCCAAAATCTTGGAAAAACAACCCTTAGGCATTGACTGAGACTTGTATTTTTTTGTAGAGTAATTACAGTGTATAGACATCAATATTGGAGGTGTCAGTTCTAATGTTATGGGGGAAGGAATCTCTCCAAACCTGTATGAAAGTTTCACTAACTCCCTTATTCTCTAGCCAATATATACCACTTTGTTCCCCTCCTAATATTGGTGTTGAATAATGATGTCTGTGTATTTGGTGATGAGAGCTCTGCATTCCTAAAGAATATTTGTCAAAGACCATGATGGGATACATTTTTCTCTAAGACAATTGATAATGTGGAGTGAGTCCCCTTCTATAATCAGTTGATCAATGCTCATATTATCAATGAGAAGGAGGCTTTGGAATAGATATCTTGCTTCAGCTATGTTATTCATTTGGGTCCCTAAGTTTTTTGCAAAGGCTAGCAAAATTCACCTTTATAATCTTTGAGGATGCCTCCTCCACCAATGTCGCTCGGATTTCCTTTCACTGCCCCATCGAAGTTTAGTTTGAGCCACCCTGAAAGTGGAGGAATCCACCTGATTGAAGACCTATTGACAAAAACAAAAGGTGCACTAGAAATGTTAGTGAGGTGGAATCTATTGGTGAGAGTAGCCTCTAGGCCAAGGGGGAGCTTCGAGAGAAGAGACGACAGAGGCATTTTCTACCGCTAAGGATAATATTTTTAGAGTGGTCCTACAGGAATCATTGGTATGAGCTTTGAAAATCCTTGAGATACGTTCTAACCATATTTGTCATAAGTAATGGTGGAGATAGGAGAGCCATATAAAACTAAGTTATTGGTTTTTAAAGGGTCTGGACCATTATTGGAAAATTTGGTGAATAGTAGGTGGATGGACCGAAGACACATTGAAGTTATCAAGCACTGAGTTAAGTACAACTATGGAGAAAGGGTATCCTAAGAAAATGTGATTGATAGATTCCCAATTAGATTTACAAAGCACACACCAATTAGGAATAAGGAGCCCTCTGGTCATGAGATTGTTTATTGTGAGAATTCTATTTTGGGAGGCCAGCCATGAGAAGAAAGCCACTTTAGGAATGATGCTTTTAATCCATACATTCTTAGCAATTTTCCATTTTGTGGTTGGAGGCTCTTGGTTGTAATAGGTAGACTTTACAGAGTGGGTTCTGGCTTCTAATAAACTCTATACAAGGGTGTCAGGGGACTAGGTGTTAGGTATGACGTAAACACAGAGAAAGTTCTACAAGAGTCTAGTGGCCTCGACCAAGTCGATAAATAGGTTATTGATGGAAAAGCTCTTCCACTACCATATGAAGGGTCACTGGGTGATAAAATCAGCAACTCTTTCTCCAATAATTTTGTCAGTAAAGGGCTTTAGGGTAAACATATTTGGATCATTGATGAGAGGCTGCTCTCAAAGCCAGGGGTATTCCTAGAAGCTAATACTTGTCCCAGAACCTAGCCATCATCGAAGACATCTTTTTATAATATCCCTGGTCTGGACAAGAGAGTTCCAAAAACATGAGCTAGAAGGGAGGCAGTGGTCACCCAAAAAGGATAGGTGGTGAAGGTGATTTTCCTTAATGATGTCTATCCATGTCAAATTATCATTGATTACCACTCTCCAAGTCTGCTTGGCTATCAATGCAAAGTTCATTTTGTTGATCCTTCCAAATTTGAGGTCTCCATGGTCTTTCCTAGAACAAACTCTATCCTAGGCAATAAGAGTGAATCTTTTTTGGTTTTCGTTGCCAACCCATAGAAATTTTGTTGGTTTTGTTTAATCTTGTTGTAATTTAAAATTGGAACTTTGAATATGGACAAAAAATATATTGGTATACTTTGGAGGTAGGCTTGCACTAGAGTGTATTTAGCTACTTGGCTGAGCATTCCGCTCTTCCACCTAGCTAGTTTTTTGTTGATGCATTTGAGTACATTGGACCGCATTGTTGGGGAGACCCTTTCCATAAAACATAGGAATATCAAGGTACTTAGTGGGGAGATTAGCTATGTTGCATCCTAAAAATTTTGCAATTCTATTCTATCTAAGAATAGGAGTGTTCAAAAAATAAAATCTACTTTTATTGTAGTTTACCTTTTGGTTAGCATCTATTTCATAGTAATTGAGAATTGTTTTAATGATATTTGCTTCAGGAATGGAGGAAGAGGATGCTAGAATGGTATCATCGATGAACTACTAGTGAGTGATGGCCCTAGATACCATGGCAGGTTTGATACTTGATATGAGACCTTTGGAGCAAGTTGTTGATAAGGATATCCCTAGCGCTTCTTCCATGATGATGAAAATAAAAGGAGATAGGGGGTCACCCTGATGGATGCCCTTGAAGCTTTGGAAGAAACCAGTCAGAGAGCTATTGACAATAATAGAAAACCAGGCTATAGAAATGCATTCCTTGACCATGTCTATCCATTATTTGTGAAAGCCAAACCTATCTAGGACTTTAAGGAGGAATTGCTAGGAGACTCTGTCAAATGATTTATTCATATAAATCTTGAGAAACATATTAGGATTTTTGTTGTTGGCAACCGAATGAACCAATTCATGGACTGTTATGACTCCGTATGTGATAAAGCTACCTTTAACTGAGCTATCTTGATAGTGGTCATGATGGTCATGATGGCATAGGCTAATTGGCCTATAGTCAGAGATGGACTTACAGGTTTGGGACGTAGGAACTAGCACAATTAAATTAGATTTTTTCTCCTTGGGAATTTTCTTGGATCTTTGGAATAACGACACTACTTCAAAGACTTATTTACCTACTATATCCAAAAAATGCTTAAATAAATGTCGGGGGAAGTCATCTAGACCTAGCGCTTTATCTGGTTCCATTGAGAATAGGGCCTCCTAAATATTTTTGTTAGTAAAAACTTTTAAAATCCCCTCATTGAAATTATTAGACACTAGGTTGGGAATATTTTGGTGTACAGAGTTTTTAATATGGGGGGGCAAGGAGGGTTGGGACCAAGAATCTCTTGGAAGTGAGACATGAATTGTGCTATGATTTCTCGAAGGTCATTTATTTTTTATCCATCCCTGGTTAGTTCTTTAATATTATTCATGCTTCTGTGTCTCAAGGTGGAGGCGTGAAAGAATTTATTGTTCTTGTCACCTTACTTTAGCCACAATGCCCTAGATTTTTGCCTCTAGAAAGCTTCCTCCTTGGCAAGGTTATTATGAAAATTTATGACGAGGGATTTTTCCTCCTTAAAGATGTTAGGCCCCAGGTTCCCATTTTGAATGAGCTTCTCCACTCTACCTAGATCCTCCATGATTTGTTTCTTTTCTTGGAATAGGTTACCAAACACATCTTTGTTCCACTCCTTTAGTTTAAACTTGATAGACTTGAGTTTCCTAAAAAAAAATTATATCGGATTACCCCAAGGGTCATGCTGCCACTATTATTTAATACATTTTTGGACGTCTGGGTCATTTAGCCACATTTTATCAAACCTGGAGGGGGTTTTGTATGGGTGCCTCTGGAAGGAATAGTACAGGACCAAGGGGTTGTGGTTAGACCCAATTTTCAATCGAGTGTAAAGGTTGTCGTCACCTAAAAAGTGAATGATATATTTAGACATAAGGAACCTATCGATATGGATTTGGATAAGCTAGTTTCTAGGTCTTCTATTGCTCCAAGGGTAGTTTGATCCTTGAAGTTGAACATCGATGAGTTCATTGTTGTTTACAAAGTCATTGAAATATTCTGTGCATCTGGGGGTGATGGGGTTACCACATTTTTTATCATATGGAAAGAGGGGGGAGTTAAATTCTCCCGTAAGAAGCCATAGAATATGCTCAAAATTTTTGCGCATTGTTGATAGAATGTCACAAAAAATTCTTTTATTCGGAGAATTATTTGGAGCATAAATATTGGTTGTGATACATTATAGGTTTGTTTTTTATTGATAAAAAGAATGTTGATGACCCTGTCTGACATGGATAGAGTTCTGTCCTCAATAGTTTCCAGGTCCCACGAACACAACAACAATATATTATTAATAATAAAATTTCAAGTTATATAAAAATTCTTAAAATTCATTCAAATTATAAATTATAATATTTTGATCTTCTACATCAAGTATGTGTGTACATTGTATTTATCTAAATCGTAATTTTTCCATTTGATATTAGTTTATTAGTCAAAAAAAAATAACAAAACACTTAAAATGAATAATATATTTAAATTTTTTTTGGTACTATTAATAAAGAGAGGGTTTTTAAAGGTCTCCCACAACCTTATACAATAGCTCTGAGAAGGAGCACAAAGCACAAAAAATGATGGAGTGTTTTGAAAGGTCTTCCACAACCTTAAAAAATAGCTCCATGGAGCATAAAGCCAAATTACAAAAATCAATAGCTCCCAAAGGAGAAAAACCAATAGCCGCAAAACCAAAATAATAGAAATACACACGTTGGCCGGTTGTACCACACAACACTAACAACTCCATCCGGAGAAAGAACAATGACAAATGACACAACCACACACTTGAGTGTCCCATAAATAAACAACAACGTCATCCAGATATGACAAAACCAACCACTAGTGGATACGAATAGCAGAGGACCAAGAGTGGTAGGAAAATTTAAAATTTAAAATTTGAACATCCAAACCACTCAAGTTGGAAACCAAAGACCAAAAACTGGATCCTATAGAGAAAACCACCAAAGACACGAAGAACCCCAACATATCCAATGAGAAAATCCTTAGTGCACACTAGCTCCCACAAAAGCAAACCCACCAATGGAGTTACAAGACCAGCGGTGCCAACAACAAAGGAAATGAGAGCAGCCTAGAAAAAAGAGGAAATTTAACTAAAAGAACTGCTCAAATGGAAAGTAGAATGACTATAGAGGAAACCAACCAAAGAGATAGGATTACCTTGTAAGTCATTTTTCAAATAAATATTGTGCACAACAACTCCCACATAGGAGTATAACAACCGCTAAAACTGGTGGAAGCAACAATGGATGAAACCACTCCTCACCTAAGGATCACAACACCTCCTCCAAGGACCACTCAATAACCATCAAAAGGGGAAAAAATCCCAAAGTGAAATTTAGAAGCCATGACCTTGGAGAAGGAAACTACGTAGTAGGGTATAAGAACCCACCCTAGTGAAGACAACACAGCCTAGTTGGGGAACTATGAAGGTAGTACTACCATAAAACTTGAGAAAGGAACTCTATAGCCAAAATCACCAACCACCACCTGAGCAAGGAAACTTGACCTCGAACCAACCAAGAAAAATAGTCAACGTTACTACAGTAGAAACACCCCACATTCACCCCTGCAAGTTTGGTCCAGCCTTTGATTCGATCCCCTTCCCACAGGGACCCCAATCGAATATTCAGTGGTATACCAAAACCCATAAGAAAAGTAGAGATGATTGACCAAGATCCCCAACAAGCAACCAAACCAAAAAACCAACGCTCACTAAGCCAAGTAGGTCTATAAAAAAACAATGGACCACCAACCATAATCATCCACATAGCTACCAAAGCCCCATATCACCCCCACATGGCCGATATGTAGCTCAATCCACCTGGTGGCCACTAGGGAGCAATATTTTCAATGACTTACTGCACCCACAAGAGATTCAAAAAGAAATGGTAAGGCCCCTTGACTAGTACAAGACGCTGCCAATCGCCAGCATAGCAGAGCATAATGACCTTGAAGAGCAGCCAGATGGAAAACAAGGGAGTATCGGGACCTCTCGCTCAGAAGGAAAATCGCGATGGAGCAGGAGGGAGAGAATATATTTAAAATTTTAAAGCACTTTATTTATTTATTTATTTTCTTTAAAATTTTAGTAAAACTTTCACATATGAATAAAAATTCAACCTCGTTTCTTAGGTATATATTGACAACAATGGTGATTTTTTAGGGATATATTGAAGTAATTGTTTTCATATTTTTATATCCTTCTTACAAAGAGAACACTTGAAATGTTATTCTTTATAACTTTTATTTATAAGAATTTGGTTTTGGACTTCTATAGGAATGTTGAGGACCTATGGAGGGTTTCAAGAGACCAACTATTCTTTTTAGCGAAATCATTAGAAATAGTATAGCATTCCACCTTGAACATTCTAATATTCTTCCTTCGATTTAATTTATATTTGGATTTTCATACCACCCATATCATTTTGGGTTTTTAATTATAATTTAAAAATTATTCTATCAAATAAATCAAAATTTTAAATATAATAAGGTCATCTTTATTAATGAAATCATATATCACATAAATATTGTATTTAAGCATTTTTTGTGCTTGAAGTTGCTAAAAAATATATTACAAATGGATCCATAGTTTTTAATGAGATTATAGTATTGCTATGACTAAACAAATAGCCTTTTGTAAAATCTATTTAGTCTTCAAAAATGTTTTTCTAAAGAAATTTAAGAAGTGATATAATTGATATAACTATGTTGGATTTTCCAATAGAAGAAATTATAAAATGTATATTTACAATATTAAAATTTGTTGAAAAAAAAATCACACATATTACCACTTAAATTATAGTTGAGTAGATTACTATATTAGCTTGCATTGCAAATGTTAGTAATAATTAATTATGTTGATTTCTTATAATATTTTTAAACATAAATAATAAGGTTCTAAAAATAGAATAGAATGAAATATTTAAATAATTATTATTTTGGATATGTTATGGGCATACCAAGATGGAGTGTTGAGAACACTAAACCCTTAATCTCTTCACAATAAGAAGGCCCCACTCACTACTAATATTAACCATGTAATTTTGCATTGTTATATAAGATATCAAAAGGATTGTGATTTTATACATTCTTTTGAGGTTAGATTTCATAAATAAATGAAATCGGTAATTTTCCTTTAGACATACATTTTCCATTTAATATACAGATGAATAATATGTGGATAAATGTCTTGTGTATTTTAATGTTATTAACAAAAATATCATAAAATAAGATATAATTAAAAATCTTATCATAACTTTTTATTTATAGATACAAGAATTCTAAGAAAATATAAGTTTCAAATGACAATGATTATATAAGAAGAATTAAGAAGCCAAAATTGCACCTAAGACAATAGTAATAGATGATCCAAAGTAATTCTATATGTGCTAAAAAAGTAAATATTCGTTTATTAAATATTAATGAAATTATATATAGAATAAAAATATTCAAATTAGGTAAGTGAGAAACAATCATAAAAATCGAATATCATCAAACTATACTTTACCTTTTTTTTAATTTTTTCATTACTAAAATTTTGTTTTGCATAAAATTTCATCTAAATATTCATCAATGTTAAAGATTCTAAAAAACAATAATTCAAATTAAGGGAACTTCAAGCTTAATATCAAGATCTTTTATTTATCCAATATTCCATATAATATCATTTATACAACCATAACTCTATAAAATACGTCCTTAAAAACCTTGATTAAATTTTTGGACAGATTCTTGGGATGGTCACAAGCCTTTGATAACTCAGTTTCTCGATTAGAGGCCTTGGATGGAGGATCTTCATCGAGCTAATTGGATAAAGGTGGCTAATTACTATCGGTACCATACTGGTAATTCAAAGGTTGGTAGATATTGGATCCCTATTGAGGACTGGCCTATTCAAATCCCAGAAAGGCAAAGACAAGATATCCAAGGTATCCTTCATATGAGATCCCTCTATTGGTCCCATGAAAAAGATTGTTTTGGATGGAACAACACTACTAAGGGTGAGTATTCAATTGCTCAAGGTTATTTGACCTTATGCCATAATAATCCCAACCATTATTATGACATCTTTTCTCGATTGTGGGCTCAAAATCTCTTGCCTAAGGTGAGGTTCTTTAATTGGCTTTTATTGCATCGTAGGGTGCTTACTGGTGAGCAACTTATGAAACATGGTTTTCATGGCCCTTTTAGATGTGAAATGTGTGAAGTGAATGTAGAAAATATCAACCATATTTTTATTGAGTGTACTTTAGCCTCTGAGCTATGGAGGAGAATGGCCACTTTACTTGTCTTACAGTGGTCCAATTTTTTTACTTTTGAATAGCTTTGGAGGGATTGGCCTAATCAAGAGGGTGTTGATCATTTTATTAGGCAATTAGTTTGGATGGGTTCTACCATTCTTCTTTGGAATATTTGGAATGAAAGGAACAACCAAATTTTTAATCAAGATAGGAAGGATATTCACTATATTTGGCAAAATACCATAGCCAACTTAGTTGAATTAGTCCATCAACTCCTTAATCACCCCCAAAACTCCCACCAAAGATGGGATCAAGTGATGAAAATATTGAAGATTAAATATTATAAGGGCAACCAACTTAAAGGGAATGTGAGTATTAGTAAGATGGATAGGACTAGAAATTGGCAACCTCCTCCTAAGTATTTTGGAAAAGTCAATACTGATGGAGCCTCTAGAGAGAACCCTGGAAAAGCTAGTGTGGGAGGAATTGGTAGACTTTCATATGGCTCCCTGGTTTTTTACTTTTACTAAGGATTTGGGTATTCTTTCCAGTAACCTTGCTGAGGGGTATGGTATCCTCAGAGGCCTTTAGGAGGCTACTAAGGTTGGATGGTAAAAGGTGTTAGTTGAGTCTGACTCTCAACTTATGATTAATCTCTTGAATACTCCTTCTAAGAATCATAAGGTGGATTGTAGAATAAAAAGAATTATTGAGAATATTCAGTTAATCCATATGGGATTTTTGAAAGTTGATTACAATCATGTGGTCAGAGATCAAAACAAGAGTGTTGATGCTTTAGCTAATTGGGCTTTGGACAAAGGTGATCTTACTTGTTATGGCCACCCTCCTATATGTTGGGCTTCTCAAATTAGGGAAGCTCTTCTTTCTATCATTTCTTTAGATGACTCCAGTTCTGAAGGTACCTAGTTTCTTCTTGTTTCTCTTTAGTTCATTCAGTTTTTTTAGTTCCCTAGCTCATTCTATTCTTTATTTTGTTTCCTCTGTTGATTCTTGCCTTAATAGTCTTCTGGTCTAGATAGGTCATTGTTTTGTTCATTTTTTTTTTTCTTTTTTTTTTTTGTTTAGTTTTTTAAGGTGGGTGGGTTCTTTTGTTTTGTTTTGTTTTTGTGTTCTTTGTGTTGTTTTTTTTTTTCTTGTGTTTTTGTTGTTTTGCTTTCTGTAGACACCAAAACAGCACCAATCCGATTATGTGACTGCAAACACTGATCACTTTGACAAACACAGCCCCCAAGGCAGCCCTCAGAGGTTAAATAGTGGTCTTAACCACTTTCATAGAAATTTTGTAAGGTCAAGGAGCAATTTGGCACACTTGGACACTTTGCCCAGTATTCGTCTCACCCAGGGACGAATTCAAAATAGAATCCGTCCCACCCCAGGACGAATTCTGAATCCGTCCCTGGGTGGGACGAATTCTAAGCTTAACGGGCAAAAAGACAAATGGCGCCAAGTGGCAGCCCAGAATAGTCAGTTGATGACTCTTGCCTCGCACGCGTGTGTAGGTGGACAGAGGGTCCGTTAGAAGACTATCACAAAAGGCATTTATCAAAGCCCAAGTCAACGGAGGACTCCCCTCCCTCATGGGAAGACAAGACTGCCACATGGCGCCTATGACCAACACATGGCATTTGTGCTTCCCTCCCAAAAGAGACCCCATGGGTCTATAAAAGGTGGGACTTTTCTCACACAAAATATACAAGTTGAAGGTGTTTTCAAGCAACGAAGTGCTGCCGAGTTGAAGACCCACTTGCATCCCTTTTGGTTCACCTTTCCGCATCCACCAATCTCTCTTGCAAGGGAGGTTGTTGGGTGGCTTTTGGAAGCTTGAACCTGACCCAAATCCAACACATGGACACCTGAACCAAACAATTTGCCGACCCCCCCAATCCTAAGAGGTTTTGGGCCCATCCCTAGTGGATTGGCACCGAAATCAAGTGCCAACGGTGGGAGGCCCACCTGGGAACCTCCACACTTTCTAGGTTTTTAAAGCATTCTAGATTACTTTTTTAGGTTGCATTTTGTGTTATTATGTTTGGTTAACTCACAGCTGCAATTTCATAACTTTTGGTCAGATTCTAGTATGTTTTGTGTCGCTTTGTTGTTTCACTGACTTGCAGGTGGTGAGATCAAATTCCCGAGGGTAGAGGCCAAATTAGGAGAATCCGACCATCTGGGTCATCCCAAAATGGCCCCAATTACATAACCCCCTTGTTTGCAGGCATTTTGCAGGTCTCGGGAATCGACATTGGAGCAACAGCAGGTCGGCTTCTTCAACACAGAAGAATTCGTCCCACCCAGGGATGAATTGCAGTCAGAGATCGTCCCACCCAGGGACGAATTCCAGAATTCGTCCCACCCAGGGATGAATTGCAGTCAGAAATCGTCCCACCCAGGGATGAATTCCAGTTGAAGGCAGATTGGCCAGCTGTCTCAGTGGCAATGGCCTGTTGGTAACATTTTCTGTCTTCTAGCAAGTTTTTAGGCTGTTTAGAATCATTTTGTTTACTGTTTTAGATAAATGTTTGCATGCATCCTTTGATGATTTTAGAAGAACGAACACTCTTCATTTGCAGTAGGTGCTACTGACATATTTGTTGTTTCTTTGTTCGCAGGAGGAGCAGCAGAGGTAAGGACTCATCAGCGTAAGCGGCGGCATAGTCTTGGCCCGTCCATTCAAATGTGGGCACACGAAAAGAGGAAGACTAAGTCACATATTGTAACAAATATGAATTTAACGCTCCTAGCCCCCAAAAAGGGAGGAGACGTCTATGTAACCGAGGATAAGATATTTGAATAAAGAGGGCTATGATTTCTTTACATATTTTCTATCATTTTCAAATTGTCTCCTTTCTTCGTTTTTGTGCATAGGATTAAAGTGTTACATTTCATCTTATGTTGCATAATTAGTGCTCCCTCTGCCCAGAATCTCGTGCTTTCAATGGCGATCACGGTGGGACCCTGTCCCCTATTTTTAAGATCATAGAAACTGATCAAATTTTTGTTTTTTGTACTTGATAGGTACATTTTTTTGTTGTAGACTGCTATTCGTCTCTGGCAGGGACGAATTATGTTCTGTAATTCGTCTAACCCTGGGACGAATTCAAATTCGTCTCTGGAAGGGATGAATTCTGTTCTGCAATTTGTCTCCCAGAGGGACGAATTCCTTCCTGCGGATTTTTCAGAGCAATAAATTCGAAGTCAACCTGGCCAACAGAAGAGGTAGGGATTTTTATAATACTTGAAATCAAATTCCTTAGCTCGTCAGAAGTAAGGATTCAAGAATGCATGCCCTTTCCATACTTGGGGCATCAAAAGTTGGTTAGGTTACCAAGAAACCCTAATCATTAGTGCTTTGGTTATCTATTTTTGCTCAGCACTGCGTCACCCGCAGCGCTTCCCAAAAAGGGGCATCTATAGACACCAAAACAGCACCAATCCGATTATGTGACTGCAAACACTGATCGCTTTGACAAACACAGCCCCCAGGGCAGCCCTCAGAGGTTAAACAGTGGTCTTAACCACTTTCATAGCAATTTTGTAAGGTCAAGAAGCAGTTTGGCACACTTGGACACTTTGCCCAGTATTCGTCTCACCCAGGGACGAATTCAAAATAGAATCTGTCCCACCCCAGGACGAATTCTGAATCCGTCCCTGGGTGGGACGAATTCTAAGCTTAACGGGCAAAAAGACAAATGGCGCCAAGTGGCAGCCCAGAATAGTCAGTTGATGACTCCTGCCTCGCACGCGTGTGTAGGTGGACAGAGGGGCCGTTAGAAGACTGTCACAAAAGGCATTTATCAAAGCCCAAGTCAACGGAGGACTCCCCTCCCTCATGGGAAGACAAGACTGCCACATGGCGCCTATGACCAACACATGGCATTTGTGCTTCCCTCCCAAAAGAGACCCCATGGGTCTATAAAAGGTGGGACTTTTCTCACCCAAAATATACAGAGTTGAAGGAGTTTTCAAGCAACGAAGTGCTGCCGAGTTGAAGACCCACTTGCATCCCTTTTGGTTCACCTTCCCACATCCACCAATCTCTTTTGCAAGGGAGGTTGTTGGGTGGCTTTTGGAAGCTTGAACCTGACCCAAATCCAACACATGGACACCTGAACCAACCAATTCGCCGACCCCCCAATCCTAAGAGGTTTTGGGCCCATCCCTAGTGGATTGGCGCCGAAATCAAGTGCCAACGGTGGGAGGCCCACTTGGGCACCCCCGCACTTTCTAGGTTTTAGAGCATTCTAGATTACTTTTTCAGGTTGCATTTTGTGTTATTATGTTTGGTTAACTCACAGCTGCAATTTCGTAACTTTTGGTCGATTCTAGTATGTTTTGTGTCGCTTTGTTGTTTCACTGACTTGCAGGTGGCGAGATCAAATTCCCGAGGGTAGAGGCCAAATTGGGAGAATCCGACCATCTGGGTCGTCCCAAAATGGCCCCAATTACATAACCCCCTTGTTTGTAGGCATTTTGCAGGTCTCGAGAATCGACATTGGAGCAGCAGCAGGTCGGCTTCTTCAACACAGAAGAATTCGTCCCACCCAGGGACGAATTGCAGTCAGAAATCGTCCCACCCAGGGACGAATTCCAGAATTCGTCCCACCCAGGGACGAATTGCAGTCAGAAATCGTCCCACCCAGGGACGAATTCCAGTTGAAGGCAGATTGGCCAGCTGTCTCAGTGGCAATGGCCTTCTGGTAACATTTTCTGTCTTCTAGCAAGTTTTCAGGCTGTTTAGAATCATTTTGTTTACTGTTTTAGATAAATGTTTGCATGCATCTTTTGATGATTTTAGAAGAACGAACACTTTTCACTTGCAGCAGGTGCTACTGACATATTCGTTGTTTCTTTGTTCGCAGGAGGAGCAAGCAGAGGTAAGGACTCATCAACGTAAGCGACGGCATCGTCTTGGCCCGTCCATTCAAACGTGGGCACGCGGAAAGAGGAAGACTAAGTCACATATTGTAACCAATACGAATTTAACGCTCCTAGCCCCCAAAAAGGGAGGAGACGTCTATGTAACCGAGGATAAGATATTTGAATAAAGAGGGCTGTGATTTCTTTACATCTTTTCTTTCATTTTCAAATTGTCTCCTTTCTTCGTTTTTGTGCATAGGATTAAAGCGTTACATTTCGTCTTATGTTGCATAATTAGTGCTCCCTCTGCCCGAAATCTCGTGCTTTCAGTGGCGATCACGGTGGGACCCTGTTCCCTGTTTTTAAAATCACAGAAACTGATTAAATTTTTGTGTTTTGTGCTTGACAGGTACATTTTTTTGTTGCAGACTGCTATTCGTCTCTGGCAGGGACGAATTCTATTCTGAAATTCGTCTGACCCTGGGACGAATTCAAATTCGTCTCTGGGAGGGACGAATTCTGTTCTGCAATTCGTCTCCCAGAGGGACGAATTCCTGCCTACGGATTTTTAGAGCAGAAATTCAGAAGCAACTGGAGCAGGCAGAGAAGAGGTAGGGATTTTTATAATCTCTGTTAAAATTTCTGTTTCTGTTTCTGTTTCTTTGATTGTTTTCATTTTTATCCTGCATTGCTTAGGGAAAATCATTCATGCTTGTTTCATTTTCGCTAAATAAAATGAATCCCACACACTCCACGCAACAATTTTAAACCAAGGAGCTGGTCGTAAGACCCCAGCCCTTGAGCAAGACCAACGGTGGGTTCATCACCACCTTGGCTTAGCTTTGCATCCATTTCCCGATTGTCAACTGTTGTTAGGCGTAAATCCTGACGAAGACAGACCGAGTGTCGCTGGGGTGATTCCCATGCGCGCGAGGATAAGTTTTCTATGGTAGGTGCCATTAACAGGACAATCCCCCTTCCGTACCGCCTACGTACCATGTACCTTCTGCTCTCACGTACCTATAGTCTCCCTCTCGTAAGGGCGGGTATATAGAGAGGTTGGTATATCGGCCTGGTTGGTATATTGAAGGGGCGACCGTTTTGGGAGTTATATGAGCCGTCATAATGCATTTAAACGTTCTTCAAAACCTACAAAAACAAAACAAAACATCAAAATGCACTAAACCAGTTTAGGACACACTATTTAAACCCTTAAAAGAGATAATCACGGTTTGCGTATGTGTGTGTTCATTTCTGCTTAGTGTAACAAAAAAAAAATCATCATAAACAAAAAGATAAAAATCTACGCATTTTGTCACTTGTTCCAAAAAGCTCCAAGGATTCCCGTAATCGCTTGGTCACTCCAAAATGCCCCAAAGGTGTCCATGAACCCTTTGGTCAACCCAAAATCACCCCAAATGTGCCCATAAGTGATGCAGGACCATCCAACAAAAAATGGGAAATCTTGTATTTTTCTCTAAATTTTAGTGCATCTTGTCGGGGCCATAACTTCTCAACCGTAGCTCCGTTTGACACGAAATTTTACAGGGAGTTGGTTGGGAGAATTTTAAACAAATAAATCCCTAGAGTTGTATTTTCCCAAAAATCCAGTTTTCGGGGCCAAATTCCATCATCTAGTGCCCCGAAATTAGGTTTTAAAATTGCGTGCCCATTTTTTTGCACTTTTTGAGCTGTTCGGATGTCAATATCTCCTAATGTATTTAGAGCTAGGACTTGAAACTTCATTTTTGTCTTATCTACTATAAGAGGGATGCGCACACCAATTTTGGGCCCCATCTGACTCATTTTCAATTTTAGGGTTTTTTTTAGAGAGACATCGTCATGGTGCTCACCCGTAGCCAAGCCCAATCACGGGCGGAGGCTGTGGGGAATGTCCCAGGAGGCACGAGTCACCTCCGTTACAATCCCAAGGATTTGGTCATACCACCTTGGCGACCTAACACACAAGGCAGTCCCCTCCACACCTTAAAGGAAAGGGACTACAGGGACACCTCTTCGAGGGGCACTCCTGTTCAACATAGCATTCAACACAAACCCTCCCATGAGGGGTACATCCATAGGAGAGCTCCCTTAGAATGCTCGCTATGAGTGGTCATCGCGCGATGAAGCGCTAGGTCAACATAGGGTTCGACGGGAGGAACCACATGATTACATTATCCCTCCTTCACCCCCTCTAGTTGTCAGGACTACAAAGAAAAATCCAGAGCACAAGGCTCCTCAGGTGGGGCGAACTAACTCCGTCCATCCCTTTTTCACTTATGAAAGAGAGCAAGAGGAAGATCCCTACCTTCCTCGAGAGCAATATACAGTGTGGGAGCAATATGCCTCTGCACCTGCTATCTATCAGGACCACTCACTGAGGCCAAAGCCCCGAGGGAATGCCGCTACCCCCAACAAAGGGAGGTCACCTATAGAGATCTTGGATCACTACGATCAAAAATATCTAGGAGAGGCATCTAGGCCTTCTAGACATGAGGCGACAGGACCAACCATCTTAGAATCTGTCAAGCACGTCGCACGTCAAATGCAATTCACGCAACTTGAGCTAGAGCGACTAGAGCGACTACATTTAGAGGAATTGTACTATATTAACAAAGAACACCTTCAGCGCCAGAAGGATGAGTTGTTCCAACACACTATGCAGGAGAGCCAACATGAAAGGGAGTACGAGGAAAATCATCGCATTCCTCGAGGACAACAAACAGTGCGGCCTCAAGTACATGCCGCCTACATCGACAGAGGGAAGCGACCCATTGAAATTTTAGATCATCAAGATCGAGGCCAACACATAAGAGAAACATTCGAGCCTCCTGAGAAAAATAGGGTAGACCGAACTGACCCGATAGTCGCCAGACATACCACCCGTCAAGCCCAAATCACGCGGCTTGAACAAAGTCATCAAGAGATAGAGTATCGACACCGCTTGGATAGAGAGCGCATGCAACGCGAAGCGGATGAGTTACGCATAGAGCAAGGTCATCAGGAGTTAGAAGACTTATACATGCAGCGCAAAGCAGATAAGTTGCGCTATAAACTACCTGAGGAGACTCCAACCCCTCACACACATAAGACAAAACATTATGAGAGGCACAACCCCTGGGTGCAAGACAGGTCATCGCGACCTCATCAAACGCTACCCCCAACACCTCCTAGACAGGAGCGGGAGGCTACTCTCTCGATTCCTGAAGCACCACCCCCGACGCCTCCTAGACATGAACGGGAGGCCGCTCCTATAACCAATGACGGGTGCCTTCCTCAGACATCCACCCAGGCTTATGAGCCACCCTTAGAAATTCATCAAGAAGCCTCTAAGGAATTAGAGCGAGAAGAAGAGCGAGATGAAAATCCCCACCAAGGCATGGGGGGTACTATCCAGCTACCCCTCCATAAGCCCCAAGTTCCTCAACAAGAACCAACCAAAGAGGAGGAACTCAAATCTCCCGATACATGCAAAGCACTAGAGCACTTAGAGTTGGTAGAGACCAAGATTTTGGAGCTCCCAAGGCCCAACTTACATAAGGCTCCTTTCGAAGAAGATCAACCTTTAACCGTAGGGCTACCTGATGATGCAGTCCTCCATGTCTCAGAATCTACAGATTCTGATGAGCTATACACATTGTCCGAAGGTGAGGATGAAACAGACATAGCACACAACAATCACATAAGACAGCATCGGCATCCCATAAAAATTGAAGAAGCATGTCAACAGATAAACATAATACTAGGGCATGAGTGGCGCGTTAACCCACCATAGTGGGACCAAGCATTACATCCGCCACGTTGGGCACACAAAGAGCAACTTCCACCAAGAGACATCATAGCAACATCAGTGCCACGGGCGGACCTTGTCCTCATCTCCGTGCATAGGGATGATCCATTCATGCCCATACCTCTAGAGCCGGATCCGAAGTGCAAAGACCATCAAGCTGGGGGTACCTCTATCCCCTAAAGAACCATAATCCAAACCAAAAAGCTCCAAGGATTATCGCAATCCCTTGGTCACCCAAAAAGCTCCAAGGATTATCGCAATCACTTGGTCACCCAAAAAGCTCCAAGGATTATCGCAATCTCTTGGTCACCCAAAAAGCTCCAAGGATTATCGCAATCTCTTGGTCAACCCAAAAAGCTCCAAGGATTATCGCAATCTCTTGGTCAACCAAAAAGCTCCAAGGATTATCGCAATCTCTTGGTCACCCAAAAAGCTCCAAGGATTATCGCAATCTCTTGGTCAACCAAAAAGCTCCAAGGATTATCGCAATCTCTTGGTCACCCAAAAAGCTCCAAGGATTATCGCAATCTCTTGGTCAATCCAAAAAGCTCCAAGGATTATCGCAATCTCTTGGTCACCCAAAAAGCTCCAAGGATTATCGCAATCTCTTGGTCACCCCAAAAAGCTCCAAGGATTATCGCAATCTCTTGGTCACCCAAAAAAGCTCCAAGGATTATCGCAATCACTTGGTCACCAAAAAGCTCCAAGGATTATCGTAATCTCTTGGTCAACCAAAAAGCTCCAAGGATTATCGCAATCACTTGGTAAAAAAAAAAAAAAACAAAACAACAAAAATCATCAAAAACAACAAAGATTTGCATCTCAATTCTAGGCATACTCAAATTCATCAAAAAATTCATATTCTCGCACCTCATCTTCACCTTCACCAAAAACAATCCATCAAAATTACAAAAATATGTAGTTGCATTAAGCATTGCATCCATACATTGCATATTTGTGGTCGTATAGGTCAAAGGCACCATAGGCTGTAATTGCTCTGATAGTCCATCTTGTTCCACATTGTCCCATGTTACAAAAACAACAAAAACACCATGCATAACTTTTACCACACTACGATCAGTGGTCCTGGGAATGTACCAAGAGTTTCGATGATTCAGTCATCATTTTCCTCTTTAGCCATGTAATGTATCAAGTCGAACAGTATTTTACGAAGGTAGAGTCATACTTGAAATACACCTTGTTACGTAACATCCCAACACAAATTAAAACACATAAAACAATTCCCAAGTTGTGTGAACGAAAGATGAAACCTCGCACAATAATCTAGGTCACCACAAGCGAAACGGTTATCTTGCTCATCCCCCTGTGCGAATGACCCCAAGAATGCTGAGAGTTGGCAAAAGGACAAGCATCCTCCCTACCCAATTCCCTAAGAATCCCTAAAGTTCTCAATAGTTGCAAAACATCAAAAAATTTGCAAAATGTCAAAACTCCAAAATTTGACAACCTACAGTGCACACATCAAAAGGCACAAGCAATAGTGATTTTCGTCACTCCATATCCCCAATCCCTTGCTCAAAAGAAAAACAAATCAAAATAAACAGTGATCTCATCACTACAAATGAGCAAGTATCCCAATACAATTGAAGAAAAGAAGGGAGTTGACCTTGAATCCCTGGAACTCTCAGCATTCTATAGGTCATAAGGCAAGCCTCAGTACCAATTTGGTTGATAGCCTATCGGTAACTGGCGGTAAACCTCTCGCATGACGATATATCTATCACATTAACTTGCGTACAGATCAATGTTTGCATGTGGATGAGCTAGCTTATGGCATCCTGGATTACACCGCAGATTAATCTTAGTACATACAACAAAGGAATTAGTGGAGCTAATTAGGTGATCCTCAGTATAGGTTCGGTTGAAAGCCCATCTGGCACTGGCGGTATCCTGACAAATACCACAATAATGAACTCAATTGCACACACAGGGATGTGAAATAACTTGGTCAAAAACAAGTCCGATTCATACCTTGTTCAAAAGTCTTGTAAGATAAAGTACAGTCATGGCTAGTGAGTTAAAACCGTCCGAGTCTCATGAAAACCTTAGCTACATTTCTAAACCAATCTGCGCTACTTTTCATCCTTACAATACCATCAAAAAAATACAAAAAATAGAAAACCACATGTATACATACAAAGTCATGCATCACAACGAATCGCCTAAAAACAAAATAACAGAGTTCTAAACAAGTCCTTGGTGCCATAGCCAAACATCACAAACCCCATTCATCCATTTCATATCTCGCATATCACATATAAATCAAAACCATTTGCATTCATCATAGCATATGCATCCATCAAAATAAATCAACATGCATACATCCATATTCATCAACCATCATGCACAAGATCAAAGAAAATCAAAACAACAAAAACAACAAATAAATGCAACACAAAAACAAAAAGCAATAAACATTGCCGGACACAAGTGCTCTTGCACTTAACCTCTTGGCATAGCAAAAATCGATGTCGGGGTTTACATTGTCACTATCCTACTCCCTAAGAAGGCTACCATAGCCGGACCGCTCCAGGGGACGGATTTTGACTTTTCCCAAGCTCAAAAAAAAAAAAAAAAAAAAACGGATTCTAAAATTGTCACTATCCTACTCCCTAAGAAGGCTACCATAGCCGGACCGCTCCACGGGAGGACGAATTTTCGACAATTTAATCCCCAAATGGTGTCACAAAAACAACCAAAAAAAAAAAATGCAACAAAAACAAACAACAATAACATTGCCGGACACAAGTGCTCTTGCACTTAACCTCTTGGCAAAGAAAATCGATGTCGAGGTCCAAATTATCGCTCTCCTACTTCCCCAAGAAGGCTAACATAGCCGGACCGCTCCACGGGAAGTTAGGTTTTCGATGATTTCACCTCATTACGACATCACCAAAAGGGTTAACACCCACCAAAAATAGGTCCAAATGTTGGAAAAATTGCACACGCTTAACGGTAAACCCTCTAAAGGCACCCTTGCACAAGTCATCTTGGGTCAAGCGACTCGTCGCTTCTCTCACGAAGGTCATTCCCTCATCGATTCGTCGCTTGAGGGGGTAGTCACACTTAGTCACCAACCAACAATCACACACCCAATTAAGGAAAATGACATGCATTCAAAGAATCATTGACAAAGACAATCACGCTCCCGCTTGGGGCAGTAAACAAGCAACAATCAAATCAATCAAACACTTGGCATTTCGTGAATCATGAACACAAGGTTCCCCCTGAGGATAAAAACGCCCTTTGCCTGTTCATGATTGATCAATGTCTAAGTTCAAGTCACACCTCAACAAAATAGGTTAATACTTGAAATCAAATTCCTTAGCTCGTCGAAGCAAGGATTCAAGAATGCATGCCCTTTCCATACTTGGGGCATCAAAAGTTGGTTAGGTTACCAAGAAACCCTAATCATTAGTGCTTTGGTTATCTATTTTTGCTCAGGATTGCGTCACCCGTAGCGCTTCCCAAAAAGGGGCATCTGTAGACACCAAAACAGCACCAATCCGATTATGTGACTGCAAACACTGATCGCTTTGACAAACACAGCCCCCAGGGCAGCCCTCAGAGGTTAAACAGTGGTCTTAACCACTTTCATAGCAATTTTGTAAGGTCAAGAAGCAATTTGGCACACTTGGACACTTTGCCCAATATTCGTCTCACCCAGGGACGAATTCAAAATAGAATCCGTCCCACCCCAGGACGAATTCTGAATCCGTCCCTGGGTGGGACGAATTCTAAGCTTAACGGGCAAAAAGACAAATGGCGCCAAGTGGCAGCCCGTAACAGCTCAGTTGATGACTCCTGCCTCGCACGCGTGTGTAGGTGGACAGAGGGGCCGTTAGAAGACCGTCACAAAAGGCATTTATCAAAGCCCAAGTCAACGGAGGACTCCCCTCCCTCATGGGAAGACAAGACAGCCACATGGCGCCTATGACCAACACATGGCATTTGTGCTTCCCTCCCAAAAGAGACCCCATGGGTCTATAAAAGGTGGGACTTTTCTCACCCAAGATATACAGGTTGAAGGAGTTTTCAAGCAACGAAGTGTCGCCGAGTTGAAGACCCACTTGCATCCCTTTTGGTTCACCTTCCCACATCCACCAATCTCTTTTGCAAGGGAGGTTGTTGGGTGGCTTTTGGAAGCTTGAACCTGACCCAAATCCAACACATGGACACCTGAACCAACCAATTCGCCGACCCCCCAATCCTAAGAGGTTTTGGGCCCATCCCTAGTGGATTGGCGCCGGAATCAAGTGCCAACGGTGGGAGGCCCACTTGGGCACCCCCGCACTTTCTAGGTTTTTAAAGCATTCTAGATTACTTTTTCAGGTTGCATTTTGTGTTATTATGTTTGGTTAACTCACATCTGCAATTTCGTAACTTTTGGTCAGATTCTAGTATGTTTTGTGTCGCTTTGTTGTTTCACCGACTTGCAGGTGGCGAGATCAAATTCCCGAGGGTAGAGGCCAAATTGGGAGAATCCGACCATCTGGGTCGTCCCAAAATGGCCCCAATTACATAACCCCCTTGTTTGCGGGCGTTTTGCAGGTCTCGAGAATCGACATTGGAGCAGCAGCAGGTCGGCTTCTTCAACACAGAAGAATTCGTCCCACCCAGGGACGAATTGCAGTCAGAGATCGTCCCACCCAGGGACGAATTCCAGAATTCGTCCCACCCAGGGACGAATTGCAGTCAAAAATCGTCCCACCCAGGGACGAATTCCAGTTGAAGGCAGATTGGCCAGCTGTCTCAGTGGCAATGGCCTTTTGGTAACATTTTCTGTCTTCTGTCAAGTTTTTAGGCTGTTTAGAATCATTTTGTTTACTGTTTTAGATAAATGTTTGCATGCATCTTTTGATGATTTTAGAAGAACGAACACTTTTCACTTGCAGCAGGTGCTACTGACATATTCGTTGTTTCTTTGTTCGCAGGAGGAGCAGCAGAGGTAAGGACTCATCAGCGTAAGCGACGGCATCGTCTTGGCCCGTCCATTCAAACGTGGGCACGCGGAAAGAGGAAGACTAAGTCACATATTGTAACAAATACGAATTTAACGCTCCTAGCCCCCAAAAAGGGAGGAGACGTCTATGTAACCGAGGATAAGATATTTGAATAAAGAGGGCTGTGATTTCTTTACATCTTTTCTTTCATTTTCAAATTGTCTCCTTTCTTCGTTTTTGTGCATAGGATTAAAGCGTTACATTTCGTCTTATGTTGCATAATTAGTGCTCCCTCTGCCCGAAATCTCGTGTTTTCACTTTATTTTTATGTTTTTTGTTATTGTTCTTGTGTTTTTTTCGTTCTTGTTCTTGGGTTTTTTTTTGTTTGTGTTATTTCATGATTTTATGTGTGAGTGTTTTCTATGTTTTTTGTTTTTGTTTATTGTCTATTGTTGGTTGTTTTTTATTTTTATTTTTATTTTATTTTATTTTATTTTTTAGGTTTTGGTTGTGTTTATTTTTCATGTTTTTTTGGGTTATGTCTTTGTAGTGTTCTTTTGTTTTTGTCTTGTTTGTGTTTTGTTATGTGGTTCTTGTGTTTTTCTATGTGGTTTATGTTGTGGTTTCTTTTATCTTATTGTGCGTGTTTGGTTGTGCTTTTGTTTTTGACACACTCAAGGAGCATGTTTTTTAATTTATTTTATTATTTTTGTTATTATTTACTTATTTTTAAATTGGTTTTATGTGTTTTTTTGCTCCTTGAATATGTCAAAGGTGGTAGGTCAGGTCCGAGTCCTAGGCGTTTTTTGCGGCCTGCCTCCTTGGGTCTTACCCAAAAGTGGCATCCCTTTTGGGATGTTTTCCACAAATAAAAAAAAAAATAGATATTAGGTAATGTTAAACATGGTTTTAGATTTTCAATTACCTTGGTTGGAATATACAATATTCAATATTCACTTGTAATAATTAATTGAAAATAGAAAACCACTACTTATTTGGTTCCTCACAATAGTAACTTGCAAAAAAAGAAATACATAATTTGTTCTCCTAAATTGTTTCTATATGAATTAAACTTACAATAAATAAATTATTATTATATTTCTATCTATGTAAATTGAAGCATTTATAATAAATATACATTAGATATTTACTTTTACCATTAAAATACTAGAAAATTAATTTTTTTTAATTTATTTTTATTTTACATGTACTTTTGGATTTATAAATCTATCACATTATGTTGATTTGAATATTGTTAACAAAGAGAGTAATATATTTTTTCACATATTATGTCTCTATCTTTTTTTTACCTATTTTATGAATCATTGTATGTTCATATAATAATATATACAATAAAAACATTGAACGTGATTAAATGGCTTTAAAAAATATCTACTATATATTCCTTTATGTTTTTTTTATTAGGGTAAAAATAGGATTTTGAAAGAGCTCAAACCCTTTTACAACACAAATTCAACCTATCAAGTACGTAGCTACCAAGGGGAAGTGGTCAAAAATTCCCTAGACTCAAGATAAACAACATTCATCCTAAACCTCAATTATCTATAGTCCTCCCTCATGAATTTTTCTAAGTCCTGATGGACCACACCTAGGGGATCCATCTCCTATCCTCTTCTTTAATGGCAACAAAGTTTGCCAGATAGTTTGATGGTTTGTTACCTTCTATAAAGACATGAATAAATTAAACTTCTTCAAAATACTTTACAATCTCTCTAATATCTTGCACAATGTAATCAGTTTTCCAATTAGCTTCTCCATCATTTTTTAAAATATTGATAATATTCAAGGAGTCTCCTTCAAATATAACATTTTTAGCACCTAAATCCTTGGGTAGCTTTACACTTAGATGTAGAGCATTAACTTTAGCTTTATGATTTGTAGTAATTCCAAAAAACTTACAGGTTACCCCCACCAATCTGCCTTGCCCTGATTGTCCCTATAAATTACTCCTACTCTGGCCTTACCTTGGTTACCTTTGGATGGCCCATAAAAATTTAACTTCAACCATTCATCTCGGGGTTGTTGTCATTTTACATTAGTTCTAACTTGAGCATTTTCCTTTCAACCACTAATGGGTTCCAAATTCCATACCTTAGCTATCATAGTACGTTTATTATTCTCTATCTTGATAGGGTACTTATAGATTTAACATTCTCCTCTAAAAAATAGATGATACTTCTAAAAATTCTCATTGCTTACATTTTTCCCTCTAAAAAATCTCTTGTTGCTCTCTAGCCATACTCCCCACACAAAATGAAAGGGAATAAAGTTCCAAATTACAATAATATGAGGACTAAAAAAGGGGTTCTTCCACTATTGTAACCACAAAACCATATTAGAAGACATCACCCAAGAGATGCTCATCATGTTGATGAGGATCTAGAAAATATTTAGAGCATAGCAACATTCCAAGATGTGTTCCATAGATTCTTTTATCTTTTATTAAAACCTCTCTTCTTAATATTATCCACCGCTAGGATCTTATTTTGAAATGATTTCCAAAAAAAAATATCCAATTTAGGAATAACTCTCTTACCCCAAATTCTTTTACAAGAGAAGCCATTATCTACAATAGGGTCCAAAAGATCATAGGATGTCTTCAAGGTGAATTCACCATTCTCAGTTCTTCTCTAAACCACAAAGTCTCTTTGCTTAACAACACCTAAGTAATAAGCCTTTAGTTTAGCTTTAAGGAGGTTTAAAGCCTCCAAAATCTTAGGGTCTACCTCTATATCTTTCAACCTCAACTGGTTATCCAATAATTCTTTTATTTTCCTTTATGTTCAAATGTATAAACTAAATTAAAATTTGTATGGAAATCAAATTTTTATTAAATAATTAAATATTTAAGTAATCTATGAAATATTACAATTTTAATAAATAAAATTATGGTTTATTATTACAAATATTTGTACATGTTTATAGTCTTCTAATATCCAATGAAGCATATTACCTTTTAAATATGTATCAACTACACTCCACAAGAGCAATCAATTTATAAGTGTTATACAACATGCATGTGAGAGTATATATAACTATAATTTTGTTAGACACCAATACTTTCTATAACAAATAATTTTTAATTTAATGAAAATTACATATATCAAAATTTTTATCAACTATCAATATGAGGTTAATTTAAACTAACTTAAAACTATTAAATGTAAACAAATCTAAATTTTAAAATTAATAATATGTAATCTATATTATAAAATTTTATTAATTTTTTTTAATAAAATAAATTTATTATATCACTAATTTAAATAAACTTATTCAACTTAATTTAAAATTATTTATAAAAATATGTGACCATTATTAAAACTCATCAAACAAAATGTAAACACCACGAAGAGAAACCACATCCTTATCATTTTCCTTTATACAGTATATCACATATATGTTTTCTTTATCTCTTTTTTTCCCTTGTACACAATTAGGCTGAATGTATGAGAAGTACATACAACCAAAACTCTACAACTTGTTATAATGTAATTGGTTGCTAACATACCTACTCCTTTACATCTTGAGGCATGAGAGCCCATCTTGTCGGTCAAACATAGTTTTGATCATTTGAAGGAGGTTGATGAGTTCTTCACTTTATAACCATTATTTAATTGTTGTAATAATAAAAATGATTGCTCTTTGCGAATTTTTAAAGGTCAGTTCGTTCACTGATTCTTTTTTCGTCCGAAGTCTGAAATTTTTCCACTGTGTTTCTGCACCAAGTGGGCATTGTGTCCCTTTTTCATGGGTCCATGAAACGTCATATGTTAATTAGGTGAACCATTTCATTCCATTGCTGAAAGGAGTATATTTTATTATCTAAAATTCATTCATGTTATACTTTCTTTTTTGAAAGTAGCTTACGTTGGCAACGTCGTACTTCTGCAAGTCAACGATGCTATTCAGATTTTTTCATTGCATGACAATGACTAGTTACCAACGATGCTATTCAGATTTTTTTTTTTATTGCATGACAATGACAATGACCAGTTACGAACGATGTTATTCAGATTTTTTTTATTGCATGACAATGACTAGTGGAAATCTCTCAAATATGTAAAACCTGAAGGAATTAATGCTTAATGTAATGGCTGAAAAAAGATTCTCAAGTGTTCATAATTTTTTTTTTGTAGCATTTAATAATTTATATTTCGCTGTTCCTATTATAGATTGGCTGCAATGTGTCAAGAATATATTGCCATTGGTTTTTTGCATGGCAATCCAATATTGTGATTGGTCTTTTGCATGGCAATCCAATATTGTCATTGGTCTTTTGCATGGCAATACAATACGCATGTTGAGCACAGCGTGAAGCATTGTAATTCCTATATATTAATGCATTCCTCAACAATTATCTATCTACAGTTGTATTAAATAATGAGAATGATTTGTTCAATGGTGCAGCAACATCTAGAATGTATAGTTGAATTATATTATGTAGAGTGTGATGCCGACAAAGTTTATATGAGGTTTATGAATATAAATATTTTGCAGCATAAATTTGTGTGTTCTGTTTGAGCAATATGTGTCCTTTGTCCGTCTGTTGTCCATTGTTTCTTGTAGTTTTTTTTGGTTCCAGGATGATTGGGCTGTGGTTTAATCTATGGATGGAAGCTGGGGGGTGTGGTTGTTTTTTGTCTGCGCTTTTGTGTTCGTTTCAGGTCTTTTCCAAGTTGTGGTCATCTGTGTTTTTCCCTGGTGTTGGGGTTGTAGTATTAGGATGGGCAAGTCCAAAGCTTGCAGGCATAAATTTCTCCAACCTAAGTCTAGGATAGAACCCATGTCTTTGTCTGCGCGGATGATGAGGTTTTATTGATTCTAAAGGAAGGGGGCCTTCTTGATTGCATCTAAAAATTTCATGGGCATAATCTAAGTTCTTTCGAACTGGATGGTAGCATCATGGAAAGATGACCATGTTGGTGTGGGTTCTATGTCCTTTGTGGTCACTGTGGAGCTGGTGATTCGGGCCACGGGACTTATTCTGGATGGTGTTGTTTGTAAGGATAGACATTTGTTAATGCAAGATATCCAGTTATTCCTGAAAGAGGATGAGTTCCTGCCCCGTATCCAGAATGGGTTCAGCACACCAAGGTCCTTCCTACTCCTTGGAACAGAGTGGTGAAGGTGATTATGGATTACTTCACTATTGATTCCACCTATGAGATGGTGCGTAGCTTCCATGCTATGTTTATGAACCACTTAAGAAGATGCGAAAGGATGAATATTCCCCTATATCTATTTAATTTGTTGTATCGCTCTATGATGGCTGCTCAAGTTTCTCAAGGCAAGGAGCCAAGGATCAGGGGTTGGCTTTGATTATTTTTGAATAGGCAATGTTAGATGGTGATCTTGATGCGAATGAGGTTTTGTGCTCCTTAAATTCTATTCCTTTTCAAGTGTGTGAAGGTACATCGAAACTGTTAGAGGATATTGGGGTTCTGAGGATGTGCAGGACAGTCCTTTTTCTCAGAACTCATGGGCTAGTAATTGGACCAAAGGATTTGATTCGGTTTTGTGTGTTTGGGGTTCTCTTGCTGGGAAGGAGCTTGTTGATAATTGCCCCCGTATGGATGGGGAAGGTGTTGGTGGGGAGATACTTAAGTCTTCCCGATTTAGTGTGATTTAGTGTGATGAAGTGTTCTTCAGGTCAATCTTCCCCAAGCTTCAAGACCCAGGCTTGCATTATGGATACATATATTCTTCCTAGGAATGTTGAAAAGGACAAAACTGTGAGTGAAATTTACTCCCCCAACTCCACGATGAAGAAGAGCAATGTTCTCCACAATCTTTGCTTACTGGAGATTAAACAGCGTGCATCTTGGATCTCCTAGAGTATGGCATTGGAGTACGTGGAGGAGGCAACTCAGATGTCTTGTGGAATCATTATTGAGGCTGATACTATGCTATACAACCACCTCAGTTCTTCCACAGTTCTCCCTGGATTTCCCAGCCTTGGTTTCTGTCTAGTTTTAGGTAGTGCCTATTCTAGTTTGTGTGGTTTTGAGGAGTTGTGTTTTTTCTCTTTTCTCCTATTAGTGTTGGTTGCACTGGTTTGTTATGTTATTTTGTTGTAAAAATTTTTGTGCCCCCTTTCAAAACCCTCCTTTCTTAATTTTACCAAAAAAAATGTGTCCTTGTATTTTTATTTTGTGTTTTGTATTATTGTGCACATTTTTTTCCTTTCTGTTCAAATCCAACAATTGAGATGAAATCCAAGTTTTATATCAGGACCAGTGAGCCAAAAAAACTTTGGAAGAAGCTAGCTAGAGAGCTATGAATTTTTTTTGGGACAATCATCGTCATCCAACGACATGCCTAGAAGATAGAGGAGGATAAGGAAAAGGAATCTATGCATAGCAAAGGAGGAGTTTCATTTTTTTTTCTCACATGGAAATCCAATTTATTTTATAGTAGCACAACAAAAGTGTGGTGGGAAGTTTGAGCTATAGTTTACAAAGAGGTTTCAGTTGAGGAAAAACTATCAAAGGCGATGGAGCCACCTCATGAATTCAGGAATCCTACTAGAGAAGTGATTTTCAGATAAATTCAGGCTAGCCAGATCAAAAATGTCATAGATGTCCTCCAAAAAACGTCTTATCAGATACAAGTTTTCCACATGGTCACTAGTTGAATAGATATAAAAAAATAGAAATATTCAACTCAGAGTGATTATGCTCTTCAATGTCTGAATGCCTTAAAGAAACAAGAAATTCCAACATAGCATAGAAATACCCACGAGGAGAAAGGTAAATTAGGGTTAGAAAAATTTTAAAAATGACAAAAGGAAAGAAATAAAGTATTTTAAAAAAATTGCTCAACACACCAATGAAGATGAAAATTTTGTTTCAAACAAATTGATGAAAGATCTACAACCCATTCTTGAAGAAGTCTAAAAGAGAGAATTTTTGTTACTCCAACAATGCATACAAGAAGTTCTTAATGATGCTAATGAATGCCATGAAACAATTTTTGCTACACCTGTATGCTTCATGAAAATAATATACAAGGGAATAATTACTCTCAACGTTTCCAAAATTAAAACACATGAAAAAAAGACCTTGAAGAAATATATCTTTTGTTACACAAATGATTTGAAACCCATGATGATAGATAAATATTGTGATACTAATGGTCTTTGTGAGCAGGGAAAAGTTGCATGTTGTGATGCAAATGACTTGAACATAGTTTGTAATTATTCAGAGAGAGCATATGCTACCATAATTGGTCATGATAGAGACTCAAATGATAACAAGAATAGTGATACTCAAATTTGTCTTGATCAATGCGATGATGGATTTGGTCATTTTGAAAAGCATACTAAAGGGATTGGTTCAAAACTACTCAATAAAATGGGCTATAAACATAAAGGTTTGAGAAAGTATGAAAAAGGTATGAAAGAACCATTTGTACTAATAATAGGATGAAAATTTGAAGGTCTTGGGTATACAGGATAGGTAAGCAACATTGAATCAAGCACTAAATTTGTAACAAGAAATAGTGACATCAAATTGGTGATAGAAAATAGATGTAACCATTGTGGTAAATATGGGCATAGGTTAGAGAAATGTTGGAATCTCTATTCTTGTAAAATTTGTGGATATAACCATTCACAAATGTTTTATCTACAATAATAAAGACAAGAATGTAGATTAAAAATAGATTATGAGTGGATAGATACTAATGATTGAGATAGGATAAAATAAATATTGTATGGTTTATACAAAAGGAAACCAAGCGTGATCAAAATTTGCTAAGGCATAGAGATAGTGACACATAGAAAATGAAGAAAATTTTGCTTAGGGGAAATGTTTTAGCAATGAATAATCTCAAAGTTGGTGTTGAATCTAGAAGTCCCAAGCAACCACAATGTAGCTTAGGAGGAATGTTTGAGTAATGAGTAAGCATCCTACATTTGAATTATAGGTTGGTTTAAGCAGGAGCTAAAATCTCATCGATGGAGCAACCTCAAGATATGGAGGTCCTAGATTTGAGTCCTAATTGCTTCATACATTTAACAGGGTATGAAATCTGAATTAAACAAAAAAGAAGATGATGAAAGGAAGGCAGCAACAGAAGAAGAGGAAGAAAATAAGAAGCAACAACAATAGAAAAGAAGTAGTGGCAAGAAGAAAAACAATTTTAGAAAAAAATAAATAGTATCTATAGAAGACGAAAAGCAGTAGCAAAATAAGAAAAGCAATAACAAAAATATAAGAAGAAAATAAATAGCTAAAAAAACTGAAGGAAAAATAGAAATAGAAGTTGAAGAAAAAAAACAAAAACTGAAAAAAAATATAGGAAAAGTTGAAAAGTAGAAGTAGAAGCTGAAAAATTAAAAAAAATAGAAGATGAAGAAAAAAATTAGAAGGAGAAGTTGAAGAAAAGCAACAAAATCTTCTAAAGAAAACAAAATCAAAAGTAAAAGCTATGCTAAAATAAAATGAGTGAGGTCTATTTATGAGAAGGTGGAGAAGCCTGTGTGAGGAGAAGGCAAAGAAGCCTATAATAGAGAGAATGGAGTAATAGAAAAAAAGAGTAGCTACATCAATAGAAAGAAGAGCAAAATAAAAGCAACAATAGCAAGAAAGTCAGCAATAGAAAGAAGAGTAGCAAGAAAGTAGCAATAAAAAGAATAGGTATAGCAATAGTGAAAGCAAAATATAGTAGTTGAATGTGGTTACAAGCAGCAACAGTAGCATTTATTAGAATACTCCCAAAGGAGAAAGGGGGAGTGATGATGACTTTTGGATGAAATTTATGTGTGGTATAAGTAAAGTCACACACATGATTTTCCCAAAAGGGGAGTGATGAGAATCGTTGAATGAAAAAATATGAGGATCTGATGTTAATGTGACAAAGTGAACCTTGTAAGTAGTAATCTACTCTATTACACCTAGCGGTTGCAGTGATTGGTTATCCATGAATTTTAGTAGGATGAGAAGGTTTAGTAGGATGATAAGGTTACCATAAGGACAATTCTAGATTATGTGAATGTGAGTAGTACAGGTATGCATGTAATAGCAAGTTGAAGTGTTGAAGAATGGAATAGAAAGTTAGAGAGTTGACAAGCCTATGGGAAAGAGCAATATTACAAGTGTAATATATAGAGAAGGTGTTTTGAAACATTAAGCATTAAGGGGATAATGAAGAAATTAATGCATAATGTAATGGTTGAAAAAATATCCAGCAATGTTCATAATTTATGCAACATTTCATAATTTATATTTTGTTTTTCCTATCATAGATTGGATGTAGTGTGTCAAGAATATATTGCAATTGATATTTTACATGGAAATCCAATACACATGTTGAGAACAACATGAAGTATTGCAATCCCTATGTATTGGTGTATTCCTCAATAATTATTTATCTAATCCTATTTGGGTGGATCATCCATAGTTGTATGAAAAAGTGAGAAAGGTTTATTCAATGGCGCACCAACATCATTATTGAATGTATAGTTGAATTATATTATGTGGAGTATGATGCCAAAAAAATTTATATGAGGTTTATGAATATAAATATTTTACAGCATAAATTTATATATTTTGTAGTAGCAGTTTGAGAAATATGTGTCCTTATATTTTTGTTTTGTGTTTTGTATTATTGTGCACAATTTTTTCCTTTCTCTTCAAATCCGTAACATGTCGACATAGCTTTTACTTGATATATCATTTTTTTTATTAGGTATTAGAAGGGGTTTTGAAATTCTCCCCAAAAATTTTAGAAAACATAAAAAGTGGTTAGAGAAACCCCAAGCCACTTACAATAGTTTAGATCCACAAGAAGAAGGCTACCATAGGAGCTAAAACATGATCTGACAAATTAGGACCTAGGAAATAGAGAACAGTACTAGATCCCAAGGATTCAACACAACCAAACACAAGATGAGGGTTAAATGAATCAAGAGATCTACAAATCCATAAAATTTGACACCGATAAATTTCTTGCACTAGCCTAGAAAATTTTAAATTTAACATTACAATACAACTTCTCACCCAAGCCAAGAAATACAAGCGTGTGCCCAAAAGAGTCAAACTCGAAAAACAAAATTCCCACCTATAAATAAAAAGTATTTTAATGGAGGAACACACCAACAAGCCAAGGAATTTTGAAAATAAAAATTTCCACCCAAATCTTTGTAGCACAAATCAAGATCTAGCATAGAACACCAACTACTAGGCAAACAACTAGAACCACATATTCAGCAAACATGATCTAAAAAATAACCTAATCAAACCAACCATTGCTATCGATAACTTGCACACAACTTCCAATGTGATAATATTTTCCAGTCTAACACATAGTCTACAAAGAGGAAAATCTACCCAAAACAATAGGACCTAGGGAACTATCATCCTAGAACTGAAACATGACTAGATAAAACCTGCATATCTAGATTTGAAACCAGTAAAAATACAACCTAGATAAGAGACCATGAATGAGGACCCAAAGTGTCGTCTCCCACATCAAATTTGAGCTCAAAAAAGTATCCAACAAAGTAAAGTCTCCTCTAGATCCATAAAAATACCCAACAACTACAAGATCTAGAAAATCTCTAGATCTGTATAAGGACCCTTGAAACCATTCAAAGCAAAACATAGACCATCAAAAACAAATATCTAGGATATCCCTCTTGATTGAAATAAACCACACTACATAGGTTTTGAACCCTAACCAAAAATGATACAACCACCATTAGTTGTTGCTATTGTAAACCACAAAAGACCACCAGCATGAACACTAAAATTATAGCCCTAAAAAACATGAGAACTACCACAAAGATCTCAAGGGTATTTCAATATTGGCTCAATAATAGGAAGGGACACCTTCATATTCCAAAAAAATTGGTAAGAACTCCCCCAATACCTATGGGTTCTAACCCCATAGGCACACAAAAATAAAAATAGATTCAAACCCTTAAAAAATATGAACACGAAACCAACCTCCTAGTGACTCCTCAAGAGAAGACTAAAAGCACAAACTGATGGGCAAAAGCAGATCTATCAGTTTTAGGGTTATAATAGTGCCACATCCTAGAGGATAACCAAAAACATGCAAACCCCCAAGTTGTTCAACACCACCAAGCTGGTGATCCAAGCAAGATCCCACTTTGCACCCAGTGTCCACAAGGGTCATATCTTCCTAATATGAAGTGCAATATATATATTGTGATCTTTATAATTTTTCACTCTAAAAGAGATTATGGTAGCAAGTGTAATTTGAAGCAGAGTTGAATGGACCCATGGTATTTTCAAATATGCTAGGGTTTTCTACTTTAGCATCAACCTTATATTTTTTTGCTACTCTTTTAGGGTTTTTGAAGTTATTGCTTAGATATTGCTCCTCCTATGGAACCTCCACTCCACGCACCTTTGACACGACTACTTTGCTAGGATTACCATCACTACTACTCTGCTAGGGTTACTATCGTTGCTACTCCACTAGGGTTTTTGAATCCACTACTTAGATTCTTCTCTTCGTATTTTATAAAATATAAATGGTGTAATAGTTGATAGTAAATTTATTAAATTAAAAAATCATTATGTAGATAAAAAAAATTATTAATTTTTTACGTATTAAAAAGTAGTATACTAAGCTATAAAATAAATTTAAGAAAATTTTATATTAATAACATGTAATAAAAATGAATTTTTTCAGGTTCGAGGTGCAGACCAATTGGTTTGACCAAACCCTATAAGTGAGGTGGATTTCCAAGGTTCAAATCTTGAGCCTCATTAGACTGAATGCTTATCCCTTTCTTGGTACTTTTAACAGTGTAAAAGTTTTAAAATGATTGTGGCATGGTGGTTATAGGGATAGACTGCACGAAGATCTGTGTGGCAACTTTCGGGGTGGACAATGTAGAATACTGTGGTGGCCATAAAATTTGGACAGCATGCCCATATTTGTGGTGACCATAAAATATGAAAAACCTGCCTAGATTTGTAAAAACTACTAATTCCATCATGTAAATTCAAAAAAAAAAATGAATTGTTTCACTTTGATCCATCTTAAGCCCTTTAATACATATGCATAATGCATTTCTTAATCTCGTGATACCGATTTAATTTTTTTGATGGATGATTAATTGGTTACACTTGTTAGAATAAGTAATTATTCTCTTATGTTCTACTAGGATAGACATACTTGAGTTTCCACTCCTCCATGAGTCAGGTTAACTCTCAGTATAGTCTAGATCAGATTTGATGAGTTGTTGTAATCCAACGACTCTCAATGATCAACTTTGCTATTTATACAAAGTTGATCCATGGAATAAATCAATCAATTCTATTTTGTTCCTTCAAATCTTGTAATGCTTTGTATTTCTACTCTTGGGAAATTCTAACATGGTACCAGAGTAGGATAGATTCTTCTAGGCATTCTCTCTTGAAGGCAATTTCATGAATTGATTCATTGTCTCTTATCTTTTGTTTTTTAAAAAAGGAAAAAAAAATTATATCTATTGTAGATTGCTCATTTTATATATGCAATTGTTTTATAGAAATTTGTTTATGGTAATATCTAAATAGTTTGTCTAGATTTATTTTACCATATTATGCAAATATTCTCCTCAATTTTTTATAAAAAATATTAAAATTGCTACTCTTACACTACAAAATATATAGATTTTGAAATTTATAATTGCCTTCCATATTTTATTGTTCTCTTCATATGCCTATTTGTTCTACTCTCTCCTAACGAACGCTTGCTTGCTTGAATACTTATAGCCATCACTGGAAACGTTAATCCGTGAATACATGATTGCTTTGGCTCCTTTTTAGCCATCGTTGTGTTTCATTTTGTAGTGGAGACAAAGTTTTAAAGGCATATCGTATTTGGTGATCAATTAAATCATTGTTTTTTTTATGTTGGAAAATATTTTAATTTCATGAAAAATTTAACAAATAAATGAAATGTTTATTGCATCCAAATTAAGTGGACATTTGGTTATTTAAAAAAAAAAACACCAAAGTCCATTAATTGTTTATAAGACATGGCATCTTTTCCAACGATTTTATATGGCGTGCAACGTATGAGACTTTCGTCTTCTCAATGGGTATTTCCTAGTTAAATCTCAATGATCGAAAGATTATATTTTCCATATCAAGTTATCTTGAAGCTTATCCTCTTTTTCGTCCCTCGGTGTTTCAAATAAGAGTTTTTATTATTTTTATATATATCCATCAAGACAATGCTTAAAATATTATTCTCCTCTACAAATACTTGAAATAATTTTTTTTACTTTATTTTCATATTGGTTCTTTAATATAGAGAATTAAGATTGATAGTATATGGTGTGGTTCCTTCACTAAGGTATTCCATAGCCTTCACTGCGCTTTCAAATCTGGTGGTGCATTTGCTGACATCTTTCTAGGATCCTCTCTGCATAGCGCCATCCCTGACATCTTCCATGTGTGCCAAAACCTAATGTCTTTGGCAGCAAGTGGTGTAATTGCTGATGTCTTTCCAAGAGCCTCTCTACATAGCACCATCTCTAACATCTTTCGTGTGCACCAAAACCTAAAGTCTTCAACAGCAACTAGTATTCTAGTGCGCCTCCCTATCATCTTCGACAAAATCTAGGATTGTGGTGCACCTCCCTAATGTCTTCCATGTACACCAAAACCTTGCAATTTCAAAGCCTTTGAAGGCTTTCAAATATTCCTTGCTGCCCCTTGACATCTCTTCTAAAGTCTCTCATTAAATCAAGTATAATTTTTTATATTTTTTCTAGTTTTGACCTAATCATTCCTTGGAACAGCGAAGTTCATAACCTTTTAAAGCTTTAAAATATTACCTCACTACATCTTCTCTTGTGACGTATCTTTTCTAAAATCCTTGGTAAATAATGTTATATTTACTTTAAGTCTCAAATCTTAGGGTTTCAATTTTTTTCTTGAGCGAGAATAGTACTTCTTATCATTGTATAAATGTGTGACCCTCTAAATATTCTTATATCCTTTTCTTTTAGTGCCTTTCCTTGGCCACTATAAGAAATAAAAAGGATAAAATTGTAATCTCAATAAAAACTATTTTTTGGGAGGAGTTTTTAGGTGCAATATTTAGCACCTATCCTAAAAGCTTCATAAGGGGGTTTTGTTGTTGTTTTGGTCATTGCCTCTATAATATTTATTTTGATATTATTCCTATTACTATGTTCTTTAATATAATTAATATTAAAATCTAATTACTTTGTTTTTTATATAATTACTAGCTAAGTTGAAGATTGAGGAGCAAATTCAAAGGATCCTTTTACTAAGAAAATATTCCTTTTTTAATTAATAGGATATTTCTTTGAAGTTAAATTTTTAATAAAAAAAAATTAATCCTTCAATATTGTTACTTAATAAAAATTTTAATAACCTTAACAAGATCATTAGAAATTTTTTTTTTTTTTTTTTGAAAAAATGAAAAACTTGTATTAAAACAAGAACCAGATACAAGCGGGAGAGAACACATCCCGAGCCAGAGCCACAAGCAAAACAACAAGGAAGGCGCACCAAGGCAAGGCTAAGAACCGCAAGGCACAGAGAACGGAAGGCACGAAACAGCAACGGGTCGCGAAACCGCGACATGTCGCGAAATCGCGACAGGAAAACCCGTCACGGCCACTTTGGCACCAACAGGCGCGATAACGCGACATGTCGCGAAATCGCGACAGGAAAGGCCCTCGACAGCCTCCCGCAGAAAGCGTCGCGACATCGCGACAGAAAAAGAAAGCAACAAACAAGCCTCAATAAGGTCGCGAAATCGCGACGGAAAACCACCCAGTCGCAAAGGAGCCAAACATGCCGCGAAATCGCGCAAGAAAAACGCCAGAGACCAGGAGGGCACAACCTGTCGCGAAATCGCGACAAAAACCAGCTCAAAGAAGCGAGCATCACAACAGGTCGCGAAATCGCGACAGTTAACCACCAGACGCCGGGAAGGCGGGACCTGTCGCGATATCGCAACATGTCGAGGAATCGCGAGGCGCGAAACGCGACATGTCGCGATATCGCGACATGTCGCGATATCGCAACAAGACGCGGGATCGCGTCACGCGATAACGCGACATGTCGCGATAGCGCAACATGTCGCGGAATCGCGACCCGCGATAACGCGACATGTCGCGATATCGCGACAGAAACCAGCCGGAGACTACAAAGACTCAACCTGTCGCGATATCGCGACAGTAACCGACCAACGACCGCGACGGGGCAACAAGTCGCGAAATCGCGACGAGAAAGGACCCTTAGCAAAAAAAACTTTGCACATTATTTCGAGGAATTGATCAAGGCCTTGTCCGATCTCGACATTCTCCACGGGCAAATTGCTATGCGAGATGAATCCCAACCTCTCTCTCGGCACCCAACTTAGCAAGGAAATCGGCCGCTTTATTGAGAGATCTACTAGCATAAACAGGGAATCACATCCTCAATTTCTTTCCAAAGCTCTAAAATTTGGGCAACCAAAATCCGGAGCCTCCAAGCTTTTAAGGCAAAGTTCCGCATGCAATCAAGAGCACCAACCAAGATTTGGGAATCAGACTCAATGATTATCTTTCTATGGCCATGCTTGACGGCCCAGATGGAAGCAGATTTAATAGCAAAGGCCTCAGCTTCATTGTTTGTGGCATATCCCAGACCTTGCAATTCCCAATATAGCACAGTCCCAGCATGATCACGGCAAATAACACCACTGCCCAGCATTGCCCGGATTACCTTTAGCGACTCCATCGGTATTGATTTTGACCCGGCCTTACGGGGAGGTTTCCAACAACTTCTTACTGTCTCTCCAGATCAGCACCTCTCCCACTCAAAGGCCTAGAAGCAGGTTGGTTTTCCTTCTCAGCATAGATGGCAACGGTTTCCACAACTTTGCTCCAAATGATCTGCCAAATCCCCTCCACCGAAGAGAAGGTTTCACGAAAAATACGAGCATTTCTTTCCAACCAAACCTGCCACCAAATAAAAAGGAAACCGATCTCCCAGCCCGTACGAAGAGCTTTAGAAATAAATCTACCTCTCTTCCGGCTTTCCCATAAATTGGTCGGGACGAGATCTCCAAGCACCTGAAGTTTAAAGTGGGAGAACCAACGTTGCCAAATCTGCTGTGTGAAAGAGCAATCAAACAGAAGATGGTTCACAGTTTCCTCATTCCTATAACATAAAACGCACTGGGAAGGACCAATGATGCCTCTAATTCTAAGGTTGTCAAAGGTCAAGATACCATTATGCATCAGTTGCCAAGCAAAGAAGTTCACTTTCGGCCAGCCCTTGGGATGCCAAATCTTCCTCCATTCATGAACAGGAAAAGAGTGTGGGGGGGGCTCAGGTAGGATCGAAGCATAGCCCTCCTTCACAGAATAAACCCCAAGGTTCCCGAAGCCCCAAGCAAGCTCATCCTCCTCATCACTCCCAGATAGAAACCTTTCAGCCAAAAGTTTTTCCAGAGTTGGGGCCTGCTCCGGAGGGATTGGAATAGGCCATTCACCCAGCCGCTTAAATTTTTTAACCTTATACTCCCCCAGAGGGCTGGTAGTGAAGTAGGTCTGAATATGAATCCAACCTTTGTCTTCAAGAGCTATTTTTAGCGGAAGCAGATCGGGAAACACTGCAAGAATAGGAGGATGTTGATCCCAAGAGTCAGTCCAGAACCGGACCTTCTCCCCTCTCCCAACTTTCCAGAACAATTGATCTTTGATAATGCAAGAACCAAGCTTGAGCGACTGCCACACAAGAGAACCATTACCTTCCGGGAGGATAGCGGCCCAAGTCATTGGGAGGACCAGTACCCAAGTATTTACTAGAAAGGATTACTGCTACGAGAGACGAAGGCTGAGAAATCCACCTCCAGTACAATTTCCCAGCCAGGGCCCGATTGTTAAACTTGGAGCTTCTCAAGCCCAACCCACCTTTTTCCTTGGGCTGGGTGACCTTATCCCAACCAACCAAGGCCCATTTCCTCTCTCCATTGGCACCTTCCCAAAGAAAACTTCTAGCCGCTTTGTCCAACTCTTTCCAGATTGAGGGAGGGGCGGCCAGAATTGAGAATTTGTAAATAGGCATAGCCTGAATAACAGACTTCAGAAAAGTTAATCGGCCCCCATAGCTTAACCATCTATGAGACCAATGATTCATTCTCTCTTTGATGCCATCTAGCAGGTCCTTCCAGAAATCAGCTGTCAGTTTTTTAAAGTGCAGAGGAACCCCCAAATAAACAACAGGAAGGGAGGTCCGAGTGAAACCCAGAATCTCCATAACTCTCTCTTGCGACCTTTGATCAAGGTTGAAGAAGACCACTTTTGATTTTGAATCATTGATGGCTTGATTAGAAGCCCGAAGGTAGACGTTAAGAGTATCTTTGATTCCTCTTGCTTCTCCGAGGTCGGCAACTCCCCACCAAGCCCGTATCATCCACAAACTGTAAATGAGTCAAAACTTCGGCTCCGATTTTAATTCTTGTAATCTGTCCTTGACGTCTTCTTCTCAGGAAGAGTCTGCCAAGACCTTCAGCCAAGATAAGAAAGAGATAAGGAGAACAGGGATCTCCTTGACGGAGACCCCGAGAGGCTCCAAAAGGTGGCGAGGGAAGCCCCTTAATTAAAACAGAGTATGAAGGCGTAGAGATACAGCTCATGACCCAGGCAATCCAGTCCTGAGAAAAACCAAAGGCTGCCAACATCTTGACCAAGAAACCCCACTCTACTCTGTCATAAGCCTTAGACATATCCAATTTGATGAACATTCCTTTGTTACCTGAATTATGCATAGAATGGATAGCCTCCTGAGCCAAGATCACTCCATCCAAGATCTGTCTTCCTTCAACAAAACCCCCTTGCTCAGGGGAAATTAAATTTTGAAGGAGGGGTTTTAGTCTTTCAGCCATAAGTTTAGAAATAATTTTGTAGATCACATTACATAGAGCAATAGGTCTGAAATCAGAAATGAGAGCCCCCCCCTCTCCTTTCGGAATTAAAGAGATAAAGGTATGATTTAGAGCCTTGAGCATTCTTTTGTTAATTCGGGATTCCTCAATGACAGCCAACACGTCCTCCTCCAGGATGTCCCAGAAGGCCTGAAAGAACTCAATAGGGAAACCGTCCGGGCCAGGCGACTTTCCTGTGCACATCCCAAAGACCACCTTCTTGAGTTCATCACGATCTATGGGCTTAAGAAGGGACTGATTCTCTTCATGAGAAATAATAGAGGGAATTCCGTCAATGACTTCATTTTGAGCTTCCACATCATGCTGCAAACTTTCCTTGAAGAGGTTTGAGAAGTACTCCATAGATATGGAGTGCATGTCAGGAAGAGTGTCAAAAGAATTTCCAAACTCATCTTGGAGGAACTCCATGTTATTCAATTGCCTTCTAGCACAGGCAGAGCGATGAAAAAATTTAGTATTTCTGTCTCCTTCTAATAGCCAAGTATTTCTGGCTCTCTGTCTCCAGTAGATCTCTTCTTGATTATCAATGTCCTCAACTGCTTTGCGTAAGGCGTCATCCTCAAATTTAAGATGCTCAGAAATAATTCCTTCTCTGAATTGTTTTTGCACCTCATTCCATCTGTCCAGCAAGGGGGCCCGTTGGAGCTGGAAATCAGATTTGTTAGTTTGCTTCCACTGTTTCAGTTTACTCTTAACATAGAGGAGCTGTTTGTGAATTTTGAACATAGCTGTTCCAAAAGGGGGACGGCCTTCTTTCCACCACTGTGGAATTTTCCTTCGTAGGTCCTCTTTTTGCAACCAAAAATTTTCAAATTTAAAAGGTTTGTAATACTTTCCTGACATAGTCCCTCCCTCCAGCAAAATGGGAGAGTGATCAAAAACTGGGCCCTCCAAGATCTGGAATTTGATATTCCATCTAACATAAGCTTCCTCCGAGACCAAAAACCTGTCAAGCTTAACCCTCCTATTGTATGGCTCTCTTCTCTTATTAGTCCAGGTAAAGTTTGTACCAGGACCTTTGATGTCAACAAGGTTAAAGGCACGAACGTGGGCAATAAACGACCTATCCCTCGTATCCGAGCAGGGGATGCCACCTTCCTGATCTCTAGCGGATAATTTAGCATTGAAATCCCCAGCTAAAATCCAATCAAGATCTTCCCGGGAGGACCTCATGTTTTGAACGACTTTCCATTGAGACCGCTGACCTTCGGTATTCTGTACCCCATAAAAATTTGTAATTAAGACTTGTTCAGCTGTAACTATATTCTTGAAAAGAGATGTTAGGACCCCTCTCCAGGCTATATGATCTACTGCTATCCATGCCAAAGGATTCCAAAGAGTAGCAATCCCTCCCGAGGCACCAAGAGCGACCATCGCCATATGGCCGGCACCCCTCCAGTTCGGCCGACGGTTTTACTCATGAGGTCTAATGACATTTTTGTTTCCTGAATGAGCAGAAAGTCTGTTTTACTTCTTTCTAAAAGTCTTTGAACAGCAGATTGATGGGTTCTCCTGTTTAAACCCCTCACATTCCAAGATTGTATAATCATTGGAAACCTTGGGAGCAATACGAATCAATTGTTCTTGCCAATCCTCCATTGATTAGCTTATCCCCTTGCACTGCGATTAGATCCTTATTGGATTTCCTGCCCACCCCTTGGGAATTACTATTTTTCGATCTCTTCTCCACCTGTGAAATTCCAAGAGCTGGTCTTTCTCTGAGCTTTTCTGCAATTCCCATAGAAACATCTTTAATAACGGGCTGGGCTGGGGCGTGGATAACCAGAGTCCCAAGGTTTTCATGGTGCAAAGTCTCAGAGGAATCAAAAGCCTGTTCAAGGACAGGGGTTGAGGAAGGAGGAGCATGAGTAGGGATAATATTGTCCTCAAGGATCCCATCTGCTCCTTCCATAGGTTGGTCTTCTTGATCCACAAGAGATTTGAAGATTTCATACCGATTTGTTGGCTTGGGGAGAGCTTGCTCCTTACCATTTCTCTTTTTGTTTCTTCTCCTCTTCTGCTGTTCAAAGCCATCATTACGGCCCTCGGACCCGGTGGGAATGACGAGATGGTTCCTTGGCCGAAGTGGACTTACCTCCTCGGGAGCGATTTGACATTCCCTGTGTAGCATCCGCATTGGTGCTCAAGATATTTGGACGAGAACCTTGCCAAATGGCCATGCAAATGACGAGACTCTACAACGGAAAGGTAGGGCTTCATAGTCTAGCTGCTTGTACCCAAGAATGTCCTGCTAGCTCCAATTCCATCTCAGCTGGTAGCGATTGACTAATATCCAATTCTACACAAATTCTTGCATAAACGGCAGTATTTCCTTCGATGGTATCCTTAGAAACTCCCAAAAATCTACCTAGAGAGTTGCCTATCAATTCAAGAATCCGCTCACCCCAAAACTCCATCGGGAGCGCGTACAGCCGGATCCAAACCGGGACAGCCGTGGGTTCAATGCGAGGGTCGAAACCCGCTCTCCACGGCTGGACAAATAACCCTGCCGGGCCATGGCTCCTCTTCTCTGATTCAAATGCTCTGTTTCTATCCATTAGGGAAGAAAAACTAATAATGAAATACCCATTGCTAATGGGCCATAAGGAGTACTCACCGATTGGCTCCCGGTTTTGTCTCACCCGGGGAATGCAAAAAGTGCGGGGGTGGGTCGAATGCCCATGAACTTGCAAATCGGATCATGCGTGGTCCGGTAGTTTATCGTGTCTTCAACCGGCTACGGTTCGATGACAATTTTCGGTCTTGATGCAGATTGCGGGAGACAACCATTAATTACGTGCCCGGGAGAGCCCTTGCCCGCATTCTTGGCTAGCGAGATGGAAGGCATCTGCGTTGAGCTTCGAGCGAGAGGAAGACGCGGGATTATCTCGAAGAATCTCCGCATAAGAGGTCTTTTTTCCTTCGCGAGAACCGGGGAAGAGACCCCATTGGGCCCTCCCGGGAAACCGAAAGATCCTTGTCCAGAGGCCTGCAACAGACCCCAAACACGCTGAAGGAGGTTTCCGAACTGAAACCCTAGAGCCACGGCCGTCGACAGTGCAGAGGGATTCCCGCCAAAACGCCAGAGCTCCAAAAGTCTGTCCCCGGGATCATTAGAAATTTATTAATCACCTATCTTCCTAGTATTGGACTTCTACTAACTTATAGTTTTCCTCACGTAAGGGCGGGTTATTACGAATCCGATATTAAGATCTAGATGATTAAAATCCTATGTTCCAAGTATCAATTCTCCTCTTTACTTATAGTTTTCCTAACGTAAGTGTGAGTAATTGAGAAGAAAAGATATATAGGCCTGGCAATATACAATTGGCTTATTTATATTTAACAAATTTTCTTATTTACTTATAGTTTCCCTCTCGTTAGGGTGGATAATTTTATGAGCTTGGTATTTCTTCAAGGCTTTTGTTTCCTTCTTTATAAGATCCATTGCATTATCAAATCCTCAAAAGTGGAAGTGATGTGCAATGGATGCTGACTACTATGGAAGTGGGTCCTCTGGTTTTCAAATTTCTGAAGGCGAGAAGGATTTAATTCAAATTTCTGAAAGGCGGGAAGACTGTTCTACCTTGCTTGGCAGTGCCTCTTCTAAGGAAATCGGTAAAACTTTCACCTCTGAGCGGGAGGACAGTCCCAAAAGCGGTCCTGATGGTGGGAAGAACTTCATTCAAAATTTGGGAAAGCAAGATGCAGAACCTAAAGCCATCTCTATGCCACTCAGTTCTATTTCCATGAATATTTCTAGGGTTTCCTCTGGGTAGGAGAATCCTTCAAAAATTTTGCTACCCACCAATTCCTTTCCTTCTTCGCAGGTGGACCTGACTAATTTTGATTCTGGTTGTGTTCAATCCTTCTGGGGGGATGACGTTCCTTCTGACCCTAAAAATTCCTTTTCTAAGGTTTTGGGAAGTTAATTTTTCTCTTTTGATACTTCCCTTCCTCCTTTTGAGGTTTCAGGCAATAGAGTCAAGATTCCTATTAGTGTTGCCAAAAAATTTCTTGTCGAAGAATTTGTCTCTCTGGTTGGAAAAGTTGTGGGTGGCAATCCTAGCCTTGACATTATCAGGCATTGGGCATTCTCAAGGTGGAAATTTTGAGGTTCCCTTCAAATTTTTGGCCTCTCTAATGGTTTTTTTGGTATTAGGCTTAATACCAAGGAAGATGCTGCTCAAATCCTGTCTGGTGGACCCTGGTTCCTTGGAACAAAAAGCATTTTTTTGATGAAGTGGACACCTGATTTTGACCCGAATACTCAAAGTATCAATTTTTCTCCTATTTGGGTCAGACTTCCAAATCTTCCTTGGCACCTATGGTGGGAATCTATTTTCAAATCGATAGCTTCCACTATTGGAGATTTGCTCCTTATTGACAAGGTCACTTTGTCTAGATCAAGGATGCATGTTGCTCGTCTTTGCATCAATGCAAATCTCGATTCTGCCTTACCTACCTTTGTCGAGATGGAACATGGAACTTTCCTCTAGAAGTAGGCCATTGAGTATGAAAACAAACCTCCTTTCTACATTCAATGTCGAACCCAAGGCCATCTTCGAGCTCAGTGTCCTTCGCTTAAAAAATAGTCAGTTTCTTCTGAGGTAATTTTAGATCCCTCAAATCAAGGCAAAGGCAAGGACTTCTAGACTCCTTTTAAAAAGGATAAAAGAAGATTTCCTCCTTCAAGAGGAGTTATTTTTAGGCCCATCAAGGATCACAAGACAAAATATGCACATGGTAATGCTTCCTTCATCAATTCTCCAAGTGACAAAGGGAAAAATATTACCCCTTCTACGGTTGCTCCCAATGAGGTTAGTCTTTTTGCTCTTCCTAATCAATTTCAAATTCTTGGTGATTTGAATCCTGAGGAGGACCCTGAGGTGGGTGTTGATGAAACCCTTAATCCTGATTCTCTTCCAAACCCATCCTCAAACCTAATGGAAGCCCAACAAGAGTCTGAACCCATGACTATTAATCCCTCTTATCCTGATGCCTTCAATATAGACCAACCCCTGGTTGATGATGTCTCCATCCCTGCTTCCTTTCTTGAACCCTCCAGTCCTGTCATGCAAAATATTAGCCCCAAAGTCACTAGAAGCCACAAGAAATCTCCTATTGATTGTGGAATGGAGAAAAAAAGAGGAAGGCCTTCTAACTCTGATCAATGGAAGCAAGGAACAAATGATGATATTGCCAATGGGGTTCAAAAGACCCTCTTTTCCACTGGTATCATATCCAAGGAAGAATCAAAGTGCACCAAACCTCCCCAACCATCTAGAAATGGAGGCAAAAGAACCTCAAAATATTCTAGATGAATATCCTCTCATGGAATGTGAGAGGCCTCAATGGTTTAGCCAAACAAAGGTTAGCTAAATCATTAAGGAAAGAAATCAGACCTACAATTTTTGTGATCCAAGAAACCAAAATTAGTGAATCTCTTGATAAAAATATATGTAATCATATTTGGAAGAACTGTGAATCTCTTGCTTGTAAGGCTAATGGGGCTTCTGGAGGCCTTCTGTGTTTGTGGAACCCAAATATTGTGGAAGGAAATCTCATCCATTCTAGTGATGAGATGATGAGCATCCTCTTCTTCGACAAAGAAAATAGTCTACCTTGGGTCCTTACTAACATATATGCTCCCAACTCCATTACTGGTAGAGCCCATTTGTGGGATAACCTGACTTCTATCAGAAGCGCTTTTCCAAATCTTCCTTGGATCCTTGCAGGAGACTTCAATACTCCTTTGTTTCCCTCTGATAAAAAAGGTGGTGTTGGATCCTTTTCTAAAAGCATGGAGGATTTTCAGGAGTTTATAAGTGAACAGAATCTAATGGATGTTAATCTGAAAGGAAACCAATTTACTTGGTCAAATAGAAGATGTGGACCTCAATTAATCCAAGTTAAACTTGATAGAGTTCTTTTCTCTCAGGAAGCTATTGACATCTGGGGGGATGCAAATCTTCAATCCCTTCTCAAAATTGGATCTGATCATAGTCCTATTCTTCTAGACACAAATAATCCAAAAATCTACAAAACTCCTTTCATATTTGAAGCCATGTGGATGCTACATCCTGATTTCAGAGAAAGGATTAATCAATGGTGGCAATATGACATTCAAGGAACTCCTTCATTCGTGTTGGCGCAGAAACTCAAACACACCAAAGAAAATATAAAAATATGGAATAGGGACATTTTTGGAAATATTTTTCAGAATAAATAGGATATTATGAACAGACTAGCCATAATTGAAAAGGAAAGCCAGGAAAAAGGAGATTGTTCTACCGAAGTGAGAGATGAAGAAAGGAACTTATTAGCTCAATACCATAACATCCTTCAATGTGAAGAAATATTTTGGAGATAGAAGTCTCATGATATTTGGCTCAAAAAAGGAGATTCCAACACAAAATATTTTCATGTTTCTACATTGAGACACCGAAGCAATAACAGGATCAAAGAAATTCATAGCCAGGATGGTAGGATTATTACTGACATCAAAGAAATCAGGGCTGAAGGAACAACTCACTTCATGCAATTACTCCAAGAGGAATGTAGACCTAATTCCTTGGCTGGCAAGGATTTTTTCCTTCAATTCATTCCTCATCTCATTTTTGATGATATAAACACCAAATTAACAGTGGTTCTTTCTGATGACGAAATCAAGGAGGCCTTATTCTCAATGAAACCTGACAAAGCTCCTGGACCAGATGGGTTTCCTCCTCGATTTTTTTAGGCCTTTTGGGATGTTTTTGGTAATGATGTTTGCAAAGCCATCAGAGAAATCCAAGGTTCTAAGGTCATTCCCAGAGGCTTCAATTCCACATTTATTGCACTCATACCAAAAATTCCTAATGCTTCCAATTTTAATGAGTTCAGGCCAATTAGCCTTTGTAATGTCATATACAAAATTTTAACAAAGGCTATCACTATCCGTATGAGAGAGGTCATGCCTCTTATCATAAATCAGTGTCAAGGAAGATCATTCAGAGGGAGATCTATCTTGGATGGTATCATTTCTGTTCATGAAGCAATTCATTCCATTTCCTTCAACAAAAAAGCAGCTTTCCTTCTCAAGCTTGATATGAATAAAGCCTATGACAGATTGAGTTGGGATTTCCTCCTTGCTATCCTACACAAGTTCGGCTTTCATCCTGACTAGATTTCCCTTATTAAAGGATGCATCTCTTCTGCTTGGTTTTCTGTCCTTATTAATGGATCACCTACTGGTTATTTTCAGAGCAGTAGAGGTTTAAGGCAAGGAGATCCTTTGTCCCCTCTCCTATTCATCATTGCAGCAGAGGCTCTTGGCAGGTCTATATTGGCAGAAAAAGAGGTAAGATTAATCTTTAGACTTTAGGTTACTTCTCAATGCAATCCCATTACTCATCAACAATTTGTGGATGATACCTTGTTGTCCACTTTTGCTTCTGTCAATGAAGCCAAAATCATCAAACGGATTCTTCTTTTGTATGAAGAAGCGGTTGGTCAAAGGATCAATTTTTAGAAAAGCAAATTGTATTTCCTCAACACTCCTTTGAGAAGACAGAATATGATTGCCAACATACTTGAATGTTCTATAAGCAGTTTACCTTCCTCCTACCTGGGCTTACCTCTTTTCATTGGAAATGCCAAAGAAAGCCTATGGGATAATGTCATTGAGAGACTCCAAAAAAAGTTATCCACTTGGAGAGGTAATATTCTATCCCAAGAAGGTAAAATCACTCTTACCATGGCCTACCTCCAAAGCATTCCTGTCTATTTCCTTTCTTTGTTCAAAGCTCCTGTTACTGTCTACAAAAATATGGAGAAAATTCAAAAACACTTTCTTTGGACAGGATCTAAAAATAAACACAGATTCAATTTAGTTGCTTGGGACAAAGTATGTAAACCCAAAGATCAAGGGGGATTAGGGCTCATAAGTATCTCTCTTATCAACCTTTCCCTCCTTGCCAAACAAGCCTGGAGACTCATTTCCAATGAAAAGGTTGAGTGGGTCAAAATCATCAGAAGGAAGTATCTTCAGGCCTCTGAATTCTTACATGACCAGGTCCCTTCTTGTGGGTCTATTTTTTGGAAATCCATTTGTGAAGCTCGTTCCTTGTTGCAAAAAGGAATTCGATGGCAACTTGGAGATGGTAATTCTATTTTTTTCTAGGAGGATAAGTGGATTGGTGATACTCCTCTTAGCCAGATTCCTATGTTTCAAAGGATTATCAACATTACTAAACAATTGGTTGGTCCTTTAGTGGCTAATTTCATATCCTCTTCTAATGGTATCATGAGCTGGAAAAGACTTAATGTCCCAAATTTTGATGATGAAATTTCTTGCTTGAATGCCCAACTATCTTCCATCAAAATCCTAGTTGGTGATTTTAAGGACCAACCCATTTGGGAACCCACTGATTTCGGTGAATTCTCTGTCAAATCAGCTTACTTGCTTTCCCTCAACAATCTTGAAACTCCTATTCCTTTTAAGCTGGTTTGGACCAAGTACCTGACTCCCAAAATTGCTTCCTTTTCTTGGCTTTGTATTCAAGATCGTATCCTTACTATTGAAAATCTCATAAAAAGGGGCATTCCTCTTCCTAACAGATGTTATCTTTGTCTTTCTGATTGGGAGTCTACTTCTCACCTTTTCTTGTTCTGTCCTTTTTCAAGAATGGTGATCAACAAACTTCTTCTAAAATTTTAGTTGGTTTGGGCTTCTCCTCCTTCCATTGTTACACTATTCCAGTAGTGGCCCAATCCATTTAAAAATCCGGTACTCAAAGGACTCTGGAAATTTTGTCTACAACACTACCTTTGGCAAATTTGGCTTGAACGCAACAGAAGGATTTTTGACAAAAAATCTCTTCATGCAGATATCATTGCTCATAAAATTATCCTCTTTGCTAAATAAAATGTCCTTGTTGCTCCTTTTGATCCTTTTCCTTGTCCTCCATTTGAGAAAGCCATCCTTAATTCTTGTAACATATTCCTTGATACTTCAAAATCTAGTAATCCTTCAAATTCAAGGAGTAATGTTAAATGGTTCCCTCCCCCAATTGGGTGGGTCAAACTTAATTTTGATGGAGCTGCCAAAGGAAATCCAGGCAATGCGGGGCTGGAGGAATTCTTCGAGATCATTTAGGAAATTCTATTTTTGCTTATTCTGAACCTTTGGGCATCATGTCCAATCACTCTACAGAAGCCAAGGCGGTTTGGAGAGGCCTCCAATTCCTTAAAAATATTCCAGGGAACATTATAGTGGAAGGAGATTCTCTAAATATCATCAACTACTTAAAGACTTCAAAACTTAGCAGTTGGAGGATCAGAACAATCATGGAGGAAAGTAAGCAAATCCTTCGACAGCAGCATAACTCCATTGTCCAACATGCCTACAGGGAGGCCAACACTGTTGCTGACAAACTAGCTAATATTGGGGCTAACGCCCAAGGGCTATTGACATGGACCGATACTCTACCTCCCGAGGTGGATGAACTTATTAAACATGATCAAAGTGATGATACTCATGCTGAGTCTTAAAAATCTATTCCAGTTCATTCCCCAACATTCCTTATTCCACGTGAAGTATAGGGCTCACATTTCAATCCTTTTGTTAGGCCTTCCTTCAAACTCTATGCTTTACATTGGAAATTGGTCGCATGACTCTTTGTGTTTCATTTTTAAAATACCCACCGCCTTCATCTATGCTCATACCTATTTTTTGGTAACCGAATCCCTTTGTTATCCCAAGGTGAAATTGAGCATGATTAATAATCATTTTTCTCCCGTGTGCATTGATTTGTGTAATTTTACCTTGTCGAGAACCATCCTCAACCAATTCACCAGTTGCTTCATTCCGAGACTCTGTATGGTGAACATTCCCATCCTTTCTGTGTCTCGTGCTAGGGCCTCTTACTGGCTATGTTTTTTGTGCACCCTCGATGGTCAACCATCTCATCTGACATTAATCTACTCATTTATCTGGTGCAACATCCAATGCCTAAAAATCTACTTCGACCTTTGCCCTAGCCAATCCTCTTTTCTAAAGGGGTTTTTTCCTTTTTTGAAGCAGCTTTTTTGGCCTCCTCATAGAATTCCGAGTGATGATAATACTTTCCTTTTAAACAACTCATTGCATGCTCTGCTTAATCACCAGTCCTTTACCATTGCACCTATCCTATTCAACCTAATCCTTTTTCTTTGCTTTCCTCTTCACCATTTTCTACCTATCACCATGAAGGAAAGCAAACCCATTTTCATCGAACCTGAAGTGTTTGAACTTGACCCAATGGTTAGAGATTTGTGGAAGGATAAGACTAAAAGTGCGCTAATTGAGTTCTTCAAGCTGTTTGTTGGTGTTGATGAGGAAGTAACGAAGGCCTTTGCTGAGACCTGGGATAAGGGCCTTGTTACTGTTCATGGGGTAGAATTCCATATCACTATTGAGCTGTTGGTGGACCTGATAGGACAACCTTTGGATGGCAAGGTTATCCGGTGAAACAAGCATAACTGGGAAGCGGAGCTGGTGTTCTTCGAAAAGAATTTGGTGATCCACAAAATGTACAGAAAAGGTTTGCATCGTAGCCATCTTTCCACTCCTTGGCAAGAAATATTAAAACCTATCATGCAATATTTAACCTGTGACAACCCTGAGGCCCAACTTTGTTGTTTCCACCTGGCTTACGTAAATCACTTCCGTGATGCCAAGACGATGAACATCCCTGCCGCTATATTCTGGTCTATCGATTATACCATTGTGTCCACCCGATCCAAAAAGGAGGAAGGTTTACCATGCCACCAAGGGCTTTTTAATGTCTTGTACAGATTCCTCCTTCTCAATTTCCCTAGAGGTAACATCCCTGCCCCTGAGTCTGAGGAGGAAAACTCTTCCTCTATGCCCAGTCCCAAAATTTCAAAACCTAAGAAGAGGGACAAGAATGATAAGCCCCATCCTGAATTCAACATTAGGAAAAAGGTCAAAGTTGAAAACACTCCTGTCAGATGTTCCCAGAGGCTTAAGCTCAAAGAATTAGCTGAAACCCCTCCTTCTACTTCCATTAAACTTTCAAAGGATCACTCCAACTCGCCTGACCTAGTTGAAAAATACCTTCACAAATTGGTCGTTCAAGCTACTTCTGCAACTATTGATCACCTGGAGACTGCCCACTCAGCCATTGGCAAAGCTATTGTGAGTCTCAAAGAACAGCGCCAGGCTCTTAGCCTTCTATTCTTTTGTGATACCTTTGATGATACTCCTATAATATCTACTACTGAAGCTCCTTCTGATGCCAAAGGGGGTGTCAAAGATGAAGATGTGGTTGAAATCACCAAGGAAGCTTGTCTCGATGCTCTGAAGGACAACCCGAAGGATATTCCAAAGGATGTTGTGAAGGACACCATTCTGGACACCGCTGCTATTTCTCCAATGCAAACTGATGCTCCTCTCTGAGCGTGATTGTTATCCTTTTGCTGCAACTACTTTCTTTTCTTTCTAGGTTTTGTTCCTTTCTTTCTGGGTTTTGGTCCTTTGGTCTGAAGGATAGTAGGTTTGATTTTGGTCTGGGTTGATGGTTTTTAGTTCCTCTTTTTGTTCCTTTGTCCCAGAGGATGTTTTCCTTTTGTTGTTCTAGGCTTAATGCCTCTCTGTTGTGTTCCTCTTGAAAGTCTAGTGCTCCTTTTTGTTTCACTGATGTACAAGGCATTGGGGTGCCTTTCAAATGCCCTATTTTGAATAAAATTAATTTACCAAAAAAAATATCCATTGCATTCTTTAAATAATATAATTGAAGTTAAAGGGAAGAATTATTGGTTCACTTCAATTTTATTTGGTAAAATGAATACAATGAATATAATTGATACACTCACCTATTACAACTATCATACATGGAAACCTAAAATATTAAATCTTATTTCTCAAAAAGGGCTCACACACCTGCTAGAAGAGAAGAAGCCTGAATTTAAAAAATAATATGAAATTTTTGTTCATAAAGGGAAGATGTATGAAACAATGGGTATTATAAGCACCAATATAAATGAAAGCTTATGGTTTCACATTACGGATTATAAAACTCCATATGAAAGTTGGCAAAACTAAAGAACCTATTTGGAAAAGTAGATCAAATAAGGTCAATGCAGCTAGAGGCAGAATTAACAACATTATCTCCTAAAGACTTCAACAATATTGTTGACTTTATCACAAAATTTAAATATGTCCTCACTCAATACAAAGGTAGTGGCAAGAAAAAAATAGAATAAGAATGCATCTATCTATTTTTTTATAAATTAAATGGTGTATTTCAAATTTTTGCAACCACTTTTTTGTCTACAAAAGATGCTCTTGGTGCAAGTTTTAAAATGCCCTCGTTAGAGGAATTTTGTGATAGGCTAACTAGATAAGAAACCAAACTTGCAAAGTATGAGATCTCTTCCTCTTCCTCAAAAGCCTTAGTAGCATCCACTAAATAAAAATTCAAAAAGAAATAAAGGAATCCCATAACTTGTACTCACTGCAAAAATAATGGTCATTCTATAAACAGAAGCTGGAAAATATTACAACAATTGGAGGCAATAATGAAATATCAAAAGATATACACTAAGAAGTAGATATGAAAATCCCTAAATGTTCAAGGAAATACCACAAACACTTCATCAAAATACTAGGTTCTTGATTCTGGAGTAACTCATCACATGACTGCCTTAGATGAGTCATTAACTTCAATCTCCTCAAGTTCAACATGTAGCATAGAAGTTGGTGACTAATACTTGATCCCAGTCAAAGGAAAATGTGACATATCTATTGATGGTGGTTCTATCAATAATGTTTTCTATGTTCAACAAATATCCTATCCATATATCAGACTTATACTTTTGGAAAGGGGAAATCAGTTCTCCTATCACCAACAAGAGTTGAGATAAGATATTTTCAAGACCCAAATCTCTCATATCCAAAGGAGATATTGATCACAATACTCACCTATTTCACTTCAAAGGATTCAAAAATCTAGAAGGGGCATCCTTTTTTGTTGCACATGGAGATATTGAAAGCAAAATTTGGCATGAAAGGTTTGGTCATCTTAGTTATAACTACCTAAAGGAATTGAACACCCATGAAATGGTAACAAGATTACCTCAAGTCTCTTCTATTTATGGATTATGTCATGGATGTGCTCTTGGAAAGCAACATCAAGATCCTTTTCACCCAAGTGGTTTTCTAAAAAGCTTCATACACTATAGAGTTAATCTATAGTGACTTGATGGTCTTCCCAGAGCCTTCTTTCAAAGGAGCAAAATATGCTCTAACCTTCATTGATGATTTTTATAGAAGAAATTGGGTCTACTTCCTAAAATACAAAAGTGATATTCTATCCCACTTCAAAATCTTCAAAGCCTTAGTTGAAAATCAGGCCTCTTGAAAAATAAAGCAAATTTGTACAGATAATGGGGGGAATACTTCAGTAATGAGTTCTCAATTTTCCTATCAATTCATGGCATAATTCATCAACATTCTATCTCCCATAATTTGTAGCAAAATGACATTACAGAGAGGAAAAAAAAAACTCTAAAGGAAATGGCAAACTGTAACCTCCACTTAAGAGATCTTCCAAAAGTTTTTTGGGCAAAAGAAAATAACTATGCAAACTATATTCAAAACCGCACACCTCATAAAGCTCTTGGCCATTCCATTTCACTCCCAAGGAAGCATGGACTGGCTCAAAACCTGATGTCTCTTTCTTCAATATTTTTGGATGTACTACTTGGGCGCATATCCCAAAGAAGAAAAGGAAGGCTCTAGATAATAAAAGTAAAAATCTCATCTTTTTTGGTTATTGTGAGGATATGAAAGCATACAGGCTCCTTGATACCACAAATAATGAGGTATTTTTCATAGGAATTTCCAATTTGATGAAACATTCCCTCATAAATATCCTCAACCATCCTCTTCCACCATTAATTATCTTGAGCCTTCTCCAATGTTAGAGCCTCACTATAATGAAGAAACAAATTTAGAGATTAATTTAGATATTAATGATCAAGATGTGGAACCTATAACTCCAACTCAAAATCCTACCACTCCTACTACTCCTTCCACTATGCCAAAATGATCCCGCACCATTGTTAAAGAAACTACTCCTTACATCCAAAATCTTCCATCATCCAGATTAGGCAACTCCGTAGGCACTAGTCTTGTCTGTCAATTCATTTCCATAGATCCTCAATCCTTCAAAGAAGCAACTAGTATGAAATAATGGTATGATGCCATGGAGAATGAATTCTCTTCCTTAATAAAAATAAAACTTGGGATTTTGTTCCTCTACCTAATTGAAGGAAATTAGTTCAATGTAAATGGATTTACAAAATGAAATATGGACCTAATGGAGAAATTGACAAACACAAAGCCCACCTGGTAGCCAAATATTTCTCTCAAATTGAAGGGATTGATTATTCTGAAACTTTTGCAACAGTTGCCAAATATATTCTATTAGACTAGTTCTTTCTCTAGTTGCTTCCCAAAAGTGGCATGTCTTTCAAATGGATGTAAAAAGTGCTTTCTTACATGGATACTTAAAGGAAGAGATATTCATGGAACAACCCAGGGTTATGCATAGTGGCGAATATTCACCAATTGGATGAATATTAGGATTTTCAAAATTTAAAATTAGCGAATATGATGACCCTCGATGTCGGCCCGTTCGCCTAAAATTTTCAGGACCAATTTTTATTTTAGGGTTAATTCGCCACAATATATATCCAAACATAGCCATATTTGTACTCATTGGAAATATATTTTTGAGCCTAATATAATGGTAGTGTTTTTATGAAGTTATAAGGTGATTTAATAGATCAAAAATTATCCCAAATATGATATTACTTTAAATGCCCCAAATTTTGGTATGAAGATAATTAATTTTATTTTCTTTGGATTCGCCATGATTCACCTTTATTTTTATTAGGATTCACCATTATTTTACAAGTACATTTTGATTCTAACCCCTTATGCATGACCCTAGAACAACCTACTAGTTTCACTTAAGACTACTCCCTTGTTTGTAGGCTAAGGAAGTCTCTCTATGGATTCAAACAAGCTCCTAGAGCTTGGTATGAGAAAATAGAATTCTTCCTTCTTTCCTTAGTTTTTTCTCATTGTGAGTTTGATGCCACAGTCTACATTTGGAGAGATGAAGAAAAATCACCATACTTGTTCTCTATGTTGATGATATACTACTCACTGGTAGTGACATCGCTCACATTCAGACTATCAAGGACTCCTTTTCTAAAAAAAATAAAATAGTTTATATGGGTTTAGCTCATTACTTCCTTGGGATTCAAATAAATCAAACAAATGTTGGAATTGCATTGTGTCAACAAAAATACACTCTAGACCTTCTTCAAAGGTTTAAGATGATAGATTGTAAATCTTCTCCTACACCTTATCAGTCTGGAGTCACTTACTTCTTGCACATCCTCTCTATGTGATGCAACTCTATACCATCAACTTGTAGGTAATTTGGTATACCTTACTCATACTTGCCTAGATATCTCATATGTTGTTGGCTTGATATCTAGATTCTCACATCAACCTCATTTTAGTCATTGGTAAACAACAAAATGAATCCTTTGCTACTTGCAAGGAACTCCTCACTTTGGGCTCTTATATGAGGTAAAATCCACGGATATCATTGGTTACACAGATTCTGATTGGGTAGATTCAGTAGAAGACAGATGTTCAACTTCTGGATGTCTTTTGTCTTATTTCTTCACCAATTGCTTAGTTATGCAAAAAACAACATGCAGTGGCCTTATCATCTATAGAGGCAGAATACAGGGTAGCAATTTTGGAAATTAAGAAAGCTCTTTGGCTTCGTAATATACTAAGAGAATTTGGTTTTTCAAATGACAAACCTATTACTCTTTGGTGTGACAATCAAATCATAATTCATATTGCACGCAATCCATTTGAGCATCAGCGCACCAAGCACATTGATATTCACATGCACTTCATTCGACAACATATTCAGAGAGGGAAAATATACTTGGACTATATTCCCACTAAAAATAAAATAGCAGACATCTTCACCAAGTCATTTCCTTCTTTGTGTTACATTCATTTGTGAAAGAAACTTGGAGTAAAATAGTTGCATTAAAACAACAGAGGTATTTCACCTCTCCTTTCTTCTTATTGTTGTATTCTTTGGAGTATGGTTTTTTCCCATGTGGTTTTTTTTATCATATCTCCTAAAGTATATATTTTTCATGAGTACCTCATTAGGCCAAGTTTCCAGGACTCATTATTTTTATTTTATGAGGACAATATTTACCATCGGAAGACATGCCTCTATATTTATTTTACTAACAAATGGTTTTTCCCAAGAGGTTTTTTCACTATCTATATATTTTAAATGTGTACCTCATCAGGTCCTATTTTCGGGACTCATTTTTATCATACACCCCTAGTATCACTTAAGGGAGGGTATTAGAATATTTTTTTCATGAGGACAATCTTCGCCATATGAAGACATGCCTCTATCTTTATTTTACTAATAGATGGTTTTTCCCAAGAGGTTTTCTTCACCATCTATATATTGTAAATGAGTACCTCAGGCCCTATTGTCGAGACTCATTTGTATCATACACCCCTAGTATCACTTAAGGGGGGTGTTATAATAAGTAATTATTCTCTTAATTTCTACTAGGATAGACATAATTGAGTTTCCAATCCTCCATGAATCAAGTGAACTCTTAGTATAGTCTAGATCATATTTGATGAGTTGTTGTAATCCAATGACTCTCAATGATCAAATTTTCTATTTATACAAATTTAATCCATGGAATAAATCAATCAGTTCTATTTTATTCCTTCAAATCTTTTAATTCTTTGAATTTCTACTCTTCGAAAATTCTAACAACATTATGTTAATCTAAGTAGGTTTGTGGGACAACAAACTCACTGAATCTAAATAGAATATCAATATGGATATATGTCGATTAAATTATTTTATTTGGTCATTAGTGTGTTGTCTTAGTTTTTTCTTGCAAAATATTATGGTTCAACTTATATTTTTTTTGTTTTATTTTGAATAAAGTGTATGTCGTTGGGTCTATTGAAAATCTATTTACACCCTAATGTATATATTTGGGTAACTAAAACACCTTCTACCCTAATAAAAAAATTACATGGATATATACTTTATCCTCACTACTTAAACATAATACATAACATTTCTATGAAATCAACATTTATTATAAAACTAATTTTACTTTATCATTACATTTCATTGAACAAACTATATATATATATTTTAAAATCTAATTCTAAATCATATTATAAATAAGTACATATGAAATATTATTAGTTTTTAATTACATATAAATATTCTCTATAATTTTAAATAGGGTTTTAAAAGGCATCCCACAACCTTTTACAATAGCTCCAAGGAGGAGCACAACTCACACATTACGAAAGGAGTGTTTTGAAAGGTATCCCTCAACCTTATACAACATATCCAATAGGAGAAAAGCACTCAAACAAACAAGTGAAGGTTTTAAGAGGATCCCACAACCTATACATCCATATCCAATCAAAAACCAACAACCAACAAATCCTAGGGGGTTATCCAACCACCAACACAACTTATGATAAGCACATTTACCACAACATTAGCATCGGCTAAAAAGGACAACTTATTGAGGAGGTGAAGATCTCCAAAAAAATACAATAAAAGCCCAAGGGTTGAAAAAACCACCACATAGAAAAATTTACCTAAAAATAAGGATAAGATTTAAAATTTAAAAATTAAAAAGCCTGCTCTTGACACCATTAAATAGACAGACCCATATGTCAAAAATACCTGGTAAAAATGGGATATTGCCCTAGCCAAATGGAGTACATGCAAATAGGATAATTTAAAGAAAAATATTCTACTAAGAAATGAAACTACTAGCTTAATAACAGAGAGAATACTACCTTCCAACCCAAAAAATTGAGATCAGAATCCATGGTAGAACACACCACCAAACCGTAGAAGGGAAATATAGAAACTGGAAACTAGAACTCCTGCAACCCAACATCACCACTAAAAATAACAATAGCTTACATCAGCTCCAGGAGGAGTAAAACATCCACCATACTTATAGATCTATCAATCCCATGCATCGGTGAACCCAACAATAGAAGAAACAAGAGCGATAATGCTCCAGCTCAAACCAAACTCCAAATTTTGAACCAACTCCCACGCTACAAGATAAGAAACCAAGAAACCCAAGCTCGATCTAGGGTCCAAGAATGACACCGAAAGTTGAGAAACAACTGGAACACCCATTGAAACTTGGAAAAAAAAGAAACTTTTAAGCTTGAGAAAATTCTAGTGGAGAAGAAACTAGCCAGAAAAGCTTCCAAACACAAAATCACTACTACTAGAAAGCACCAAAGAACCACCACCCACCATAACTTCAAAACTTTTGAGCCTCCACCTCCAAAAACCTGGAGGCCATGGAGCAATATTTTAAGGACCCAAAACCTTGAAAATTGTGGGACTAAACCCCATAAGCAACCAAAATCATAAATACCCCAACCCCTATGGGTTCTAACCCCACATGCACACAAAATAATAAATTCCACTAGGTAAATAGCCTTGCATCTACAAAACATCTAGCCAAAGCCCTTCAAGGAATCAAGGGCTAATAGCCCTTATCACAGACCACTGAACAAGCACCTCATCAATAGTGATTTGGAAATATTTGGAACAAGGGAATCCCCTACCCAAAACACAAGGTTTCTATAGCCAAGAGCTCTACCATCTTCAATAGATAGACTAACAAATGCAATTCTGCCTCTCTCTACTAGCCCCATAGACTAAGAGACAAAGATAATCGATTTAGGGTTATAGGCACAAGGGACAAAAACATCATCACCAAATGCACCAGAAACCACCTTTGAAAAAGATACATCTGATAATAGATTTCCCTTCACTTTCCAAGGGTATTTAGAAGTATACTTGATATTCAATAGTAATTCCAAATCCTCAGCACCACACTCTCCCCTGTGTACCACATAGCTCCTATAAATATTCTCTATAATTATGTTATAGATTAGGTATTATTTATAAATAGATGTGTAATAATAATAATTTTGATTTTAAAGTAATTTATAGATGGCTATGATTGTTAAGAGTTCATCTTAACCTAGAATACAATATTTGTAGGTGTGAATCGTATATCAACACAATAACATCCACAAAAATATATATATATAATTTGAGTGTTGGAAAGACAACATCAAAAACATATAAAATGAAAAAAATATATACAAAATATATATCTAATATTATATGTAATTACAAAACTATCCATTAATTATTTATTTTTTCTATGTTTAGTGTGATATGATTTGCATTCACTTAAATTACATTTTTATTATTTATTTTAGTATTATAATTATATATTTTTTTTTTTATTGGTTGGATAAAGGGGTTTTGAAAGGGTACTCAAACCTTTTACAAAGATAGAAAGCCCTCAAAGATGATCCACCCAAAAAAATATGAAATTAAAAAGAGACAAGACCATAAATAGATTCAAAGTCAAATTTTCCTACCTAAGAAAGGGTGTTCCTAAAAAAAGAAATTCAAATTTGAAAAAATCTTACCTAAGCAGGGAATCATGCTCAATCAAAAAATAAATAAAAAATTAAAAAATTTCCCCCTCCTCGATTGGGTCTCCTCAAGATCGAAATTTCAAGGAAAAATCCTCCAAACCTAAAGGTAGAGAAGCACCTTGAGAGCACAACAGATCCAAAAACACTTAGCTAGAGCTAGAAGCAACTGCACACCATCAAATGAAGATAGGGGGTCATCCTAGCCCTTAGTAGTACAAGCTCTTTGAGGATTCATGCGACCATATGATGCTCTCCTAGGAGGGCAAAGTTTTAGCTTTTGATGAATGAGCCATAAGAGATAACAATCACAAGATGCAAAATAACATGCAAGAAACTAAAACTACTAGATGCTTGATGTATTTTAAAATATAAAACATATAAAATATTACAATGTAGCTATGGAGTAAGTGAGCACTCAATTAACAAATCTATAGATATACATCATATCCATCACCATTTAATGGTGTAGAACACAATCCACTAACCTACGCTATCAAAAAATATCTCAAGGATGTCCTATCTATCTATCTAATAGGTCATCCTTATACATGTAAAATAGGATGCTTGTCCATAATTCTATCTAGTTGTGCATAGGACATCTTGCACATGTACAACTTGCACATGGATACTTGTCCATTTATTACAATGCATGTAGTTACTAGATAACTTGCACAGGAAGTAATCTAGGTATGTATCTTGGAGGATACATTTACATAACCCAAATGATGGAATAGATATTATTTCCAACACCCCATGTATTACATTATTTTGGTATTGAAGACTTTAGTCTTCAATACGGATTTTATTCATCTGCTTCTACTTGGTCTTTGTCATCTTATTCTTCTACATTCTTTGTATTCAGGTTCAACAGGTAATTTGTGTCTAGAGATTCTTCCTTGGCTTTGCTCTTGATTCTGATTTTCATGTTCTTACTGGAGATTGAACTACTATCAGGCTCTTATGAAGATGATTCTCATTTCCTATGTATAAAATCTTTTGAACAACTACTTAAGGCATAATATTTTGAGTTAGTAGAACCAAAAGTATTGATGCTACATGAGGATTGAAAAAATTCTCCAAGATATGATTCATCAAGTTCTAACTTCTTTTTGAGTGATTCTATCATTTCTTTATGTTCTTCATTTTTTTCCTTGTAGTGTTTATATGTGAGCAATGGCATGTAGAATATGCTTTCAAAGTCTAAGGAAAGTACTATATCATCTTTTATAGTGGTAATTTCTTCATTGAGATAAGTATGAAGATATCATTCCATAGTATCAAAGTTATCTTTTAGGGCTTCACTATAGATTATTTTTTAAGATAAATATAACCTTCCTTCTAATTTTACGAGAAGATTCATGATTCCAAGTTTTATGGAATTAGATTTTTTCTTTGTGTAGCACTCATTAGTAGAAGTAGGCATTTTTATATATACTCCTTGATTGAAATATATAATCTTGATTTTGTAAAAGAAACCTTTATAGACCCTTTAGATTTGTGGACTACCTTATAACTCCAACCTAATTTTAGGTTTTGAATTAAGCTTATATCTTCCCAACTTGATAATATTAGACAAATATTAACATTATCAATTTTTGTAGAATACATTATGACTCCCTAATGTTTTGAAGTATGCTATAGTACTTTTATAAAGAAATATTTCAAGTTTGGTTGATTTTGTACAAGTTTTGCAAGAATCAAAAATCAAGTTTTAACACCTCATTACTCCTAATTTAACTAAGCACTATTTATGTTTTGAAGAGGTTTTGATGTTGGAAAAATTTAATCCAACCTTGATAAAATCCCTTAATTACATCTTTTATATCCCTTGGATTATTTCTAATTTCCAAATAAAATAAATTTTTGGAGTAACCCTTATGATTCCCAAGTTTGGAAAATTAGAGAAATGACAATAATATTTGCAATATAGTTTAATCTAAGTTAAATTCCTTATTCCTCCTAAGTAAGATTGCAAATATTAAAATAATAAGATAAGTCACCTCTTTAGCTTTCAAAACCTTAAGTTCTAACCTTAGTTTATAATCCTTATAACTTCAACTTATGAAAGCAATAATTAATGGGATTTAGACCTTACCATATACACAATATCTCCTTGATGTTCAATGTTTTCCACAACTGAATATAACAACATATAAAATGTACCATGGATGCTCAATTAATGGATATTCAATGGAAGTCTAGACATAAATTTTGTACGTAGATGTTGAATTTTTGACCTTTAAAAAATTGGGAGCTTTTAATGCTTCTTTCCCTTTGTCTTATATGTTGTAGTTTGAACGTTTATACTACTTCTCTCATGCCTTAAAATGTGCTACGTTCAACCTTAAATTGTCTTGACTGAGCTTAACTCTTGCATGCTGGTCTTGGACTAAAATATATATTTTAAGAAATATTGATCATAGGCATTGCAATAAGTGTCACATCCATTGCAAGTGAGCCCTACCTTATTTATGTAACACTCTAGAATATTTATCCAGTGCTTCTTAAAAATGTATAGGTCCTTGTGTGAAGTTGGTGAAGAATGCTAAGTAGCACGTCTTTGCTTGTAACTCCTTCGTAGATGCCTCTAGAACATTGAGAGAAATGATGAATAGAATTCCAAATGTAATTTCTACATGGAGACCATTCTTGTAATGCCTTCGAAGATGGAGATTATAACTGCATAACTTTTTTACTTTGCAACGTTGCTTGGGTAGAAAGCAAACTTTTTTCTATAGGTGGATGGGTAATGTGCTACAGAGCTTAGACGGTAGTTCAACGCTTCCTTTGGTGAATGGTCTTCTCCAAGATTGAGATCACAGATGTAACAAATCTCTCCCTTTCTTTTATACCTCCAAACACATTTTTTTTCATGTTACTATTTTTATATCCTTTTTTAGATTGATTTGGACTCACTTGTCTACGTAAATGTGGCTCATGGATAATAAAAAATGAGCTTTGATTTTGTAGGTACGTACATCCAATATGAGCCCTTGAATGGCTCCTTCTAGCTTGAGAGGAAGTGTAGAGCAAAAAAATTATGCACCTAGCAAAGGGAAATTAAATACATCTATTGTTTTAAGCATTAAAAATAAATATTTAATGTAAACATGATGACAAATAAGTGAAATAAAAGGGGGTTCTCTTTATATTAATTCATTTGCCAAATACACAGTTACAAAAATTCCCCTTTAGGACTCTTAATTAATACAATTCATTAAAAAAAATCAAAGGATTTAATCCTTTTAGAAACTCAAGGTATGCTTCAGTTTCTTCCTCGCACTCACGAAATGAAGAGCGGGTTTCTGGAACTACTACGATGATATATCCATATTCAAATTTGTAGCTCCTTCCTTGCATGTTGAGATACCTATATCTACACACAAAGAAATCATATTGGTTAATAGCATATGCATATTGAGATAAAATCAAATAGATGCATGCAATAGTGAATATCAAAAGTGCAATAGAAGGTGCAAAACTAATCAAAATTGCACCAAAACTTAGTACCATGCATATATTCTAATCTAGAAATGATCTATGCTAAAATTAAGATGAGATTATATGCAGAATCCATGGTCATCCCTGGGTGTTCCAATTGGGACTGTTAGCATGAAAAAATTAATAGAAGGTTCAAAACTACTCCAAATTGCACCAAATTCTAGTATGATGTATATAAACTACTCTATAAATTATCTATTCTAAAACTAAACCAAAATTATATGCAGATTCATGGTCATCCCTAGGTGTTCCAATTGTGATTTTTAACCATCTCATATGGGGACGGCCACCAAACCTAGTGGTTTTTTCCACTAATTCCTCTGAGATATGGTTCAAACTACTCCTAGGGATGTTGTAATCAAATTTTATGAACTAATTCACAGAAATGGGTGGGTTTTGTAATAGATATGCATATTTTTGGGTGACTTGGAAACCTCCTTTAATTGATAAAAATTCCAAGTGAAAACATGTCGTGAAAGGGGAGACTGAATATCAGAAGCACTTTGTTGTGAAATATTGCAAAGATCTCCCTCTAAAATTGGGTAAAATAACTCTGATGTATATCCCAAGAGAGCCACATGGTCAAATGGGCAAGTTAGGGCATGCAAGGTAGGATTCACCACTTGTCAAAACCATGCCATGTATAGGGTGGGAGAAGTCTCCAAATTGGGCCTTCCATTTATAGGTTGTGATGGATTTGACAGACCCTCAATTTGTCATAAATCATTGTGTGGGATAAATGGTAGAATTTTATTGCAATTTATACTACCCTTGAATTTTTAAGGGGCCTATACCATGGCCATATCGCCCAGGGATGGTTGTTGGTTGCCATACCTGAGTGGGATGACCATGAACTATGGTTGTCCTTGGGTGGGAGGACCATGGCCACATGGGCTAAAAATTCCCAAAAGTGGGGTAGAACTTACCAAAAGTGGTTAGTACTACTATTTAACCCCTGAGTGTTTCCCAAGGGGCCCATATGGTGTTGATAAGAGTGCATAATTACAATTTGATCAGATTAACATGATTTTAGTGTCTACAAATACCTCTTTTTGATATTTTTTATGTGAAACATAGCGCAAAACAAAAATAGATGACTAAACTATCAAATGATTAAGGTTTTTTAGTAACCTAACCAAATTTAGATGCCTCCTTCATGGAAGGAGCATACATTATTGGAATCCTTTCTTTTGACATATTTGAATGATTTTAAGGGTAGGTTTTGGGGCTTAGGGCATACTTGGTCTTTGTTCCTTTTTTGGATTATAAGCCTATTCTGTGATACATGTCCGAAGGCTTCAAGGACATCAAGACTTTGTTTTTTTGAACTGGTGCTAAATTATATGCCTCAACGTGGGCTTGAAATTATCTTTGGTAATAATTCTTTTGAATGTATGCAAGTTGACCTTTTGAGTGTTGATTTTAATTATAAATTCATTAATTATGACTACCCCCTCAAACGATGAGTCAATGACAACATGAAAAATGATGAAAATGATGATTCGGTTGACAAATATGACTTTATGGGGTTCCTTCAACTTTACCCATTGTAAAATTTATCAATTTTGTTAAAATTTTGATGGTTTTGACAATATTTCATGGAAGAAAGGAAATGAATACATAGTTCCCATGGAGCGGTCCAACCACAATGGACTTCTTGGGGATTGAAGTGGAGATTTTTAAATTCATAAATGAACAATTTGGTTCAATCTTGATAATTTGTTAATTTTATTAGTTTTGACATGTTTTTGGTGGTTTTTAGGCCCTTTTCTTTGTCTTTTCTTGTATTTTTTGGTTTTTTTTTGTGGTCATCCCAGGGTGGGATGGATGCAAATTTATCAGCCATCCCAAGGTGGGACGATCACCAAATTTTCTATCCATCCTACCTTGGGATTACCATGCTTATTCTATGTCTTTTTAAGATCAAAATTTGAAAAATGAGCTCATTTGCATACTTTTGACTTGGTAGATTGAGAGGTGAGGAGTAGGAGAGTGATTTTTTAAAGTGAAGCACTATTGAAACCATCCCAAAATAACAAACACTAAATATCATTAAATGAACCTCATTATTGATGGCATTTAGTATTTTGTGCTCTACTTTTTGTTTTTGTGCAATTTTGATGCATTTTTTTATGTTTTTATGAGTGTTTTTTGCCTATTTTTGGTTGTCGTGAAGTCCATTTTTGAGCATTTTTGGGGGTCGTCCCTGGGTTGGATGACCCCTGATGGCTATCCTTTTATGGGACAGCTGCCAAGTTGGGGTCCATACCTAGGTGGGATGACCATGAATTTGGGAGAAAAAGGTCCCTTTTTTGGGTGGTTTAAATTGTTTTTGTGCAATTTTGTTGCATTTTTTTGAGTTTGCTTGCCTCTACCAGGTGATTAAGAGCCATTATCAATTTCCAACACTCTTTCAGACTACTAAGGAATTACTAAAAAATTATGAATGAAAATGGCTTGCCATCATTGGTCTCAAACAAGTGACACGATTAGAGCCAATGATGGGAGATAGAGCCTACCTGATAGCTTTAATAAATCCATGGGACCCTCACACCAACACCTTCCACTTACCAAATGGGAAGATGACAGTGATGTTAGAGGACATCTATAAGATTTTATGTATTCCTATATAGGGGTTGAAAGCACGAGATTCCGGGCAAAGGAAACACTAGTTATGCAACATAAGACGAAAATGTAACGCTTTGATCCTATGCACTAAAACAAAGAAAGGAGACAACTTGGAAACGAAAGACAAGATGTAAAGAAATCACAGCCCTCTTTATTCAAATATCTTATCCTCGGTTACATAGACGTCTCCTCCCATTTTGGGGGCTAGGAGCGTTAAATTTGTCTTCATTACAATGTGTGACCTAGTCTTCCTCTTCCCGCGTGCCCACGATTGCAATGGGCGGGCCAAGATGCTGCCGCCGCTGATGTGGATAAGTTCTTCACCTCTGATTGCTTTTCCTACAATCAAAGAAACAATAAAAAATGTCAGTAGCACCTGCTGCAAAGGAAAGGGTTTCGTTCTCTAAAATCAACGAAATATGCATGTAAACATCTCGCTCGAAACAAGAAATACAAGTGAGTCCAAATGGCTTGAAAACTTGACAGAAGACGGAAAATGTTACCAAAAAGCCATTGCCCCTGAGACAGCCGGCCAATCTGATTTTACCTGGTAATCGTCCCTGGTAAGGACGATTGCTACTGTTAATCGTCCCCTAGAAGGACGATTGCTTCTGTAATCGTCCCCTGCAGGGACGATTGATACTGTGTTGAAGAAGCCGACCTGCCGCTGCTCCAATGTCGATTCTTGAGACCTACAAAACGCCTGCAAACAAGGGGGTTATGTAATTGGGGCCATTTTGGGACGACCCAGATGGTCGGATTCTCCCAATTTGGCCTCCATCATCGAGAAATTGGACGTTGTTACCTGCAAGTCAGTGGGACAACCAAAATAACAAAAGCATGATAATATTCGATGAAAACCTTTTGAAATCAAGATTCAAGATTCTGAACCATTGAACAACAGAGAATAACATGGAATATGAACAAATGATAGAAAATGAACTACAACTAAATCCAAAAGGTGCGGGGTGCCCAAGTGGGAAGCCCACCGATGGAACTTGATTTTGGCACCAATCCACTTGGGATGGGCCCAAAATCTCTTAGGAGTGGGGGGTCGGCGAATTGGTTGGTTCAGGTGTCCATGTGTTGGATTTGGGTCAGGTTCGAGCTTCCAAAGGCCACCCAACAACCTCCCTTGCAAAAGATATTGGTGGATGTGGGAAGGTGAACCAAAAGGGATGCAAGTGGGTCTTCAACTCGGCAGCACTTCGTTGCTTGAAAACTCCTTCAACCTGTATCTTTTGGGTGAGAAAAGTCCCACCTTTTATAGACCCAAGGGGTCTCTTTTGGGAGGGAAGCACAAATGCCATGTGTTGGTCATAGGCGCCATGTGGCAATCTTGTCTTCCCATGAGGGAGGGGAGTCCTCCATTGACTTGGGCTTTCATAATTGCCTTTTGTGACAGCTCCTCTAATGGCCCCTCTCGTCCACCTACACACGCGTGCAAGGCAGAGTCATCAACCGACCGTTCCGGGCTGCCACTTGGCGCCATTTGTCTTTTTGCCCGTTAAACTTGGTAATCGTCCCTGGGTGGACGATTACAACATCCCAGGTGAGACGAATTCTAGTTAGTAATTCGTCCCTGGGTGAGACGAATACTGGGCAAAGTGTCTAAATGTACCAAATTGCTTCCTGACCTTACAAAATTGCTATGAAAGTGGTTAGGACCACTGTTTGACCTCTGAGGGCTGCCCTGGGGGCTGTGTTTGTCAAAGCGATCAGTGTTTGCAATCACATAATCGGATTGGTGTTGTTTTGGTGTCTACAGATGCCCCTTTTTGGGAAGCGCTGCAGGTGACGTAGTGCTTGAGCAAAAAATAGATAACCAAAGCACTAATGATTAGGGTTTCTTGGTAACCTAACCAACTTTTGATGCCCCAAGTATGGAAAGGGCATGCATTCTTGAATCCTTGCTTCTGACGAGCTAAGGAATTTGATTTCAAGTGTTAACCTATTTTGGTGAGGTGTGACTTGAACTTAGACATTGATCAGTCATGAATAGGCGAAGGGCGTTTTTACCTCAGGGGAACCTTGTATTCATGATTCACGAAATGCCAAGTGTTTGATTGATTTGATTGTTGCTTGTTTATCGCCCCAAGCAGGAGCGTGATTGTCTTTGTCAATGATTCTTTGAATGCATGTCCTTTTCCTTAATTGGGTATGTGATTGTTGGTTGGTGACTAAGTGTGACTACCCCCTCAAGCGACGAATCGATGAGGGAATGACTTTCGTGAGAGAAGCGACGAGTCGCTTGACTCAAGATGACTTGTGCAAGGGTGCCTTAAAAGGGTTTACCGTTAAGCGTGTGCAATTTTTCCAACATTTGGACCTATTTTTGGTGGGTGTTAACCCTTTTGGTGATGTCATAATGAGGTGAAATCGTCGAAAACCTATTTCCCGTGGAGCGGTCCGGCTATGATAGCCTTCTTGGGGAATTAGGAGAGTGATAATTTGAACCTCGACATCTATTTTTCTATGCCAAGAGGTTAAGTGCAAGAGCACTTGTGTCTGGAAATGTTTATTGCTATGTTTTTGTGTTGCTTTTTTGTGATGTTTTTGTTGTTTTGTGACACCATTTGGGGATTTAATTGTCTGAAATCCGTTTTCCCGTGGAGCGGTCCGGCTATGGTAGCCTTCTTAGGGATTAGGATAGTGACAATGTAAACCTCGATATCAGTTTTGCTATGCCAAGAGGTTAAGTGCAAGAGCACTTGTGTCTGGCAATGTTTATTGCTATGTTTTTGTGTTGCTTTTTTGTGATGTTTTTGTTGTTTTGTGACACCATTTGGGGATTTAATTGTCTGAAATCCGTCTTCCCATGGAGCGGTCCGGCTATGGTAGCCTTCTTAGGGATTAGGATAGTGACAATGTAAACCCCGATATCAGTTTTGCTATGCCAAGAGGTTAAGTGCAAGAGCACTTGTGTCTGGCAATGTTTATTGCTTTTTGTTTTTGTGTTGCATTTATTTGTTGTTTTTGTTGTTTTGATATTCTTTGATCTTGTGCATGATGGTTGATGAATATGGATGTATTATGTTGATTTATTTTGATGGATGCATATGCTATGATGACTGCAAATGTTTTTGATTTATATGTGATATGCAAAGATGAAATGGATGAATGGGATTTGTGATGTTTGGCTATGGCACCATAGATTGTTTAGAACTCTGTTATTTTGTTTTTAGGCGATTGTTGTGATGCATGAATTTGTATGTATACATGTGGTTTTTTTTTTTTTGTATTTTCTTATGGTATTGCAAAGACGAAAAGTAGCGCAGTTGGTTTAGAAATGTAGCTAAGTTTTTCTGAGACTCAGACAGTTCTAGCTCTCTAGCCACGACTGTACTTTATCTTACATGATTTTTGAACAAGGTATGAATCAGACCTATTTTTGACCAAGCTATTTCACATCCCTGTGTGTGCCATTGAGTTCATTTATGTGGTATTTATCAGGATACCGCCAGTGCCAGATGGGCTTTCAACCGAACCTGTACTGAGGATCACCTAACTAGCTCCACTAACTCCTTTGTTATGTTTAGTTAGATTAATCCGCGATGTTTTCTAGGATGTCATAAGCTAGCTTATCCACATGCAAACATTGATCTGTACGCAAGTTAATGTGATAGATATATCGTCATGCGAGAAGACCTTTAGAATGCTGAGAGTTCCAGGGATTCAAGTTCAACTCCCTTCTTTTCTTCAATTGTATTGGGATACTTGCTCGTTTGTAGTGATAAGATCATTGTTTATTTTGATTTGTTTTCTTCTTCTTCTTTTTTTTTTTTTTTGAGCAAGGGATTGGAGTGATAAAAATCACTGTTTCTTAGTGCATTTTGATGTGTGCACTGTAGGATGTCAAATCTTGATGTTTTGACGTTTTGCAAATTTTTTTTTTTTTTTTTGCAACTATTGAGATTAGGGATTTTTGGGAATTGGGTAGGGGTGATGCTTGTCCTTTTGCCAACTCTCAGCATTCTTTGGGTCATCCGCATAGGGGGATGAGCAAGATAACCGTTTCGCTTATGGTGACCTAGATTACTGTGCAGTTCATCTTTCTTTCACATAACTCTGGAATTGTTAATGTGTTTAGTTTGTGTTGGGATGTTACGTATCAAGGTGTATTTCAAGTATGACTCTACCTTCGTAAAATATGTTTGACTTGATACATTACATGGCTAAAGAGGAAAATGATGACTGAATCGTTGAAACTCTTGGTACATTTACAGACCACTGACTGTAGTGTGGTAAAAGTTATGCATGGTGTTTTTGTTGTTTTTGTAAAATGGAACAGTGTGGAACAAGATGGTCTATCAGAGCAATTACAGCCTATGGTGCCTTTGACCTATACGACCACAAATATGCAATGTATGGACGCAATGCTAATGCAACTACATATTTTGTAATTTTGATGGATAGTTTTTGGTGAAGTTGAAGATGAGGTGCGAGAATATTAATTTTATGATGAATTTGAGTATGCCTAGAATTGAGATGCAAATCTTTGTTGTTTTTGATGATTTTTGTTGTTTTTGAATTTTTTTTTTTTTTTTTTTTGTTTGACCAAGTGATTGCGATAATCCTTGGGGCTTTTTTTTTTTTTGGTGACCAAGAGATTATGATAATCCTTGGAGCTTTTTGGGTTTGACCAAGTGATTGCGATAATCCTTGGAGCTTTTGGGTGTGACCAAGAGATTGCGATAATCCTTGGAGCTTTTGGGTGTGACCAAGAGATTGCGATAATCCTTGGAGCTTTTTGGTTTTGACCAAGTGATTGCGATAATCCTTGGAGCTTTTTGGAGTGACCAAGAGATTGCGATAATCCTTGGATCTTTTGGGGTGACCAAGAGATTGCGATAATCCTTGGAGCTTTTGGGGTGACCAAGAGATTGCGATAATCCTTGGAGCTTTTTGGGTGTGACCAAGAGATTGCGATAATCCTTGGAGCTTTTTGGTTTTGACCAAGTGATTGCGATAATCCTTGGAGCTTTTGGGGTGACCAAGAGATTGCGATAATCCTTGGAGCTTTTTGGGTGACCAAGAGATTGCGATAATCCTTGGAGCTTTTTGGTTTTGACCAAGAGATTGCGATAATCCTTGGAGCTTTTTGGGTGACCAAGGGATTGCGATAATCCTTGGAGCTTTTTGGGTGACCAAGAGATTGCGATAATCCTTGGAGCTTTTGGAGTGACCAAGAGATTGCGATAATCCTTGGAGCTTTTTGGTTTGACCAAGAGATTACGATAATCCTTGGAGCTTTTTGGGGTGACCAAGAGATTGCGATAATCCTTGGATATTTTTGGGGTGACCAAGAGATTACGATAATCCTTGGAGCTTTTTTTTTTTTATTTTTTTTTTATTTTTTGGGATATGGCTTTCTTAGATATGAAATGGTCGCAAGTGACTGATATTCAAGGGTTCTGTTTCCTTGATACCATCAAGAGAAGCTAGCCGGTATGTCCCGGGTCCTATTTTGCTATCAATGACATAAGGACCTAACCAATTTGCCGTGAATTTATCCCTCAGGTGGGGCGGCAAATTAGAATTCTGTTGGTTTTCCTTCAAAACCAAATCACCAACCCGAAAGTCTCTTAGGTGAACCTTCATGTTGTAAGCTTTCTTAAGTCGCTCTTGATAGATACGTAAGTGCTCAAGAGCATTAACGCGTCGTTCGTCAAGCAACGTAAGTTGTTCTAACCGGGCTTGCCGTGCAGTGTCATCATCGATGAATTCCTGCATTGATATGCGGAGGGAAGGAATTTCCAACTCGAGAGGCATTACTGCCTCTGAGCCATACACTAGTGAAAACGGAGTTGCCCCAGTTGGCGTCCGAATGCTAGTGCGATAAGCCCAAAGTGCAAGTGGGATTTGTATGTGCCAATCCTTATGACTCGTCTACGACGGTCTTTTTAAGGATGGCAACTAGTGTCTTGTTTGATGCCTCTGCTTGCCCATTTGCTTGCGGATAATAGGGTGTTGAAAAGTCGTGCTGAATTTTGTACTTTGTGGTCAAAGCATGCACGTCTTTGTTCTTGAATGATGGCCCATTATCCGAGATTATTTTGGATGGAATACCAAAACGACATATGATGTGATGCAAGATGAACTCCGCAATGCGGGGGCCTATCGTAGAGGTTAACGGAATTGCTTCCACCCATTTGGTAAAGTATTATGTGGCTATTATGATAAACGTGTGATGGCCTGACGATGCAAGGGAGATCTTTCCGATTAGATCGAGGCCCCACTATGAAAATGGCCAAGCAGACTGGATTGTCTGTATGGCCTGGGAAGGTACGTGCATCAGATTGGCATGATGTTGACATTTTATGCACCTCTTGACATACGCACAACAATCTTGCTCTAAATATGGCCAATAATAGCCCATGCGAAGAATGCGCTTTGCAATGGCCATACCACTAAAGTGGCCACCACATGTACCGTCATGCGCTTGGGCGACTGCCCAAGTGGACTCTTGCTGGTCCAAGCAACGAAGGAGAATTCCGTCATAGCTGCGACGATACAAAATGTCTCCTATCAAGACATATTTTGCCGCTTTCTGTTTGAATGTCCGTTTTGCGGCATGCGTCAATCCAAAGGGAAGATTACCTAACTTGAGGTAGTCTCTGATTGGTAAATACCAGTCTTGTTGATCGAAAACCTCGACAGTATGAACAGCCAATCCCTTTTGAAGTTCTTCCCTATCAAGTGCTGATTGGGATAAAACTTGTAAGAATAGCGTTGTGTTGCTATCAATGGGAGTGGGGGAAAATAAGGACCCCCAGTTGGCACGTTTCAGACTATCTCAAATTCGAAAGAACTTATCCGAGGATGGTTCGATCTGGATCATGTGGATTCCTGGCATCAAGTCTGAGCTTGCACGCTCCATCGTGGATTGCGATAATGTTTTGACTTGAATAGTTGTCATGTCACCGGAAAGGTCTTACGGGATTAGTGACCCCAAGGAGGCCATTGTGTCTGCAAAATGATTCGATGATCGAGGAAGTGCCTCGATGTCATACCACTCAAGTTTTGCCAAGAATTTGTCCACAAGAGCTTTATAGGATTTCAAAACTAGGCATTTGCATTGATATACCCCTTTGACTTGATTGACGATTAACAGCGAATCACCAAAGATGTTTAGTATTTTGATGTTCATGGTGATTGTTGTTTGAAGACCTAGGAGCAAGGGTTCATATTCTGCATTGTTGTTGGTGCACTGGAAGTTTAATTTAAATGACAGGGGCATTGGAGCACCCTGCGGTGTGAAGAATACAATTCCTGCGCCACCACCTTGCTCGCATTTAGAACCATCAAAGAATAAGGTTATGTCGGCCTATGACTCAGGCTCTTCAGAATCGGGCGATTCTGAGACATGGAAGACCCCATCGTCCGGTAGTTCTATAGCCAGAGGCTGATCGTCTTCAAGAGGAGCCTCTGCTAGTTGATCGGCTATGACTTGTCCTTTGATAGATTTTTGCCCAATAAATTCAATGTCAAATTCCGTCAACAACATGATCCATTTCGCCGTGCGACTACTATGATAAGTACGACTCATCATGTATCGCAATGGATTCTCCTTAGACACAACATACGTAGTGTTGCTCAGCATGTAGTGGCGTAGCTTTTTGGTAGCAAACACCACTGCCAAGCAGAGTTTTTCAACGTATGCATAGTTAAGTTCGTAATCGACCAGGGTGCGGCTAAGATAGTAAGTAGCCTATTCTTTGTGAAGTTCATTCTTCTGGGCTAGCATTGCGCCCAGCACCACCTCAGTAGCTGAGATGTATAAGTAGAATGGCACACCTGGTCTAGGTGGTGCCAGTACTAGCGACGAAGCCAAGTATCGTTTGATTTTTTCAAAGGCTAACTGGCACTCGTCATCCCAATGAAATGTGACCCCCTTGTGCAATAGTTTGTTCATTGGTCGGCATTTGTCAGATAATTGCGCTATGAAGCATTTAATCGATGCGACCTTTCCTTGCAGACTTCTTAGCTGCTTGATAGTGGTTGGGGGAGCCATTTCAAGGATTGCCTTGACTTTGTTTGGGTCCACTTCGATGCCTCTCTTTGAGACTATAAAACCCAAGAGTTTTCCAGATGTGACGCCGAACATGCACTTCTTGGGATTCAGTCTGACCTTATGCTCTATGAGGCGATCGAGAATCTTGCTTAAGTCACCGAGATGGTCTGAGCGCAAGAGAGATTTGGCTAACAAATCATCCATGTAATCTTCCAAAGTTTTGTGCATGTAATCATGGAAGATATACGTCATAGCACGTTGGTATGTAGCGCCAACGTTTTTAAGGCCAAAAGGCATGACCTTATAGCAAAATGTCCCCCAAGGCATTGTGAATGCCGTTTTGAGTTGGTCTTCAGGATTGATATGAATTTGATTGTATCCTAAGAAACCGTCCATTAGGGAGAGCATTTCGTGACCTGCTGTAGCGTCTACCAATGCGTCGATGCTTGGCAAGGGGAAATCATCCTTAGGACTTGCTTTTTTTAGGTCTCAAAAATTGGTGCATATGCGAATCCTCCCGTCGGGCTTCTTGACGAGAACCATGTTGGACAACCATGGCGGATAATCCACGCAGATGACAAATTGTGCATCCAATAGCTTTTGCAATTCATCTTTGACCATCAAGGCCACTGTTGGGTGCATCTTTCTTATTTTTTGCTTTACAGGCTTGATTGTCGGATCAAGCGTTAAATTGTGCATGACTAGTTGCGGGTCTAGTCCTGGCATATCCTTGTACGACCATGCAAAAACCTCCTTCTTTTCTTTAAGAAGGGCAATGTAATCGGCTTGCTCTTCAGGGGAAAGACTTACCCCTAGCTTGAGAATCCGTGGATTCATTGGATCTGTGTCGATGTCTACGTCAGTCGTCTCCTCGACTGACATGTGGGATCCGTCCTCCAACTGATGTGGAGTTGGGATCAAATGGATATCATCAGCTGAGTTAAGATCTACGTTTGGAACCTCGGGTCCCTCTTCAGCTTGAAAAATATCCTGAGTTGTCCTTGGGGTAGAATGAAGCATTTCATCGAAAGGCCAGTACTCTGATGGTGATAATGGCGAATTGACGTGATCCCAGTCGATGGCATCCATGTCTAGATGCAATGGCTGTGATGGATCGATCGGATTGCGGATGGGTGCGGTCAAATCAATGGAGATCATGTGGATGGAATGAATTTGGTCTCCAGAACTGCGGGTGTGATGACTTGATTCTTTTAGCTGTTCCCTATACTCTGGATCTGGCTCTACGAGAACGGGCACGAATGGATCCTCTCTAGGTGCAAACTCATCTCTATGTGCAAAAAGGAAGGTGGGGTCTTCCCTCGGTACTACTGTCCTGATGGGATCTCGAGGTGGATGATGCTCTTCTTGAATTTGGAGCCATGGGTCCAACACTTGGTCCCACCTCGCTGGGTCTACTTGCCATTCATGTCCTAATAGGATGCCCATTTGTCCCATTAGATCTTCATGTGTTAAAGCGCGATGATGCCATCGTGCGTGTCTGAGATAGTCCATCTCAGTCTCGTCTTCTGACTCACTTTCATAGATCCAAAATTGTTCATCCTCTTCAGCATCTGTTGCTTGTGACGTTGAGGACTCTTCTTGTTCTAATAAGTTAATCTAGTCCCATTGTGGTTGTTCCACTCTTGGTGGAGGGACCTGATTCTCTTGACATTGTGTCATTTCATCTGGAATCTCTAGGGGAAACAGCTTCAGAAAAATGTTCGAAAGCCGTTGTTGTTCTCTTTGAGGATTGCTCTCTGAACTTTCACCTCTCTCTAGCAAATGAGAGGGATTATTGCTATTTCCGGGGGTGTTTGTAGACCATGGGAGATAGTCCCCCAATGTGTATTCTGTTTTTGGATTGGCGTACGGGTCTTGTGCCAATCTCCCCTTGTTGCCTATTTCTAGGCCTTGCATATTTTCAACCAAGCTGTCTAAGGGCAAGGGGTGGTTGAACCCCACTCCTGACTTGTCGTATGGCATCTGATATCTTGGTTGGCAAAGGATTCACGTCCCTTGCTCATATCTGCCTAGCCCATACCCATGCCAATTGCATTGTTCGAGATATTTTAGGGCAAATTCTGGGTTCGATAGATAATTGATGTTTTCGACAAAAGGCTCTTCATCTGTTTCCTTTTGCTCGCATGGTTCAGAACCATGATCAAGGCCCCCATACACAAAATTCGTCTGGTTGGGAGGGTAGCCTAGTGGAACAATTGTCCCTATGGGAAGGCGAGGTCTTCCCATGTCCTGCACCGACTCCAATGTGGGGGTTGCCACAACATTTTGCACTAAGTACTCCCCCAAGCCCGTACTGGCCATCTCAACAGTGATTGTTGATGATTGGGTAGGAGGAAACGGTAGTCCTTCCTGAGTCCATTCCATGTTTGGTTGTTCAAGAGTCTTGGTTTGTGTTGTGTTGGGTGTTTCCTCTGTTGATATCATTGAAATCGTGGGCAACCCCTCTTCTAGAGGCTTAACCTCTTCCATGATTTGCTTTCCCTTGTCCTTCTGTTGGGCCACGATAGGTGGCGTTGATGATGAAGGAGTAGGTGATGAAGTCTCACCTGGCTGGGATTTTGCCTTGTTGGCCACCAATGGTACCTGTGGTATCGGACCCTGTTTAGATGGATTTAATTGAAAATCCAAATGCGTTGATGGGAGGGTCGATTGAGGTATGAATTGTACCACATTGCAATACTTGAAGGGCTCTAAGTCCATTGGGACTACATGTATTTGCCCTTCATAGGCATACTTCAAGCACTGGTGCGCGATCGAGGGGACACACTTCATGTCCCTGATCCAAGGCCGCCCTAGCAGTATATTATAAGCCATTTCGCCTTCCAGCACATGGCACAGTGTGGGTATTGACTTTTGTCCTACCTGGATAGGTAGAACAACTGTGCCGACTGTCGAGAAAATTGCATCGTTAAAAGCTTGCAGTGTGTACGTGGAAGTGGTGATGTGAGAGGCTGACAGTTTTAAATGTTTTAACGTTGTAGTGGTTATAATGTTACTGGACGAGCCAGTATCTATCAACACTCTCTTGTACGGGATCCCGTTGACCCGCGCGATAACGTGTAGGGGTGGATCCGCCATGTCATTTGATATCGTTTTGACCTCGTCTTCTCTGAATGTGATGACAGGCTCCGTACATTGTTTCACATGTCCCACGAAGGCGTTGAAAGAATTTGCTTCGTGGGGTTGTACTTCAATGGCTTTTAAAATGTCCATAAGAGCTTCTCTATGGGGAGCTGATTGTTGGATAATCTCGTAGATGGACAGCCTAGCCGATGTGGTCCGCAGACTCTGCGTGAGTTTGGTCCGTATCATGACCTCGTGTCTAGGCGGAGGCAACTACGTTGGGCGTTGTTGAGGCTACGATGTCGACGAAACTTCCCTCGCAGCTACCTCGGGGGCAACTGCTGGGTATCTTCTGTTCCTTGTTACAATGCTAATCATTCCCACCAATCCTTGCGCGGGAAGATCTTGTCGCACCTCGTTAATCTGGAGCGGTTTTGTCTATGCCTCGTGGGCAGGCAAGGGGTCCTTGAATACCCCCATTTGTTGGTTGTTTGGTGCGATGGGGTTGTCCACGACCAATGTTCTGTTGTCGATCAAATCCTGGGACTAGTTCTTTGAATTTCCAGCACCCATTTAGGTCATGTCCTCTGCGCCTATGGAATCTGCAATACAATTCCTCCCTATACCCCCTAGGCTTGGGAATGTTAGGGTCAAAAATTTGGATTTCTGGCAGAGTAACTAAATTTTCCACTGACAAGCGGTCAAATAAGGAGTCCCTAGACTCCGCATACGGGGTGAATTTTCGCCTAGGGCGACGCTGTTGATACTGCTCCTGTCTTTTGTTATCTCTTTCGTAAGCAGGAGGCACTGCCTGGTAATTAGCCCTTTGGGGCTGCGTCTCTTGCACAGGCGTGAGAACATTTATCGCAACTTGATTGACTACAGCGTGTTGTGGTTGCGTTGTCCCGATTTTAGTGGTTTTGTTCCACTCTTTCTTCTTAGGCTTGGCAATTGCGCCTTCACCTATCTTAATCTCTTCTATAAGTCTGGCTTGGGCCAAAGCTTCTTCTAGGCTGTCGTATTGTCGCAGCAACAATAGACCAGAGATTGATTTTAAGCAACTTTTTGTGAACATTTGCGTGAGATCCGACATGGGAGGATGGTAGGGTAACTTAGAAAGCAAAGCTCTCCATCGGTTCCCGTACGCTGCCATTGTTTCCTCCTCAAATTTTTTAAGGCTAGCAAGATCACTAAGTGATGCCTTCTTCCTTGTGTTGAAGGCGAAGCGTTCAAGAAACGCATCTACTAGCTGATCTAAGCTACTTATGCTGTGTTTGGGCAGTTGTGTGAACCAATCCGAGGTAGGGCCTGCGAATGTGGTTATGAATTTTCTAAGCAGAGAACGCGTCATTATCTTGGATTGCGAAGCACTGGCTTAGAAATCTTGTAACGTGCTCTTGTGCATCCTCCTCACCTTTAAAAACTGCCAATTGAGGCAACTTGAAGTGTTCGGGGTAAAGAGGTGTAGGCACTGAGGGATGCACCGGATTACTGCGGAGTAGACGTAATGTGGGTTTTTGATGCCCAACAGCTTTTTTCTCCATAGACTCCAAACGCTCCAATAGTGCTTGGTATGCATCGGAAGATTTTATTTCTTCCTCTCTTGCTTGCTCTCGTTGTACGTTATGATAAACTGGGGGCCTATGGAGGGGTGGCCGAATGGCAGCCCTCCTGCCTTGATGGAGAGTTTCAACATGTTCTATCTCTGGTTCGTACTCCTCATAAAATTCTTGAGGAGTTTTTGGGCGAAACCTCTGACCTTGATCAAGTCCCCGCTGAAGGTACCCATCATCATTTCGAGGAGTAGCCTCTCTCTCATGTCTATGAGGTCTCAGAGGCAAAGCTTGACGAGGTCATGGAGACTCGTCCTACGTTAATGGGTTATGCCTCTCATGTTGTTCGGCTCTTTGGACGCGAGGGGTTGGCCCTCTCTTAAGTATTTCATATTGTAACTCATCCGCTTCACGTTGCATGCGTTCTTTATCCAAGCGGTATTGATACTCTATCTCTTGTTGACTTTGTTTAAGCCGCATGATTTGGGCTTGACGGGTGGTATATCTGGCGATAGCCGGGTCAATTTGATCTACCCTATTTTGTTCAGAAGGTTCAAATGTTCCTCCTATGGGTTTACCTCGGTTTTGATGCTCTAAAATCTCAAGGGGTCGCTTCCCTCTGTCGAGGTAGGCGGTATGTGCTCGAGGTTCTGGCCTCAAGGGGTGATTATGATATCCGACTGGTGCAGAAGCATAAGGTTCCCACGTTGTATGTTGTTGTCCTTGAGGAATGCGATGATCTTCCTCATATTCTCTCTCATAGGTGCGTAAGGGGCAGGCGGAGTTAGGTCGCCTTGTGTAAGGAGCCCTACGCTCTGGATTTGGTCTCTCTATTCTGATGAGAGGTAAAGAAGGGACGCCATATCCACGTTGTCCCTCCAAATGGACAGTGTGCCCCGTTAGCGCTTCATCGCGCCGTGGCCACTCATGTCTAGCTTGAGAGGGCGATTCTCTGTTTACATTAAGGTCTGCATGTAGGGCATCTTTTCGAGAGGGGCTGCTTTGAATGGGCATACCCCACCGAGGATTTTGAATTGGATTCTTTTGTAGGTTAGACCGATAAGGCGGTATGACCAAATCCTCAGGACTGAAGTGAAGGCGACTTGTGCCTGCTTCTTGTGTACCTTCCGGAGCTGCTGCCCTTGATTGGGATTGGCTGCGGGTGTACACCATTGCGGTGCGTCCACACTATCTAAGTAGATTTTTATCTTGTTTTTAATGATTTTTTTTTTTGTCTACACTAAACATAATTAAACACACACATTCACAAAATCGTGATTATCTCTTTTAAGGATTCTTGGTGTGCCCTAGACTGGTTTAGTGTATTTTGGTGTTTTGTTTTGTCTTTGTAGGTTTTGTAGAACGTTTAAATGCATCATGTAGGCTCTTATAACTCCCAAAAGGTCACCCCTTCAATATACCAGCCAGGTCGATATACCAACCTCTCTATATACCCGCCCTTACGAGAGGGAGACTATAGGTACGTGAGAGCATAAGGTACGTGGTACGTAGGCGGTACGAAAGGGGGATTGTCCTGTTAATGGCACCTACCATAGAAAACTTATCCTCGCGCGCATGGGAATCACCCCAGCTACGCTCGGTCTGTCTTCATCAGGATTTACGCCTAACAACAGTTGACAATCAGGAAATGTATGCAAATCAAGCCAAGGTGGTGATTAAATCCACCAATGGTCTTGATCAAGGGCTGGGGTCTTATGACCAGCTCCTTGGTTTAAAATTGTTTCGTGGAGTGTGTGAGGTTCATTTTATCCAACGAAAATGAAACATGCATGAATGACTTTTCCTAAGCAATGCAAGCTAAAAATGAAAACAGTCAAAGAAACAGAAACAGAAACAAAAAATTTCAACAGAGATGATGAAAATCCCTACCTCTTCTCTGCCTGCTCCAGTTGCCTCTGAATTTTTGCTCTAAAAAGTTGCAGACAGAAAATCGTCCCTTGGTGAGACGATTAACAGAACAGAAATCGTCCCTGGCAGAGACGATTTTACAATCGTCCCAGGGTGAGATGATTTCCAGAACAGAAATCGTCCCTTGCAGAGATGATTAACAGTCTGCAAGAAAAAAAATGTACCTGTCAAGCACAAACACAAAAATTCAATCAGTTTCTATGATTTTAAAAATAGGGGATAGGGTCCCACCGTGATCACCACTGAAAGCACGAGATTCTAGGCAAAGGAAACACTAGTTATGCAACATAAGACGAAAATGTAACGCTTTGATCCTATGCACTAAAACAGAGAAAGGAGACAACTTGGAAACGAAAGACAAGATGTAAAGAAATCACAGCCCTCTTTATTCAAATATCTTATCCTCGGTTACATAGACGTCTCCTCCCATTTTGGGGGCTAGGAGCGTTAAATTTGTCTTCATTACAATGTGTGACCTAGTCTTCCTCTTCTCGCGTGCCCACGATTGCAATGGGCGGGCCAAGATGCTGTCGCCGCTGATGTGGATAAGTTCTTCACCTCTGATTGCTTTTCCTACAATCAAAGAAACAATAAAAATGTCAGTAGCACCTCGTGCAAAGGAAAGGGGTTCGTTCTCTAAAATCAACGAAATATGCATGTAAACATCTGCCTGAAATAGTAAATACAGTGAGTCCAAATGGCTTGAAAACTTGACAGAAGACGGAAAATGTTACCAAAAGGCCATTGCCCCTGAGACAGCCGACCAATCTACTTTTACCTGGTAATCATCCTTGGTAAGGATGATTTCTACTGTTAATCGTCCCCCGGAAGGACGATTGCTGCTGTTAATCGTCCCCTGCAGGGACGATTGATACTGTGTTGAAGGAGCCGACCTGCCGCTGCTCCAATGTCGATTCTCGAGACCTGCAAAATGCCTGCAAACAAGGGGGTTATGTAATTGGGGCTATTTTGGGACGACCCAGATGGTCGGATTCTCCCAATTTGGCCTCCATCACCGAGAAATTGGACGTTGTTACCTGCAAGTCAGTGGGACAACCAAAATAACAAAAGCATGATAATATTCGATGAAAACCTTTTGAAATCAAGATTCAAGATTCTGAACTATTGAACAGTAGAGAATAACATGGAATATGAACAAATGATAGAAAATGAACTACAACTAAATCCAAAAGGTGCGGGGTGCCCAAGTGGGCAGCCCACCGATGGAACTTGATTTTGGCACCAATCCACTTGGGATGGGCCCAAAATCTCTTAGGAGTGGGGGGTCAGCGAATTGGTTGGTTCAGGTGTCCATGTGTTGGATTTGGGTCAGGTTCGAGCTTCCAAAGGCCACCCAACAACCTCCCTTGCAAAAGAGATTGGTGGATGTGGGAAGGTGAACCAAAAGGGATGCAAGTGGGTCTTCAACTCGACAAGACTTCGTTGCTTGAAAACTCCTTCAACCCGTATCTTTTGGGTGAGAAAAGTCCCACCTTTTATAGACCCATGGGGTCTCTTTTGGGAGGGAAGCACAAATGCCATGTGTTGGTCATAGGCGCCATGTGGCACTCTTGTCTTCCCATGAGGGAGGGGAGTCCTCCATTGACTTGGGCTTTCATAAATGCATCTTGTGACAGTCTTCTAACGGCCCTCTCGTCTACCTACACACGCGTGCAAGGCAAGAGTCATCAATTGACTGTTCTGGGCTGCCACTTGGCGCCATTTATCTTTTTGCCCGTTAAACTTGGAATTCGTCCCACCTAGGGACGAATTCAAAATTCATCCCGGGGTGGGACTGATTCTATTTTGAATTCATCCCTGGGTGAGATGAATACTCGGGCAAAGTGTCCAAATGTACCAAATTGCTTCTTGACCTTACAAAATTGCTATGAAAGTGGTTAAGACCACTGTTTAACCTCTGAGGGCTGCCCTAGGGGCTGTGTTTGTCAAAGCGATCAGTGTTTGCAGTCACATAATCGGATTGGTGCTATTTTGGTGTCTACAGGGGTGTCTAATTATGTCTACTCATCAAGATCTTAGAGATATGATTTTGCAAAGATACTTTGGATAGTACTTGTGCAAGGTAGTACAAGACTTGCCTAGTGAAGGTATCCTAGTGGAGATATGGTCTGGCATCGATATTTTGAATATAAGACATGCCTTACTAATGATGCTCATCTTCAACATGTTGCTTCCAAACTCATCAGGAGTCAAGTTCCCCTGCAACCTTTTGGAGTTGGCATTTTCACTAGTGGAGTGCACCATAGAGAGGTCGTTAGTGATGGTGTGGGGCACTACTTTGCTAGAAAAAAATTATGATGCACTGTATGAGATCCGTTGTCTTGGGAAGAAAGGATTGGGTTGTAAATTTCTATTGTAGGTGTGGAATGGTAGCACATTGTTGTGGATCAACCATGGGGACTACCTTGGATGTCGCAGGCACAAAACACAAATGTGGAGATAAGATATGAGATCCTATGGTAGTAGGACTAGGAGAGGGGTCATAGTCATCCTTATGTAGGTATTATTGATCATTATGCATAGTCATTTGCATAGCTCAAGGTAGAGGAGGTTATCTAGATACCATACAATAATTGTCTAGCATGTCTTGAGGCTGAGGTGTATCTTAAATGGCTGCAATAAGGGAGATGGTTATTTGGTTGATACGGGACCAAGCAAGAGTATTTTCCATATGATTAAGTGATGTAGTAGTTTGGGCTATGCCACTGGTTTCCTAGTGAGCCAGTGATATACCGATACCATGGGGATGAGAGGACACTTACTTGACCTGTAATGGATGCAGTTGGAGAGGAGGTAGATCCTATAGAGGGCATATCTAAGATAGATGATGAAGGGACCATAGTAGAGTATGAATATTTGTGGGTGATGCACCAATGGTGAGAGAAGGGGCCACTAGTATGTGGTACATATGTGATGGCAAAGGAGGCTCACGAGGAGGCTCAAGATGAGGGACATGATGAGGCTCCAAATGAGGAGGAGCTAGACTAGGTGAGTGACATGTGCATTGTCAGACATATGATGAGTTGATGAATATCATGAATATGGAGGGTCAATAGGATGATTATGATGAGGATGATTTTTATGAGTAGTGAGTGTAGGTACAGTTGGAAACATGAGATGCCACTATTGCTAAGCTATAGGGTGAGTTTATCAAAGGGAGATAAGAGTGGAGGGAGTATACAAATTATAGAAATCTCCTACATGCATATATAAAAACTATGTAGGTAGATATTGATAGGTAAGCATTAGTGATTGGGAGGTAAGCAATAGATTTAGATGCTTTTTAGTGATAGGTTAGAGCAGGGAGCTCGAGCCATGGGGCATATAGCAGTGGTGATGTATCCAAGCTACAGGAGGAGGTGACATAGCTCCAAAACTTACTAAGTGACTACTAGGCTCATCACTAAGAGGATATGACATACACATAATATTTGGAGGATGAGATAACAAACCTTAAAGGGTGCTTACCAACTCGTCCTTCTGCTAGTGGGTCCCAATAGAGTAGGAGGAGTGGTACAGGGTAATTTTTTTTGAGGATGGGGTCTCCTAGCTCTACGAGGATATCAAATAAGGTTGTGGGGATTAGATGTAGGAGTTCTAGATGAGCGATGGTGCCAGTCTTGCGTAACCATGGCTTTTGAGACTCTATAGTTATTTTTGGATTTTGGGAGTGTGATGTCTGAGGACCCACTTGATTGTAGCCTATGGGCAATTTTTTTATTATGATGTATCTTTTTATCCCATATATATACATGATTATTGCTAGTATCATCATGTTTTTCCTTACTACTTTATTAGATGTACGCAATGTTTATGTTTACTTTACTAATGCTTTTATGGATGCTTATCATGGATGCATGTATTGTATTATGATGTTGGTTGATATATGTACATGTGTGTATGCATAATGAAATGGATGATTTGTTAATCTATATGATGAATTATAAATACTATTTGACACACTAGATGCTAGCACCATAGACTGTACAAAATTCCATTTTAATGTTATCATAAGACTATGTGATGGATTATAAAAATGTAAAATGTGATAAAATGGTATGGAATGGAATGAATAATACAATTTTATATAATTTCCTTGAGGTTTTCATGATACTCAAACACTCTAGTGAAGGAATCAAAAGCTATATATTAACTATGCAAGATATTTTGGCAAGGTATAAATATGCTAGGATGACCAAGATATTCAATATCCTTGTGTGTACATGTTAGTTCATTGTTATGATAATACATAAAGTTACCCTAGTGCCAAACATGATTTATGCAGCCCATATATACTGAATATCACCCTACGATTATCATTCTCCTTAGTTTTGTACATAGTTGTATCAGATCATAGGTAATACATGCTACCAAAAGCTAGCTCATCTGCAAGAAAACATTAGTTTGTACAAAAAAAGGTCATTAATGTGATAGATATATCATAATGTTTAAGGATACCACCATTGCTAGGAAGGCTTGATTCCACCCAATCTATAACGAGGATCACGTTATGGTTTTCAAATGCTACGAATTTTAGGGATTCAAGTTCACTAATCCCTTCTTTTCTTTTATTTTTGAATTGCTCTAGGGATTTTCTCATTTTTATTTGGTGAGAAAGGGATTTTGGTAGTGGTTAGAACCCCTGTTCATTTTACTTCTTTCTTTTCTTAGTGGTGAAAACCACTTTTTTTGTTAGGGATGTTTTCTTTTGTTAGTGGTAAAAACCACTGTTTATTTTTCTTTTGCTCTTGTATTTGTTGCTTCTTTGGATACTTGCCTATATTTGGCATGGGGTAAGGGATTTTGATTGATTTGAGTAGGGAGGAACTTTTCCTCTTGTCAATTATCAGTATTTTTGAACCATTCACATAGGGGGATGAACAAGGCAAACTTTTTGCTTAATGTAACAAGGACCACTTTGTTGGTTTTATCTTTCCTTGTGAAAAACTTGGATTTATTAGTGTGAGAATGTGTTGGGATTTTTATGTATACAAGTTATGATCAAATCAAGAATCTACATTCTAAAAATTAGGATAGCTTTCTAAAAAATCTAAAATGAAAACTAGAGATGGTTGAGTGACCAAAAACCCTAAAGACGCCTTATAACAAATGACTAGGTGAAGGGCAATAGACACAAATACAAAAGGTGGGAAATTTGGATGGAAATGATAATTATAATGTAGATGGGTGTTAAAAATTAATTTTGACAAAGTTGATTTTGAAGGATGGCTGGTGTATAGGTCGGGTTCTAGACATGTATGAGCAACTCTAGAATGTAAAATGCAATCATGGGTATGCTTAATGCAGGTGATTGTATAATGCAGCGATATGAAATGTAATGCAATATTTTTATATTTTTGTTATTTTAATGATGTGTTTGAATTTTGATATATATATATATATATATATATATTTGACCAATGGGCTTAGTGGATACCATTTGGGACTTTTAAGTGACCAAAGGGTTTATAAGTACCTTTGGGGATTTTTGGGTGACCAAAGGGTTTATGGGTATGTTTGGGGATTCTTGGGTGACCAAAGGGTTTATGTGTACCGTTGGGGATTTTTTGATGACCAAAGGGTTTATGGGTACCTTTCGGCCTTTTTGGGTGACCCAAGGGTTTATATATTCCTTTGGAATTTTTGGGTGATCAAAACGTTTATAGGTACCTTTAGGGCTTTTTGGGTGACCAAACGGTTTGGTAAGATCTATGGAAATCATATGGATGTATGGATGATATCCAATGGATGGGATGTTGGTTCTATTGACAAGAGGTTGTCGCAAGACTTGCAGGGGTGGTTTCGGTAGAGGTGGAATGACCGAAGGTGGTCGATGTGGAAGGGGATGAGCTTGCTCTTCGAGTGGTAAAAGATATCACCATATGGGATGTTGTAATTGAAACATACATAGATAGAACTCTTATTTATCATCCAATGTGATTATATGCTTGTATTCCTCAACTAAACTAGGGGAGTAAATAGGTGATACACCGTAATCCAATTCATCATAAATTGTCCATTCATGAGGATGACCTTGATCTTCTTCCTCATTGTCGGATGGAAGAGTATGTGAACCTTCACCTTCTTCACAAGATAGAGTGAAATCATGGAATATTTTGATCTATAATATTTATGAGGAAATAATCCCCCAAAGATTGGACATGATTAGGATTAGTGTAAGGATCATATGCAAGCTCATACCTATAGTTAAAATCTGGGTGCTCTAAAATCTTTGTGAGAACGTCAAGAGGCATAGGCTTGTTGTGTCCTAAGCTAGATTTATCATATGGAAATTGATATTGTGGATGGCAAGTAACATGATTACCTTGTTAGTACAACCGCAAACTATAGCCATGTCAATCGTAGCATTGAAGATATGACATGGCATAGTTAGTATTGGAAATATAATTAATGTCCTAAAAAATGGGTTCTTCATCCTCTTCTTTCTAAGAATATGGTTCTATACTATATTCAATACCCCATATATGAATTTCACTTTATTGGGAGGTATGACTAAAGGTACAATGGTACATATGGGAAGTCAAGGTCATCCCATATTCTGTATTATCTCAATGGCTGGAACTATTGTGATATTCCTTACTAGGTACTATCCTAAACTCATAATAGCCAGATGGAATGTGACCTGGGATGGTGAGGATGGAGGATATGTAAGTGAGGCTTGAGATGACTCAATTCTTACATCATTAGGTGGTTCCTCATATTCTACACTAGTAATATCTTCAATGGAAATGGTGGATATGATTGAAGGGATCTCATCAATTAGACTCTTCAACATGTTCCTCTATGGAGGATTTGACGATGATGAAGGCGTATCTGAAGGTGCTAATGACGATGATGGTATAGAAGAATATTTTAATGGATCCTTGGAATCTGATAGTAAAGAATTCAAACCTTGAATGGACGTATTTGGTTGGAATTCCATATGAGTTTATGGCAAGGTCAACTTGGAGATGTGCTACACCAAGTTATAGTATTTGAAGGGCTCAAGGTCTACAGAGACATGTACTTACCCTTCGTGAGTGTACTTCAAACATTGGTGAGATATGGATGACACATATTTCATGTCCCTAATATAGGGTCTACCTAGTATGATATTATAAGCCATTGCACCCTCTAAGATGTGACACAACATTGGTATGGTTTTATATCCCACCTGAATAGGTAAGACTATAGTGCCAACCATTGAGCACATAGTATCATTGAATGCTCTAAGCGTATATATGAATTGAAAAATATGGGATACTAGATGACCTAGATGTTGGAGAGCATTTGTGGTGATGATATTGCTTGAAGAAATAGTGTCAATTAGAACTCTTTTAAAATGATGTGTAAGGTAGGATCAACCACCTCATTTGATATTGGTTTGAGGTCATGTTCATGAAATGTGATTACTAGATCTTTACACTACTGAACGTTCCCCACAAAATTGATAAAGAAGTTAAACTCTTGGATCTATAGTTCAATCAACTAAAGGATATCCATAAGAGCTTCTCGATGAGGTAGAGACTGTTGGATAAGCTCATATATAGATATTCGAGCTGATATTGTTTGCAAGATTTGATAAAGCTTACTTCTTATGGTGACCAATGGATGAGGTGGAGGGCTTTGCACTGGAGGTGGTGATATAGAGGGAATATCATTTGAATTTGTAGGTGGTGAAACTTGATTTGGATAACGCCTATTCCTTATCACGATGCTAACCATCCTAAGAAACCCTTGTTGATGGGGTATCGTATGGACCTCGTTTACCTATTTGCATGATTTACCTAAACCTTGTTAGTGGAAAATGGGTCTTTAAAGATACCCATATATTGATTACTTGTTGCAATAGGGTTATTGACTTGAAGATCATTCCTCTTAATTATGTCTTGTACTAGGTGTTTGAAACCATAGCATGTTTGCACATCATGCCCATTTTGCCTATGGTACTTACAATATAGGTCTTCACGACATCCCATGGATTTTTGTTTAGTTGTACTCAAATATATAGGTTGGATCTTAGGTAGAGTAATTATTTTGGCCGCACAGATATGCTCAAATAGGGAATCCATAGACTTAGGGGAGGGCATAAATTGTTGTGGAGGGTGACATTGTTGGTATTTATCTTAATTCATTTGAGTGATGTTATTGTAACTTGCAAGAGGAGGTTGGGCCTAATAGTTTACCTTTTGAGGTAGAATTGGTTGTATAGGCCTTAGAATACTAATGGCAACTTGATTAACGACTGTCAGCTTTGGTTGTGTCGGATTGCCCTTTGTGCTCTTATTCCACTTCTTATGGGGTTTTGTGATCTCCCCATATTGAATTTTAATTTATTCAATTGTTCTAGCCTGCACTAGGGCATCTTCAAGAGTTTGGTATTTTTGGAGTTGTAGAAAAAATGAAATTGGCTTTAAACAACTCTTGGAAAACATACGAGTTAAATCAAACACTAGTATTAAGTATGGTAGATTAGCGAGAAGTGTTCACCACATGATACCATAATTTGTGATTGAATTGTATTCACACTACTTCAACCCCATGAGGTCTATCAAAGTTGCCTTTTGCTTAGTGTTAAAGGTAAAATATTCCATGAATGCGTCTATAAGTTATTCAAAGCTATGTATGTTGTGCCTTAGGAGTTGATTGTACCACTCTATAGTTGGGCCAAAGAGGGTTTTGTTATCTTGGATACTGAAGCATTGATTCATAAATATAGTAACATACTCCTATGCATCTTCCTCTCCTTTGAATCTATCTAGCTTGGGCATTTTGAAATGCTCTAGGTATGTAGGAGAAGGTATTGATGGGTGAAATGATTGACTACGAAGCTAACACAAAGTGGGCTTTTGAAGCTCGAACCCAGAGGTATTGTTTTTTATTATTTCAATGTGTTCAAGCAATGATTTATACGTATTAGAGAATTTGATCTCCTCTTATTTTATTTGTATCTATGGGGAAGGGTGAGGAATATCAAGTATATAGTGTGGTGGTTGATTATCATCAACCATGCCTCGATAAGTTGCTTCTAAATATTCCTCTTCTAGTTCCAAATCATCGTAAGCTCCTTAAGGTGTTTCCTAAACTGGCCTACAAGGAAAAACAAACACCTACGAAAGGTGATCTATGTTTGGCCTAGGATGTAAGTCTCGATTAGGCCTAGGAGGTCAAGGAGGAAATATTTTGTTAGGCCTAGGAATATTATTTTGATTAAATTTAGGTTACCTCTAATGAACCCCCTATCTATGAGTACTTGGGGTAGGTATCCCATTGCATAAGGTCTCTTGGAATAACTCATGGGTTTGGTGTTCAATCCTTTGTTTTTGTAACTAATGCTGGTAGTACAAGTGTTGTTTATCTAGTTGAAGTTGATTGAATTGAGCTTGGTGATCAGCATATATTTTAACAAATTGTTTTATATGATCAGTTGTGCGATGTCTATTAGTCCTAGAACTATTGTCATGATGCCTATCTTCTTCAGGAGGGTCTGAAAGGTCAACTATGTGCTTACCTCGATCGAGATAGGTTGTGTTCACTTGAGACTCAGTCCTAAATAGATGTTCTTTATACTCAGGTGGAGAAGAAGCACATTGTTCTTGCTAGAAATCATGAGACCAAGGAAAATTAGGATTCTTCTTGGGTCTTCCTTCATAAATGAGGAAGGGAAGGGCTGAATTGTCTTGCCCAAGATGATGAGTATCAAACTCATACTAGTACTTATATTACTGAGACGTATTAGGGTAATTTAAAGGTGTATTTTGATCATTTGGCCTTGCCCATGGTGTGTAATCTTGGTCCTACCCATGGGTGGAAGTGGATGCATGGTATTGCTCTCTTTTTTTGTGCCTTAATACATGGTTTCCATTCTTGAAATAAGGCATGTGAAGTATCTATATCTAGAAAGTAATTTCTATAATTAGGAACAAGACCTATAGGGGTTTCCTTCGTAGGGGTCCCTGGTAGGTTAGGTTCATAATTTGAAATTATAGAACTTAGGTGAGTAGGATGTTGCCAAGGAGGTATAATCATATCCTTAGGGTCAAATCAGAGATGGTCTATGTCTCCTTACCTACTCTCTATAGCATCAACCCTTGAATGAGATTGGCTACGAGTGCATACCATAGCTAATTTATTCCAAACCCTACATGATTATCTCTTTTACAAATTTTAATGATGCAACACACAAGAATGAAAACACACAATAATACAAGCATTTATCTCTTTTAAATATTTTATATGTGTTTCCTAAAACTATTTAGTGTGTTTTTGATTTATTGTTTACAAAGAGATCTCTTTTCATGTGTTTGAATATGGTTGATGTAATTCTCATTTTTTTTAAAGGATTTCACCTATATACTCGTAGCTCGACAACTAGTAATGAAGTTCATTCATGTAAACTAATCAAAATATGGATATGAAGCCCATACCCATTCAGGGAGTACAAGTCCTACCAGTCCTCACCCATATTGATCATGGAGAATGATGCACCCTCCGAAGAGGAATGTGTGCTATTTTCCACAGCTAAGACTATTCTTGGAGTTAACTTTGGCCAAAAATAAGGTTTGTATCATACGATACAATGTGTGGATATGAATACCACCATAGTTTGTCTCTATTAGTGGGAGGATATGAATCCTAGCAAAATATAACTTTCTCTAAGCAGTAAGAGTGCAAAGTAAGGTTTAGATAATCATCTTGAAATCCTAATATGTTGTTGTTTATATCAATTTGAGCTGCAATACCCCTATTTGGTGGCCATAATAGGGTGGTATAGTTTCCAATTTAGGTATATTCCCTGGGTAGGATGACAGTTGTGGTCATCCCTAGGTGTTCCAATTAGGAAATCAAGGGTCATTTTAATCCAGAATGACTAAAACCTGCAAAATTTTAGAGATAAAAATAGGGTTAAAACTTACCTAAATGAAATGGGATAGGGGTGCCACCATGATCACCACTATAGAGCAAAAAAAATGGTGCACCTAGCAAAGGAAAATGAAATGCATCTATTGTTTAAAGCACTAAAAAAATATATTTAATATAAACATGATGAAAAATAAGTGAAAGAAATGAGGGTTGTCTTTATATTAATCCATTTTCCAAATACATGGTTACAAAACATCCCCTTGATGGCTCTTAATTAATACAATTCATTACAAAAGTTCAAAGAATCTAATCCTTTTAGAAACTCAAGGTGCACTTCAGTGTCCTCCATGCACTCATGAATTGAAAAATGGGTTTTTGGAACCACTACGATGATCTATCCATATTCGAACTTGTATATCCTTCCTTGCACACTGAGATACCTGGATCCACACACAGAAATCAGATTGGTTAATAGCATATGTGGATTGAGATGAAATAAAATAGATGCATGCAATAGTGAATATCAAAATTGCACCAAAATTTAGTGCCACGTATATATTCTAATCTAGAAATGATATATACTGAAATCAATATGATATTATATGTATAATCCATGGCTATCCATGGGTGTTGTAATAAGGACTGTTAGCATAAAAAACCTAATAGAAGGTCCAAAACTACTCCAAATTGCACCAAATTCTAGTATGATGCATATAAACTACTCTATAAATTATCTACACTAAAATTGAACCAGAATTGTATGCATGTTCATGGTCATACTTGGGTGTTCCAATTGTGACTATTAACCATCCTAGGTGGGGATGTCCACAAAACTTGGTGGTTTTTGCCACCAATTCCTCTGGGATATGGTTCACACTACTCCTAGGGATGTTATCATCAAATTTGGTGATCTAATTCACAAAAATAAATGGGTTTCATAATAGATTTGCATATTTATTGGTGACTTGGAAACCTCCTTTGATTGATGAAGATTCCAAGTGAAAACACATGATGAAATGGGAGAGCAAATCTTGATAGTAATTTGTTGTAAATTATTGCAAATACCTTCCTCTAAAATTGGGTGAAATAACTCCAATTTATAGCCCAAGCAAGGCACAGGGTCAAATGGACAAGTTAGGGCATGCAAGGTAGGAGTTGCCACTTTTCAAAACCATACCATGCATAGGGTGGGAGAAATATCCAAATTGGTCCTCCCATTTGCAGGTTGTGATAGATTTGACAGGACCTCAATCTATCATAAATAATTGGGTGGAATAAATGCTAGACTTTTATTGCCATTTATCCTACCCTTGACTTTTTAAGGGGCATAGGCCATGACCATCCAACCCAGGAACAATTGCTAGTGGTCATACCTATGTGGGATGGCCATAAACTATTGCCATTATGGGGTAGGATGACCATGGATACATGGCCCTAAAATTCAAAAAATTGGGGTAGAACTTCTTAGAAGTGGTTAGAACCACTATTTAACCCCTGAGGGTTGCCCAACGAGGCCATATGGTGTTGATAAGAGTGAGTCATTGCAGTCTGATCAGATTGACATAATTTTAGTGTTTATAGGAAGATTGTTGATGTTCAGCCTTTGTTGGCTATTCTTTTACCTATAGGAAAACATGCCCTCATATGGTATTTTCAAATCTTCACTTATGATATCAAAAACCACATTGGAGTAGTGCAATATAATGTATTATATTTTTTGAGCAAGGTGCACCAGTATTGTCATTGTTGTCAACACAGTTAGTTAGATCTATTGATGCATTCCAAAGGGGGAGATTGTTGAGCAAGGTGCAACAATATTGTCATTGTTTTCAACACAGTCAGTTAGATCTATTGATGCAGTGGACATGAAGTTCAAAAGCCTTTCAGATGTAGAAAGACAGGAGTTCAAAGGTTGCTCAGAGTATGTACAGTGATTGTCCAAGAAAACCGAAGTGGCCCATATGCAAAAGATCAAATAAAAAGACAAGTAAGAAAAGTGTTGCGATATCGTGACATATATAGCAAGCAAGAAAAACTATCACGATTTCGCGACATGTTGGAAGAGATAGAAAAATAAATAAAAACTATCACGATATTGCGACATGTTGAGAAGTAAAAAAAACTGTCACGATATCGCGACATGTTGAGAAGAAAGCAAAACTGTCACGATTTCATGACATGTTCGGAGAGAAAGCGCAAGCAAGAAAAACTATCATGATTTCACGACATGTTCGGAGAGAAAGCACAAGCAAGAAAAACTATCACGATTTCATGACATGTTGGAAGAAAGAAATGCAAGTAGAAAAAGTGTCATGATTTCGCAACATATTGCAAGGAAGATAGTATGGAAGAAAAAGTGTCGCGATTTTGCAACATATTGGAAGAGAGAAAGGCAAGTAGAAAAGGTGTCATGATTTCGCGACATATTGCAAGAGAGATTGTACGGAAGAAAAAGTGTCGCAATTTCACGACATATTGGAAGAAAGAAAGGCAAGTAGAAAAGGTGTCGCGATTTCATGACATATTGCAAGAGAGATTGTACGAAAGAAAAAGTGTCACGATTTCACAACATATTGCAAGAGAGAGAGTCCAAAAGAAAAAGTGTCACGATATCGTGACATGTCAGGTTTTTGTGACCCGAAGGCAATAGAAAGAGCTAAGGAGAAAAAATGTTGCGATATCACGACATGTCGGGTTTTCGCAACCCGAAGGGAAGAGAAAGAGCTAAGGAGAAAAAGCGTCACGATATCGTGACATGTCAGTTTTTTGCGACCCGAAGGCAAGAGAAAGAACTAAGGAGAAAGTGTTGCGATATCACGACATGTCGGGTTTTCATGAACCGAAGGCAAGAGAAAGAGCAAAGGAGAAAAAGTGTTGTGATATCGTGACATGTCGCATTTTTGTGACTAAAGGAGGAGAGAGAAAGTAAGAAGGTAGAAGTGTCGCAATATCACGACAAAAATAAAGAGGAAGAGTATGGAGGCAAAAGTGTCATGATATCGTGACATGTTGTGTTTTTGAGGGCAAACTCCAAGAAAAGGACAAAGAGGCAGAAGTGTCACGATTTTGCGACAAGTCACTTTGGCACAAGCTAAGAAGAGAACCCAACCAAAATAAGATATGTGACAGGTAACTGAAGTTGGTACGACAGTTACAGGTGCAGTTATAGAAGAAATTCAGTACCACAATTACAGGTGCAGTTCTGAGAGAAAAGTCAAAATTTTGTTATAAAAGGAGGTCTACGTGGAGAATTAGTGAGCAGAGAAAAGAAGGAAAAGATCTATGAAATTAAGGTTGGCAGAGTTTCGTAAGAGAGCATTAAGCAGAGCCAAGAGAGTCTTAAGAGTGCAGTAAGAAGCACAACAAGAGGGCTATAAGAAGGCCATAAAAGTGTAGTAAGTAGAGCCTTAAGTGTGTATGGTGTTTTGGTGAATAGCGAGAGAGGTTGGGTTAGCAATAGACCAGTCAGGGTCTTGTATAAGTGAAGGCATGTTTATGTCAATCTAATAGTTTCAAAATTGCAGTCCAAGTTGGTGCTTGGAATTAGGGGTTGGTGCTCCTTTTTATTGGTGCAGATAAATTAGGGGTTGGTGCTCCTTTCTGTTGGTGTAGATAAATTAGGGGTTGGTGCTCCTTTCTGTTGGTGTAGATAAATCAGGGGTTGGTGCTCCTTCTAGTGGGTACTGGTAAATTGATTGTAAAATTTATATTTTACAAATGCTGGATTTGGATGGGAGTCCAAACAGTCAATTGTTGAGGAGTAGCCAAAACTGGTGAACCTTGGTACATCTTGTGTTGTGTGATGCTCTCTTGTTATATTTAATTTATGTGGTTTTAAGTTTTCATTATTTCTGCATTAAGAGTTGAAGATTTAAGTTTTTAAAGAGCCACACTAATTCACCCTCCCTCTCAGTGTCATTTTGAGACTAACAATTGGTATCAGAGCCAGTTTCTCTTATCAGGCTAAATCAGCTAGGGTTGATCTTGGATTAGTATGCAATGGATAAGAAGAATAGATCCTCCTCCAATAAGTCATCTCAGTCAGTTTCAGTTCCTGTGGAAGAGAAACTTGAACTAGAAAAGGTTGAAGAAGTGAATTCTGAAGTATGTGATGAAAACCTTGAGACTAAAGTATATCTAGAAGGTGAGTTGATCGTCGCACTTGAAGAGTTGAATATAGAAATGAAAAAGAACAGAAGACTGTCCAATAAGTTGGAAGAATATGGGGATAAGATCGAAGATATCTTATTACAAATTCATAAAGCCAAGAAAATAGAAGCCTTGAAGTCACACTTGGATGATAAAGTCGATGTATGTAGCAAACGTGAAGAGGAATCTAACAAAGTTTTTAGTGATCTAAAGCTACAAGTAGAAGAGTCCAAAAGGATTGAAGAAACTCTCAAGTCACAGATCAATGAGAAAGAGATTGTTTGTTGCAAACAAGAAGAGGAGATTGTTGTATTGAAGAAACAACTAGAAGAGGCCAATACAAATCTCAAATTTGAGAAGAGCACAGAGTTGCTAGATGAAATGATAAGGCAAAAAAGAAGCCCCATGTCTAAGCTTGGTCTTGGATGTAAATATGAACAACCTTCATCTTCCAAATATGTAGAGAAAAAGAAGTTCACTGTTGAAGGATCGAAGCAAGAAAAGTCTAAAGTTGAATCTTCAAAAGGAAGAAAATATCAAAGGAGATCTCCAGCAAAGCAACCACATCAAAAGAGGTTCTATCACTCTCACTCTATTCATAATAATTCTTTTAATGGCTATTGTTTTAGATGCAACCATTATGGTCACAAGGCAATTTATTATGGATTGAATAATAGATCAAAGAGTTATGCTAGTAGAAATACATTTGTTATTCCGGCTAAACACCATGTGCAATGTTTTAAATGTAATGGTCATGGGAACATAGCAAGGTTTTGTCCAAGAACTTGTGTATCTAATATAATGCAAGACAGTAGATTTCATCAGACACAAAGAATGCAACACAGAAGAAATCATGTGCATCAAAGAAAGGAAAATAATCATCCAGCAAGGATGCACAAGAGACAACCACCCAAGAGAAATGTTCAAGTTCACAAAAAGGTTCAAAACAGGGATGTAGTTGAAAAACTCAAGCCCAAGTTCAAGAAATCTTGGAGAAAGAAAGAAGATAGGAAATCATGTCTCCTTGGACTGAAGGAGATTACTCCTCTATTGCACTAAGCAGCTCTAGGTAGCACATCCTTAGGGGGAGCAATGTTAAAGTTTTATTTTAATGCTCCTATGTATTTGTGTGGTTATCTGAGGATGAAAGGAAAATAGTCGGGGAGTTGTCGTATAGACTGCCAAAGTGTGGTTCAGTTTATGTAGTTGTTTGTGGAAGTGCCATGAAGGGTGGTGATTAAATTGAGAGTTATCATTTTTGGTAGTATTTTTATATGTCATTGTTGTACCGGTGATGGTTCTTACTGCCACTATCCAAAGTTAAGGATTATAATAGTTCAGATAATTTGGTCAGTAAAAGAATGTTGCCCTAGCCGCATATATGTGTTTCGATAAAAGTAGTGAGTATTTGAACTACACATTGACGTGAAGATTGTTAGATCTATTATGATGATGTGGTGAAAAATATTAAAGTCTGATTATTGATTCATGTTTTGCTTATCAAGATGAGCAACTTTGATTTGTGAATCATACCTATCTGAGGTCTAAAAGTATGAGTTTGAGTAAGGTGCACTATAGTTGGTCGTGAAGTGTTTGACAAAATATTGTCTCCTGATTCAAATAGTTGAAAGTAAGGTGTGACCAACGGTGACTATAGAAAACATAGACCAAGTTGAAAATGTGAAAAGGGATTTGATTGGTGTTGTGGTACAGTGTTTGATGCCTGCACAAAGTTGACAGTAAAATTGCAGTGTCGGTACAATGTTGGACAAAAGTTGGTACAAGTGTGAGTCACTTGACTATTTCTTTTGACAGATGTGAAATCAGCGTTTTTGAATGAGAAGCTTGAAGAAGAGGTCTATATTGAGTAGCCAAATGGTTCCAGCTTGGTGATGATCCCAACTTGGTTTGTAAGTTGAAAATATATGGCTTGAAACAGGCACCCCGAGCATGGTATGCAAGGCAGAGACATTGAGAGAATAGTGCCCAGGTGGTGAAGCATCAAGGAGGACAAGATGCCTATGCAACTAAGAAATTATTGCATTATTTGAGAATGCAAGATATTGCCTGAGGATTCCCTTGATCGCAGCAAGGAGAAATTCTCCCTAGAATCATGTGAAGGACGTTTGCCTAAGACATTAAACAGCCCTGACATATGCCCTAGCAAGAAGCAGAATACCGAGAGTTGTTTACTGTGCGTAGATTTAGGTTCCAATGCTAGATGTAATGGTCCTCTGTCAATACATGCACAGATGATGAAAACATTCATGACATCCATTAGAAACTAGAGACATTGAGCTGCACAACAGATGCGAGGCAAAGTCGTTAGTCATAGAGGAGGTGGCAGTCAAAAGGCTGAAGAAATTACGCGTAGGCTGCCTAGAGAGTCGGTCACTTTTGATTTGGGAGAAACTTTTGCGTAGCTGAGAGTTGCGTGTTAATCAAAATGAGAAGGGCATATTTATTTCTCAAGTTAAATATGTGAAAAAGATGCTAAAAAAGTTCATAGTGGAGGATTGTAAGCCTGTTAGAACTCCCATGATGATAGGTTGTAAGTTGAGCAAGGATGACAAATCTCTAGATGTTGATCAAACCATATATAGATCTATGATTGGGAGCCTACTATATCTAACAGCTACCAGACTAGATATCTTGTAGGAAGTTTGCATGGTAGCACGATTTGAAGCGAGTCCCAAGGAGACTCATGTGACAGCAGTGAATAGGATTCTTTGGTATCTGAAGGGTACTATGGAGTATGGATAATGGTATCCGAAAGGTAAGGATTTCACCCTTATTGTGTATTTAGATGCATATTGGGCAGGATGTGTCGATGACAGAAAGAGTACCAATGGAGGTGTATTTTATCTTGGAGACAGGTTGGTTGCATGGCACAGTATGAAACAAGATTCAGTCTCCTTATCCATAGCAGAGGTAGAATATATTGTAGCATCAACATGTTGTATGCAGGTTTTATGGATGAAACAAACCCTGAAAGATCTTGGCATTAACTTCAGTGAACCAATTTTAGTTAAGTGTGATAACACCAGTGCCATTAACATCTCAAAGAATTCGGTTATGCATTCTTGCACAAAACATATTGCTATCCGATATCACTTTCTAAAGGAGAAAGTTGCGAAAGGTGAGGTTAAGTTGGATTTTATCCCAACTACAGAGCAAGTAGTGGATATCTTCACAAAACCATTGCCCAAAGAAATTTTTGAGTACCTTCATAATAAATTGGGAGTGGTCACGCTTCCCAAGCATTGATTAGCAATTGGGACCACATTCTCAAGGGGAGCATTTGTATATTTGATTATCTTTTTGCTCATGTCTATAATTTTTGCTAACTATAATAATTTTTGCCTGAGAATGTTGTGCATGGACTCAGGGGGAGTCTGCAGCATCCCTTTGGTATTATTGTCAAAGGGGGAGAAGAATTCCAAGGAAATTGCATGTGTGTTGGTGTTGCCAACAATTCCAAAGGGGGAGATTGTTGAGCAAGGTGCAACAGTATTGTCATTGTTGTCAACACAGTTAGTTAGATCTATTGATGCATTCCAAAGGGGGAGATTGTTGAGCAAGGTACAACAGTATTCTCATTGTTTTCAACACAGTTAGTTAGATCTATTGATGCAGCAGATAGGAAGTTCAAAAGACTTTCGAATGCAGAAAGACAAAAGTTCAAAGGTTGCTCAGAGTATGTACAGTGATTGTCCAAGAAAACCGAAGTGGCCCATATGCAAAAGATCAAAGAAAAAGACAAGTAAGAAAAGTGTCGCGATATTGCGACATATACAGCAGGCAAGAAAAACTATCATGATTTCACGACATGTTGGAAGAGATAGAAAAAGAAAGAAAAAACTATCACGATATCACAACATGTTGAGAAGTAAGAAAAACTGTCACGATATCGCGACATGTTGAGAAGAAAACAAAACTGTCGTGATTTCACGACATGTTCGGAGAGAAAGCGAAAGCAAGAAAAACTGTCATGATTTCACGACATGTTTGGAGAGAAAGCGCAAGCAAGTAAAACTGTCACGATTTCGTGACATGTTTAGAGAGAAAGCGCAAGCAAGCAAAATTGTCACGATTTCGTGACATGTTGGAAGAAAGAAAGGCAAGTAGAAAAAGTGTTGCGATTTTGCGACATATTGCAAGGAAGATAGTACGGAAGAAAAAGTGTCACAATTTTGTGACATATTGGAAGAGATAAAGGCAAGTAGAAAAGGTGTCGCAATTTCGCAACATATTGCAAGAGAGATTATACGGAAGAAAAAGTGTCACGATTTCGTGACATATTGCAAAAGAGAGAGTCCGAAAGAAAAAGTGTCGCGATATCGCGACATGTCGGGTTTTCACGACCCGAAGGCAAGAGAAAGAGCTAAGGAGAAAAAGTGTCACGATATTATGACATGTCGGGTTTTCATGACCTGAAGGCAAGAGAAAGAGCTAAGGAGAAAAAGTGTTGTGATATCGCGACATGTCAGGTTTTCGCAACCTAAAGGCAAGAGAAAGATCTAAGGAGAAAAAGTGTTGCGATATTATGACATGTCGAGTTTTCGCGAACCGAAGGCAAGTGAAAGAGCAAAGGAGAAAAAGTGTCGCAATATCGCGACATGTCGCATTTTCGTGACTAAAGGAGGAGAGAGAAAGTAAGAATGTAGAAGTGTCGCGATATCACGACAAAAGTAAAGAGGAAGAGTACAGAGGCGAAAGTGTCATGATATCGCGACATGTGTTTTCATGGGAAAACTTCGAGAAAAGGACAGAGGCAGAAGTGTCACAATTTCATGACAGGTCGCTTTGGTGTGAGCTAAGAAGAGAACCCAACCGAAATAAGATATGTGATAGGTAACTAAAGTTGGTACAACAGTTATAGGTGCATTTACAGAAGAAAGTTGATACGACAGTTACAGGTGTAGTTACAGAAGAAAGTCGGTACAACAATTATAGGTGCAGTTACATGAGAGAAAAGTTAGAACTTTGTTATAAAAGGAGGTCTACGTGGAGAATTAGTGAGCAGAGAAAATAAGGAAAAGAGCTACGAAAAGAGGGTTGGAAGAGTTTCGTAAGAGAGCATTAAGCAGAGCCAAGAGAGCTATAAGAGTGCAGTAAGAAGCACAACAAGAGGGCAGTAAGAAGGCCGTAAAAGTGTAGTAAGCATAGCCTTAAGTGTGTATGGTGTTTTGGTGAATAGTGAGAGAGGTTGGGTTAGCAATAGACCAGTTAGGGTCTTGTATAAGTGAAGGCATGTTTATGTCAATCTAATAGTTTCAAAATTGTAGTCCAAGTTGGTTCTTGGAATTAGGGGTTGGTGCTCCTTTCTTTTGGTGCAGATAAATTAGGGGTTGGTGCTCCTTTATATTGGTGCAGATAAATTAGGGGTTGGTTCTCCTTTCTATTGGTGCAGATAAATCAGTGGTTGGTTCTCCTTCCAGTGGGTGTTGGTAAATTGATTGTAAAATTGATATTTTGCAAAGGCTGGATTTGGATGGGAGTCCAAACAGTCAATTGTTGATGAGTAGCCAAAACTGGTGAACATCGGTACATCTTGTGTTGTGTGATGCTCTCTTGTTATATTTTCTTTAGGTGGTTTTAATTTTTCATTGTTTTTGCATTAAGAGTTGAAGATTTAAGTTTTTAAAGAGCCACACTGATTCAAACCCCCTCTCACTGTCATTGTGAGACTAACAATATTTTGTGTAACAATGCTTTTAATATACCTTCTTTTGCACTTTATTGCCAAATTGTTAAATTTTTGTTTTGTGGCATATTTTTTGCAATACAAGGGTTTGAGGTTGTCTTTAACAATAGACACACCTTTCCTTTTTTAATTTGAAAAATTTGATAACAAGTCTGAGTTTCAATAACAGTAGATAGAAGTTATTTTACTTGATGTAAGTTTTATGCATTTTTCTTTTGCATTCACTTGTAATGTTTTTGATTTTGAGACTCACCAAGTCTCACTTTCATAAGCTTCTATCTCTATTTTTGGTTAGTTATGTTCCTCTCCAAATTTTGAGGATTCTAACCCTTTTTGTGGCTTCTATTGGCCACATCAAATTGCAAATTTTTGTTCTTAAATAGTGTCTTTAGACACTTGATACAAATCAGACTTTGTGTCTTTCAGGAAACACAAAACTAATTTTCTTTTTAAGTGTGGTATAATAGTATAAGCTCTTTGCTTTTAATGCACTAATATTACACCTTATAACTCCAATAAAATCTCAAATAAATGTACTAATAATCTATTGTAATTAATCAAGAATAACCTAAAATAAATCTTTAGGAGTTATTCTCCAATTTCAATACAATCAATGTTGTAGGACTTAGTCTTATTTTTAATAATAGATACTAGGTAGTTTATAGAATCTAATATAGAGTATAATCAACTCCTAATAAATGTGCAATTGAATCCTTAAAAAGAATCTATTTTTCTTTGCACCTTTTATAAGACTGAAATCTAATTTCCTTTTTGCAACTTTAATCCAATTTTAGGTGCTCCAATAAATCTAATAAGTAGTTCAATTTAATGAATATTTTTACACCATAAGTTGCATACCTTTTTCTATATCTCTTCTCCCACCTTTGTAGAGGATGTGGACCTTGGTTCCAAGAAACACCAAGTTGTTGCTTGTAATAGGATGTCCTGCACAACTCCTTATTCACCAAATAATGGTTTCAAACTTTCTTTTATGAGCTCCTTGGTTTCAAACTTTGTTCTTCTCTTGTGTTCTCCTGCTTTTGCTATATTTGTAGAATTCTATGTCTCTATAGCAGTGCCTCCTCGCTATGAGAGGTAATATTTAAATCTCAAATATTTTGTGAGCTTCTTCTATATTCAAGTCCTCTTGCCAAGTTTTGAATTCATGTAGGATCTTCTTCTAGGGTTTGACACTCTTTGCCAAATTCTCCTCTTGGTCTTAGTGTTGGATGGTGACAATTATCCCAAGTCTTTCACTATCGGGGACTTCACCTAGATAGTGGATTTCTCCAATGAGTTCTCAAAGAACTCTCTTGATCTTCAACAAGGCTCTCGTAGTCTTTATTGGGTTCTTGATGAGATCTTCTCAAGGTCTTTGATCTAGTAGTTTTTTATTGGTCCTCCTTTAGACCTTTCCTTCAACCTTCTACTTCTAGAAGTGTTGGTGGTGAGATATTCTCCTGGATCTACTAATTTTGCTAATTTTGGCTTCAAGAAAGACTCTCCTAGTCCTTATTCTTCTTCTTGCAATATTGAAATTTCTTCAATGAGATCTTCTCCTGATGTCTTCTCTTTTACTCCAGGCTTAATCTAAATTCAAAGAAGATTCTCTTCCTAAATTTCTTGTAGGAAGTCTCCCAACTCTCTGAATATTTTTTTCTTGCAATTAGAATATTAGTATTGAAATATTTAGTTTACTTCTGAATTGGATATTCTTCTTGGATAATGGTATTGAAATATTGTTACATTTTTTAGTACCAAGGCTCCTATGGCCATTTTTAGTATCAAGGCATTTTTGGCCTTTTTAGTATAAGAATTATGTGGCTTATTATGCAAGGCTTCTATGGCCTTTCTATATCAAGGCTCTTGTGGACTATTTTGTAAGGATTCTATGGCCTTTATGAATCAAGGCTCTTGTGGATTGTTCTTCAAGTATGAAATTTTGTAATCCAACAATGGAGATCTTTAGTCTCCTATCTTCACCACGATAGTTCATTAGAAGTCTTCTTCCATAGAATTCTTCTCTTGCATGATGAACTAACCTCTATACTATGAGGGTACGCTGACCATCGGGTAACAAAGTTGGAGTCTCCTATATTTCTATCATAGGAGTCCCAATCCTCTAAGGATTAATTTCCTACAACAAAAGAAACTTTAGGAACCAGTTAGAAAATTCCAAATGACCTGTATGATCTTCACTAGATGATCTATCAATCTAGTGGATTGAAATGTTGAGTCCTAGTCTTCACAATTTTTAAAACAAATCTATGAAAAAGACACTATATGAAAATGATCTCAATATTGATTTAAACTCCATGGCCTCATTGACTGAGAAATGTCCCAAAATAAAGGTATCATCAACAAATTGGATATTAGATTCAAAGGGACCATTTTTTTTAACATCAATACCCTTGATTTCTCCTTCCATTTTTGCCTTTGAAAAGGATCTCCCTAAGGCTTCTACCAAAATAATGAATAGATAAGGAAAAAGAGGATCACCTTGATGAAGTCCACAAGATGACTTAAAGTACTCAATAGGAAAAATATTGATCAAAATAGAAAATTTTGTAGTGCTATAACAACACCTAATACACTAACACCAACTATAATCAAAGTCAAACATTCTTAGAATAACATGTAGAAAATTCTAGGAAACCCTATCATATGCTTTATTCATATCTAATTTCAAAAGCATGTTTGGTTTTTTCATGGAATGAAGAGAATGTATGGCCTCTTGTGCAATAATTATACCATCAAGAGTTTGTTTACCATGAATAAAATCACCTTGTTCCTCTGAGAGAAGACACCCTACAATGCCCTTCAACCTATTTGCCATAATTTTTGAAATAATCTAATAAATCATATTACAAAGGCTTATTGGAAAAAAAATATCAAAATATTTTTTATTGCCTTATTTAGAAACCAAGGTAATAAAAGTAGCATTTATATCACTTATTATAGCCTTCCTTTTTTAGGCCTCTTCAACTGCATCTAATGTATCACTCTTCAATAAATCCTAATTTTTTTGAAATAAAATTGTAGGAAATCCATCGGGGCCAGGTGCCTTGTTAGGATGGAAAGAGAAAATTACTTCATGGAACTCCTCCATAGATATATTCTTCATCAAAATTTCATTTTGTCCTTGAGTGATAATTAATGGAATATTTTATAGAAGTTTATCTTGTGCCTCCTTATCTTGGTAGAATCTGAAAAAATATTTTTTAAATGATTAATTGCTTCCTTCCTTATATCTTCTTCATCCTCAATTTGTTTTTGTTGTAGCATGATTTTTTTTTGTATTTCTATCTCCTTCCTTCATTTCTCTCTAGCTTTTTGGAACCAATGTGACTCCTTTTTCAATGCATTATGATAATTATAAAGTAATTGTTTTTCTTTCACATAAGAATCTTGATCCATTCCATTAATTTCTACTATCTCTAGTAAAATTTTGAGCTTGGATTCAATTTTTTTCTTTAAAAATTTACCAAAATATTTGGCATTCCATATCTTCATTTGATACTTTAAATATTTCAACTTCTGAACAAACCTTTACATACATGATCCTTCAAATTTTGACTCATCCCACCACAACATAACCATATACAAACAATCATGGTCTTGGAGGCACATAGACTAGAAGTGAAATGGATTTAGATGACCATGATTAGGTAACTCACAAGTCAAAAGAATGGGTTTGTGATCTAATCCTCTAAAGAGATTGTATACTTTATTTGCAACCATTTATTGGATAACAATAATCTATCCAATATTTTTATTATATGATATTTACCAATGCGTCTATTATCCCATGTATACTGAAATATTAAGGGACTAAGATCCCAAAGGTCATTTGAATTGGAAAATGAAGTAAAATATTACATTGATTTAGACCATCCTGGAATGCCACCCTTCTTTCCCAAAGGAGATAGAACAATATTAAAATCACCCCCAAGAATCCATAGATCATAATGAATCATAATTGTATTTGCCAAAAATACACTAAGGTTATTCCAACATATTTCACGAGGAGTAACTATAGTTAGAGCATAGAAATTTATAACCCCAAATTTGGTGTTTTCCTCTTTCATACAAAATAGTCCAGCAACCCAATTAATTTCTCGTAATATAATCCAATCCCATATTATTACAATACCACTTGAAGCTCATGTAGAAGAAACTACTATATAGTCATCTATCTTCCAAATCATTTTAAAAGCATCCTTACATTCCTCAATGCTTATGTTTTTTTCTTGTATTAAAATAAACTCAGGGCTATAACAACCTATTAATTATTTAACAACTATTTTTAGGGATTTTATTCATACCCCTAATATTCCATGATATCATTTTCATCATAAACACTTTCTATTTTTATAAGTGGGCTTAGCCCCACTTCTTGTTAACACCTCTGATATTTTTATTTGGCTTCCCAAATCAATATCCTTTTGAGTTTCTTTTTCTTTTTGTTCCTTCTTTTATGACCTTCTTCTCCTTCTTCCCTTCTTGCAAACACTCTCATCTTCATAAATATCTCATATTTTTCAATATTATTCAAAATGAGACTTATCTTCTAAATATTTATGTTTCTATAAAAAGTCGAAAGTGCAAGGAACAACCTCAATGTTGCCCTAAAAACTCTAAACTGCATATATGATCCTCCATAGCCATCACTTTCTTATGTTGGCCTGAAAACCCTAAATTTCCTTTGATATCCTCCATAAGATTTTCTTTACTATATTGCACTTAAAATCCTAAAGTGTAAGGAATACACTTCATACTAATTTCATTTTTATTTTAAGGAGAATATTTTAAGCTACATGAGGATAATAAAGGTGATTTACATGTATTAATCTTGATCTCCTTGATCTCACTTGCTTTAAAACTCATCTCCCCATATTCCTTTGTTTAAAAATTTTCCTTCCCCTCTTTCTTTTCACCTTTAGCTCCTTCTATATTTGAACTTGTGCATTGTACTTCCTCATCCCCCATATCATTTTTTCTTCTAATGGCTGATTTGAGTGAATTGTAATGGCCTTTGTCATCTAATGATGTAGATGGATTTTTCTAGCCACTTTATTAGGAGTTGGAAATCCTTGATTTGAACTAGCTTCTCCTATGATATGGTCTTCTTGTTTCAAATTGAAGCTACCCTCAAGCCCAAAAAATTCTATCTCTTCCTCTATTTTCACTTTGTATTCTCTTGCTATGTGCCTAATTTTATGACATTTGTGACATTAGAATGCAATGTTTTCATATTCCACTTGTTGATCCCATTCTTGTGATTCAGATTTAATCATAATCAATTGCAGTAAACATTAATAAATATCAATGGCAACACATATTTGAGTGTATACAACATGCCTTATTTTCTTAGTAGTTGGTCCCTCCTAGATGAATTCACCTATAATATTACCAATATTCTTCAAAATCTCCTTATTGATGAGTTGATAAGGAATTCCAAAAAGCCTAATCCATACCATTAGCCTTTTAATAGTTTTTGTGTCCAATTTTATTTTCACTCCAACGTGTTAAATATAATGCATATTTACCACTAAACCATGGGTTTCCATCCATTACTTTATCCCTTATTTCTAAACTGAAGAAAATAACAAGGAAAAATCCTTTTGGAAGGAAATTCATGGAGTTATTTGAATTCAAACCCCACTTCCACTTAATTCAATTTTGAATATCAAAATAACCTAGCCACTATCCATGAAACTTACATATTAAGCCTCTAGTTTTAAGAATCATTATATCATGTTCAATCATCTCATCCTTCATAATCACTTCTGGTGTAGAATCTACTACATGTACAGGGTTTGCCATAGATTCTCACTTCCTCTTATTTCTAGATAGGTCATCCAAAATTCCAACTTGGCCATTCATAATTTTAGTAAGGACTTTCACAAATGACTTTATTTCCATGTTACCTAGATTTTATTCAAATGAATCCTTTAAATTTTCCAAATATTTGAAAAAATAAGTGGCACTTGTTCTTTGATCACACTTTGATTTCTAATTTTTGCTTTATTACTCACACTTCCTCCTCACTCCCAACTTGTGCTCACACTCACTTTTACTTGCAATCATTCCCAGCTCATGCTTGCACTCACTTTTGGTTACACTCACTCCTAACTCATGCTTGCACTTGCTTTCAATTGCACTTTCTCCTAGCTTGTGCTTACACTTTTGCTTATGGTTGCCCTGACTCTTAGCTCATGCTCACACTTGCTTTTGGTTACACTCACTCTCAATTTTTGCTCGCACTCACATTTGGTTGCATTCACTCACTGTTGCACTTACTCTCGTTTTCTTAGTAGAAAGATTTTATTTAGAAAAATCGATCATTTTTTAGACAAAGGAACACTATTATGTTTAGTGCTACTTTTAATTTTTGAGTTCACATCATAATACAAATAATATCCTTTTGATATCATCTCTATCAAGCATTTTGTAATTTTTTATATAGCAAAAAAAGAAACATTGAAATAGAACCCTCAAGCAACAATAAGGAAGAAGTCACAATAGCTCATTTGCCACAAAACCAAACCTATAAATAGAAATACAATAAATAGCACCAAAACTAGAATAAGCAAAATGAGAGGTTTTTATAACAATTGAAGAGGAGGAAACAATTCTAAAGATACAAGAGATCAAGGTGGGTCTGGAAGAAGGAAAACACAATGAAAAAAGCTAAATAAGATAAAATTATAGATGACAAGATGTCTCAAGAAACTTTCTCAATGAAAATATGAAACCATAATAGAAGGTGGAAGAGGTAGAAATGAAGTGAGAGGAGGTTAACCTTCTAAGAGATGGATAAGGAGCACATGCAGACAAGCTAATATAGGCATATCTAGATGAAAAAGAGAATGACCCTTAAGAAATAGTTTAAAAACTAGAGAAACAAGAAAAATGGTAGATGGTAAACTGAACCTTGTTGTTGTTGTATTTAAATGAGGATCCAAACCCCTAGTCAAAGGTAAAAATAAAATTATTATCTTTGAATGTGAGGGTTCTAAATGTCCTAGCCAAATATAAACTAATAAAATATTGTATTAGCATATTGTGTACTATTATAGTCTTATTACATGAGAAACAATAGGGAAAACAAGTTACAAAAAGTAGGTAGGATGATATAGAGCAGAAGCAACTTCTTGAGAGTTCCATCAGAGAGGGATTTGAGTGGTTGGCTAGAACCTAAATATATTTTATGGAGAGCTACTTTATCAAAATCAATGTCACCTTACAATTTGCTTCCACTATAAGCTCATAGGTAAAGTAGGCTTCATCAAAAAAATTTATACACCCAACTTCATTGAGCATATAAAAGGTCTTTGAAATTTACTTAAAGAAAATAGTCAAAAATTAAAAAATTAGAAATGGTGGCCAAGGATTTGAATACCTTGCTAATCATGAATGAGATGAAATGAGGGGTTAATAGTTATATATAGGCCATAAGAGATCTATCAAGTTTTTTGACAAAGACAAGCTTTATAGACTTGTATTTGAAGGGGGCAACTACACATGGAATAATAAAATTATAGGATCAACATATTGATGATTGAATATAATTCTAATATATCTTGAATTATATATGGAGGGTTTCCATATAAGACATAGAATAGGCTATAAAATTAGATATGACTAGACTTATTTGATTTTAGAAATGGAAAGAGATAGATCTAAGAAAAACTACCATCTTTGTTTGATTTGGGCAACACGTTTGGACTTGGAAGTAAAAATTAGGCAATGGTGGAGTACATTTGTAATAGGGAGTTTCATGTTGCAACTTTTCCAAAAGATGAAAATAATTAAACATAAGATAAAAATCTAGAATCGTGATTTTTTTCAAATTATTTTTAAAATGAAGGACAAACTAGAGAATGGTTTAAAAAACATTGAGAAAAATATGAAGGTGAATGGGAACACTAAGGATTTGATTCAACAGGAGAAGATGAATCTTGGTGAATACCATAACATTTTAGCAATAAAATAAAACCACTAGAGGTAAAAGTCTTGAGCACTTTAGATTTAGGAAGAAGATAAAGAAACCATGTTACTACCTTAATCCATTGGACCAAGAACAAAATCAATAGAATCACTATAGATAAAGGGAGTTTATATATCAAGAGGAGAGGTGTAGACATGGAAAATTGACCCATTAAGATGATTCATTTTCCTTAGATCATTAGTTTTTCTCTTAGAAAAGTAAGGTAATATTTTAGCCAACTTTTCTCTCATAAAATATTCTCCATTCCTACCAAAACATCTACCATTGGATCAGTATCAAAAATATATTTTCAATGGTATAATTTGTATACCATTATGATACCATTTTGTCTCCCAAAGTGTAGAAAAACTGCACATGGGTCTAGCTATCTTGCCCACATTTTTGGCTAACCTCTATGACAAGGGCCCTTACCCAAGTTTAAGTTTTCTTTTTCCACCCAAAACTATTATAAATAGAGGGTTTGGACTCCCTTTTTATTCAATCAAAAAAAATCTAAGTGATCTTAGTGTGACAAGTTGTGAAGTTCTTCTTTTGTGAAAAGTGCTCTTGACGAATATTTACTTTTGGATTGTTGTGTTGCTTTGCTTTTGTGCTTCTTGTGATTGGCTGCCCTTGGTGGATAAGTGTTGGAGCCTTGAGGAGGAGTATACCCTTTCATGGAAGTATTCATCATTTTTTCCTATTCTTTCACTGCCACCAGGTGTCTTCTTGCATTTTATTCTTCTTAGGTCATTCATTGTGCATTATTTTTCTTTATTTTGCACTGTTAATTGCTTGTTCACCTCTATTGTAAAATCATGCCCCATTTGTTCAGGGTATGATTTTGACAGAGCCAAAATTGTGGTCACCCATTACAAAGCATTATTTTATCTTGGGCAAGTTTGGGGGTAAAGCTTTATTCCCAAACCCTTAAATTATATTTACATGTTTCATCTAGGTCATAATACTATTGTTTGCATTCTATTTTTCTCATAGTGTCATTTCATTGCATCTTTGTTTGTTCACTTCCAAAAATGTCAACAATCAATTTTATTTTTGAATGATAATCTAAAAGGACCAAGGGGGCTTTATTGTTGTGCCTCTAAGCTCAGTCACATAGTGGCCTAAGAAGGCCTCCAAATGCTGATCAAATTTTCTAGGGTTTTGTGAAGTTGTTTTGCAGGTTTGAAGTTGTTTGGATATTCTAGATGAAATTTAAAACTTGGATCAACCACCGGATTAGATAAGTACCCTAGATAATATTTTAGACTATTTTTTGTTTTCTTTATGTTTATATTTATTTCAGATTTAAATATAAAATAGAAGAAAATATTTTGATTTTATTTCTAGGCATTTGAAAGAGAAAATGTATATAGTTTGCACCTTAGGTTAAATATGTTTGTGCATTCTCTTAAACCCTTGACAAAAATAAAATTATCTATTTTGAAATTTAGGGTTTAGTCATCATTAAAAGTCAAGAATCATTTTAGGGTTAGCCCTTGCTTGCTTGTATTGTTGTTTGTCTTGCATTGTTCTTTCATTTCTTAGCTTAGATTTTAGAAAGGTCAAACATAGGTTTTTTCTCAATATATAATTAAACATCTCCATCCCAAAAATGGAGTGAGTCCTTAAATAATTTTTGGTGAATCCTTCAATACCCCAAGTCCCAGAGTGTAGAGAACATAACACACCCCTACGGTCACCTTGGACCCTAATGGATCTAGCTAAGAATCATACGCTACATGGTAGTTTTCCCCCTCTACATATTTGGAAAACCCAATGTGAAACATGCCCTTAATGGACATCTAGGAAGCTCCTTCCTTTTGCCCCTTTTGTTTTACTTTTCAACTATAAGCAAGACCATTTAATCTATTTTCATAGAGTTAGAACATGAAAACACTTAAAAAATATGCCTTTTGTGTGTCTTTCATTATTTTTAGATATCTTTTTCTCCCTTGTCCTTTCTCTTAATCCCATGGCTCCAAATATTATGAATAAGCAAAAGCTTTTATAATTTGATGTGAATCCTCAAAAGGATGATCAAATTGACAAGGAGAATCCTAATCTAGAGAGAAAGGGACTTGGAGAATAATGATGACATTGATCCTATTGAAGGTCCTCATGGTAAGCTCACCTTTAAATCATTTGATCATATTTGTAATTTCTATAAGCAGCATAGGCAAGCCTTTAATAAGGACATGGATGAGGAGACCCTCCTCGAAGAGGCTGGGACATCTCATCATCAAACCATTTCTTCTCAAAACATTCACATCAATACTTTTTTTGAATCTTCTCATAATGTTAATATGTTTCATAAACCTACATATGCTACTACTATAACCTCGTAACCTCCTCCAACAAGTAGTACATCTCAAAATAATGTTCAATTTTCATCGTATCCTAATATTCCCTCTTTAAACATTCCTTCTTTTGTTCCACCAAATGTGAGTTACCTCCCACAACAATATCATAATAGTGTTAATACCTCCAAAATTAGCCAAGTTCCCTTTCAACAACCTACCTATAGTCCTCCCCTATGGAATTTAGGGGTATTGCACAACAACAATATCGATATGCAAAGATTGAAAAATATGGTGAAACACTTTGCTTTAAGAATATATATAGTTCAAGCACCATGTTTCACCTAAAACTATAAGGAAATATGAAATCAACCCTTAGACCCTATCATCGCCTCTAGGTCCTACCCTAAGCATTTTCTAATGTTGGTTTTTCCTATTTATAAGGGAACATAGGACCAAATTGAGCATTTAAGCATGTTTAGGACAACGTGCCATGATATTATATATGATGACATGTTGTTAGTAAAGATGTTCCCTAAGAGCCTTGGTGGTATGGTATTGAAATGGTATTATCAACTGCCTAATCATTCTTTGAGTAATTTTGAGAAGACAATAGAATTGTTTGTTTAACAACTTGGAGCTTATGTGCATAAAAATGTGACTATAAAATATTTATAACTTTTAAAGCAAGGTAAGGATGAAAGTTTTTTGGACTTCCTATCTCGTTGGAGAAGTCTAGTTGGATGATTAAGATACAAAGTTTTTCCTCGAGATATGTTAGAGATATTTATTGGAAATTTACAAGAGCAAATATCATATGAATTGGAAACAACAACTATTACCTCTTTTGAACAAGCAATATATTTGGCAAGAAGAGTAGAGAAGTCTCTTCTTCGAAGAGGTCAACTTGAGCTAAGATAAGAAGATAGGACCATGAAATCTTAGTATAAGAACAAGCATGTAGTTGGTGATGGGGTAATATATAGTAGGCTTGTCAATAATGTTCTTAATGCCCTACAAAATATGGTGCTTAGCACACCTCAAAAACCCCCACCAAGGAATTTCACAAGACTCAGCATGCCCATGAACATGGTCCTAAATTAGCTCATAGAAGCTAACATGATTGAGTTGCATCCCTTAAGGTAACTTGATACCACAACTAATTGGTATAATCTTGATCAACATTACAAGTATCATATAGTGGAGGGGTACATGATAAATTCATGTAAGAGGTTGAAACATGTGGTTTAGGACTTAATTTATGTAGGTTGTCTTGTTATAGAAGGTCCTCAATCCAATCCTCCAACAAACAATCAACCTCCTACTCAACAAGCACCCACAACTAATCAAGACATGGGTATGTTCCAAGACCCCCTATCTAAGCATGGGCAATAGGTAGCTAATAAATTGTCGTATCATAATGTGATACCTCCCTACAACAATATGGTTGGTATGGTAGCAGTAAATACAAGGCAATAAGCTTAAATTCAACCGACTCAACAATCTTAGTAGGAGATGAGTTCTACATCCAACCAACCTTCAAAACTATCCTTAGTTTTGAAGAGTACCCAAAAAAGGAGCATGAGAGTAGAAAACCCACCTTTAGTGTTGAAACCTCAACCTAAAGTCTCCTTCAACATTCAACAATAGTTAGCTAGTACCCCAACTAAGATCTCCCTCTTAGAGCTTTTGCAAACTTCTCCTATTCATAGGGAAGCCTTGTTGAAGCTTCTAAGTCAACAATATATTCCTCAAGACATTTTCCCTAGTGCTATAGTTGATGTTGTAGGTTCCATTGGAATACATCATTTCACATTTTTGGATGATCATATTCCTTCATTAGACTTGTAAGGGGACTCTTCCATCTACATCACTACATTTATTGGGGAAACATTTATCAAGTGAATTTTGATAGACAATGGTTCTTCCCTCAATTTATGCACTTTTCAATTTGTCCAAAATTTTGCATTAAAAGAGGAATATTTAATTAGATATAATATCATCATCAAAGATTTCAACAATGAGTCCCAAGAGGCCTATGGCATTATATCCCTCCCACTTACGATTGGCATTATATCCCTCCCCTTAGGGTTGACTCTAATATATTAGATACCTTGTTTTATGTGGTGCCTTGCCCCACATATTTCAATATTCTTCTTGGATGTCCTTGGATTAATACAATGAGGGTTGTCTCATCTACATTTCATCAATGCTTGAAGTTTGAATTCAAAAATCAACTTGTCACCATTTTGAGCAACCCTCATCCATTTCAATATTTTTCAATGGTTGAGCAAGCTCAATCAAATATTAATTTCTATCCTTCAATCTCTCTTTCTTGTTCTTCTTCTTCTTCTTCAATTTCTTCTTCTCACCTTAACAACAAGGTTATGCATAGTGGTTATTTATCTCCAAATTAGCTAAAATTAGGAATTTCATATTTTGGAATTGGCTAATATTTGGGACCCTTGACCAGGACCCTTTAGCCAAAAATTTATGGGTGCAATTTTTTTTGGGTCGATTCGCCTCATTTTTATAATAATTTGACCCTTTTAAGTTTAAATTTCCAACATTTCCCCTGATAATAGTGAAACTTCTACATGTATTTGGACCCTATTCGCTTGGATTTTGAAACTAAATCACCAAATTTTTATAAATGCATTTTGGGACCGAGCCCTTATGCATAACACTTCTTACAAAATAACTTAAAAATTTAAAGGTAAGTGAAGAACCACTAATCAAAGTTTCATCATAGTATCAAGTCAATCCATTTCTTCAAGAACCTCTTTTGAATCTTGCCAAGCTACCACCTTCACTGAGGACTATGGGTTTACCTCATAATAAGAGTGAAGTTGTACACATTGGCATGTGCACCTTTATATTTGGGGGTATGGCCCCCAAAGAAAATATTTGTGGTAGAAACCCTCTTCCTATAGAGCATTATTTTATCCATTGTTATTTGTCCAATGATTACCCACTTCCCAAGCAACTCCTATCTAGCATGGGATGTATAGGTAAAGGTTTGGGGCCACAATAGAAATATATTCAAGATCCTTTGGAAGTTGTGATTTGGCTTGGGAGATGTGGCATATACTACATACCCAATAAAAAGCAACCTTTACTATTTTATGATGATGATAATATTATTATTTATGTAAAATATTTAGATCATCAAGGCTTGGAGTGGAGTTATGAGGATGAGGGACCGCATTATCCCACTAACATGTTGTTCTGCAATGTGGTAACTTTGGTGCACCCTAAGTTGCTTTCCCCTGAATGGTAAAGAAATTAAAGAACCAATGAACATAATGTATCTAAAAAGATACTATGCATAACTCTGCATTTTCATTTTTTTCATACTACATTTAGCTTAGCTTTCGTATTGCATTTGATTTGCTTGATTATACTACATGATTTCCTATCATATTTTGCATGGTTTACCTGACATTATATTCCATCTACATTTTGCTTGTCATATAATTGCATTGTTGCTTGATTATACTTGCATGACTACTTGATCATATATATTTTTGGGGACTTCATGAGGATGGCAAGTGATGACACCTAGTTAGGTCTTAGCTCACATGTATTGTAATCATACTAGAGCTCTAATGCCTAACAAATCCTTAACCTAGGGACCATATCCATGCATTTTCATCATTGCATTTTCTCATGTATTTTATCCTATTCTTTTATATTCCTTGACCTTTGAAAGTATAAATGACCATAAATTTTCTCCAAGTCAAGGGATATAATTCCTTCTGTATATCCTTGTCCTTTGCATATATTCTTTTTTTCTTTTCATCAAGACAAAGGATATACATTCCTCCTTCCATAAGTGTATCTTGTCTTGTTTTTGTTCACACTTTTCCTTCTTGATCTTTCAATTGTTAAGTGGTCCTCATAGGATTGATAGATACCGTATGAGTATTATTTATGGTATTCATACAACCACTGACTATATTATGCACATCTCTTAGCTATTGAAATTTTATGAAGGACACACACACACTTTTATTTGCTTTTTTCTTCTCTCATTATTTTATCATCATTTTGTCTAATACATGCACACATATGCACATTTCTCTATTGTGCTTTGCTTTGCTCATTCATCTCTTTTTGCACACACCACATCCCTATTAGGTAGTACTAAATTTGGCACATCACTCACACACTACACCCTATATAGGATAGCTCATGGTCACACATGAGAGGTAGCCTCCATCTCAAGAATTTGTAAGCATACATCCTAGCGGGCATCTCTAGCCATTAGCGAGCACTGCACCCATAGTGGGTATTGCTCCACACTTTCCTATTATTATGGGGATAACACCCTTATAGGATAGCTTCATGGCTACTAGTGAGGGGTAACCTACATTCGGCCATTTGTGAGCATACATCCTTACAGGGTTTTGTTTTGTTTCTTTTTTATTTTCTTTTGACCTTTTGGAGATTTTTTTTCTCCTTCCATAATTCTTTCTCCTATCATCATTTTTTTCTTATTTTATTTTTTTTCTTCTTTTCTTATTTCCATACACTATCCATTCATCTCATTTGTATTCATTTAGTTAGTTTTCATGCATTTCATTAGTTAAGATCATTTTGCATTCATTTATTTAGGATCATTTTGCATTGCATTCAATATGTTTACAATTATCATGCTTAAAAAACAAAACTTAAAAATGTAAGTAAAACCTAATCTTTCCTTTTTGTATTTTTCTCTCTCCTCTTTCTTCCTTTTGCCATCTTTTTCTCCTTTTTCGTTGTTGATGCTTTGTTTTATTTTGAGTCAGTCATTTCAAGTTTCCTTAGGAATTTAGAATTCCTTTTGAAACTTGAGGGGGCATCTTGGCCTAAGAGGCATTAATGTCTCTAATACCTCATTTTGCATGTAAAATATTTAAGTATCTAGAATGACAAGCTTTTTGCACCACTCCTTTCTTCTAAACCTATCACCATTTTTTCTTGTGTTTGCCTTTTTTTACCCAGAAGTATCTACTTCATTTTTTGCTACATTTATTAGGCCATAAATGCATCAAAGAGGGGATAAAATATAGACATGGAAAATTGAATTAGGTTTGAAAATATCTTTCCAATGATATAAGTTTTGTCCCATTTTGACACCATTTTATCCCCTAAAGTGTAGAAAAATTGCACATGGGTCTAGTTGTCTCACCGAAGATTTTGGCCAACCTCTATGACTTAGGTTTTTACCCAAGTCAAAGGTTTGTTTTCCCACCCAAAAATATTATAAATAGAGGGTTTGGATTCCCTTTTTGTTCAACCAAGTTTTCTAAGTGATCTTAGTGCGACAAGTTGTGAAGTTCTTATTTTGCAAAAAGTTATCTTGATGAATATCTGCTTTGGATTGTTGTCCTACTTTGTTGTTGTGTTTCTTGTGGTTGACTACCCTTCGTGGATAAGTTTTGGAGCCTTGATGAAAATTCTACCCTTTTGTGGAAGTCCTCATTCTTTTTTCTTATTCTTTCACTACCACCAGGTGTCTTCTTGCATTTTATTCTTCTTTGGTCGTTCATTGTGCAATATTTTTCTTTATTTCACATTGTTAATTTCTCCTTCCCCTCTATTGTGAAATCATACCTCATACATACAGGGCACAATTTCAACAAAGACAAAATTGTGGTCATCCCTTAGAAGGCACAATTTCAGCTAGGTAATTTTAGGGGCAAAGCTTTGTTCCCAAACCCTTAAATTACATTTGCATAATTCATCTAGGTCATAATACTACTATTTGCATTTTGTTTTTTTCACTATTTCATTTCATTGCATCCTTGTTTGTTCATTTAAAAAAATGTCAACAATCACTTTTGTTTTTGAATAGTCAGCTAAAAATACCAAGGTAATCTAACTGCTATGCCTCCAAGATTAGCCACACAACGGCCTAAGCAGGCCCCCAAACATTGATTAAATTTTATAGGATTTTGTGAAGTTGTTTTGCATTTGAAGCTATTTTGATATTTTGGATGAAATTTAAAGCTTGGATCAACCATCAAATCAAATAAGTTCCCTAGATAATATTTCAACTATTTGTTGTTTGCTTTCTATCTATCTTTATTTCAAAATTTGAATATATAAAAGAAAACTTTTCAATTTTATTTCTAGGCATTTGAAAGAGAGAAAATATATAGTTTTCACCTTAGGTTAAATCTATTTGTGCATTCTCTTAAACCTTTGCTAAAAATAAAAGGATCTATTTTACAAGTAAGGGTTTAGTCATCCTTCAAAATCAAGAATGATTCTAGCATTAGCCCTTGCTTGCTTGCATTGTTGTTTGTCTTGCATTATTATTTTAGTTCTTAGCTTAGATTTTAGAATGACAAAACATAGGTGTTTTCTCAATATATACATGAAAAACCTCCATATCGGACTTGGAGTGAGTCCTTAAACTATTTTTGGTGAACCCTTCTATCCCCAAAGACCTCAAGTGTAGAGAATATAACACACCCTTGTAGTCACCTTGGCTCCCAATGGATCTGGACAAGAATTATATGCAATAGTGCAATTTTCCCCTATACAAGAGGATTGACATAGAAGTTATTAATTTTTTCATAACCTCCTAATAGAAGGGAGGGAGTAGGAGAGGGCCTCCAATGACCTCCTAAATAATATTCCTCAAGTCATCATAGCAAAATATAATAAGCTATTGCATAAACCCTTCATAGAATAATAAATTGAAGAGGTGGTATTCTCTAGGGAAGGAGAAAGCCCTAGGGATGGATAGGTTCTAGGCATAGTTATTCCAAAAAATTTGGTAGATAGTTAAATAAGATGTCATCTCAGCTATAGGAGAAGCCCCCAAAAAAGTGGGTATTAAATAAATAGAATAATACTTTAATTTTCCTTATCCCCAAGAAGGCCAAGGTAGAATCCTTAACTGACTTCCAACCAATGTGTAATAATTTATAAAATTTTGGTGAATGTGATCTCTCTAATATTAAAAGCCCTTATCCTAAGCTTGAACTTGGAAATTTAGGGGTTATTTATCAAGGGTCATTATATTTTAGTGGTTCAAGAGGCTCTACATTCCTTAGTTAAAAGTAAGAAGAGGGCAATGCCTATTATGTTGGATATGCATAAGGCATTCAATAGGGTCTTGTAGAACTTTATTCAAAATATGCTTAGGATTATTGGGTTTGGGAAAGCCTAGATAGATATAGTTATGAGTTGTTAAGGACTCCAAGATAGTCTATCCTAGTGAATGGAGTGCCAAATAGTCCTTTTGCTAGCTCTTAGAGTTTGAGGCAAGGTGACCCAATATCCCCTTACCTATTTATCTTGCTTATATAATATCTAAGATGAACCTTGTGTGAAAAACAAAGACTAAAAAAATCTAAGGAGCAAAGGTGAAAAACACTTTGGAGGATGTTTACCATCAATGTTTTATGGATGATACATTTCTTTTGGAACCAACAAGTGTTATTGAACCTAAAAAATGTAAGAAAGTGTGCAATGAGAAAGTTGCAAGTCAAAGAATCAATAAGGAGAAAATTTGGTTATATTTCATCATTTTTCCAACAAGGACACAAGGGAATATGAAGGAAATTTTGGGTTATAAACTAGGCTCCTTGCACTCACTTTATATAGGAATTATTCTTTTCATGGGTATAAGGAAGCAAGAACATTGGAACCCTATTTTTGATCAATTCTAGAGGAAACTAGAAAAGTGGAATGGGAAATGGTTGAGCTAGTATGGGAATGTGCAACTATTAGAGGTAACCCTTCAAGCCCTTTCCACCTATATCATGTGTCTATTAAAAATTCCAAGGGTAATGGAATCTAAGATAAACTCTCTTTAGAATTACTCTCTTGAAATGGGAAGGTATTTGTTGTTCTAAGAAAAAGTGAGGTATGAGTTTAAGGAGAATTAGGTAAATGTGCATAGTCCTCTCTACAAAACTAGCCTTGAGATTAATGAGAGAACCAAACAACCTTTGGTTTAATATTATTTGACATAAATATATAGAAGGCAGGGATCCTACGAGAATCCTTAATGAGAAAGAGTATTGCAAAGGCTCAATCATTTGGAAATATCTATTGGGAAGCAAGAATGTTTTGAGAAAGGTAAAGAAATGGAAGGATAAAACAGGGAAGCACATTGACTTCTATGGTGTTGTTTATTTAGGGGGTAATATTCTACAACATGATGAGAGTTGGACTACACTAGCCTAGGATGCATAGAATGTCTATGGAAACAAGGTGAGCAATTACTTTTGTAGGGATTTCAAGGGCAACATTAGATGTGTCTTGGAGGATTGAATAGATGAGCAAAATCAATGGAGTAAATAAGTTTGAATTATTTTATACAAAATTTATTCTACTTATATTTATATAAAGGGTATAGACAATCATTATTTAGTCAAAAGTGGTTATGAAAAATTATTTTAGGAAGATACTAGTGAGGAGGTATGGATAAAAATATGAGGAAATTTAGCAATCCCAAATATTAAGGATTTTAGCTAGCTAGTTACTCACAATATAATGCTAACAATGCATAATATTTGAAAGAGAAGATTTCATGGGCCTCATTGATGCACTTTATGTGAGGAATAGAAGGAGATAGGTCATCATGTGTTCATGGAGTGCAATATCATGGACAAATCTAAAAAAATGGCTGAAAGGGACTTCTCTATTGGGTGGGTCTAACTAGAGGGGGTCAAGGACTAGCTAGCCTAGTGGAGAAGTCCCTTCAAAAATGAGAAGTTTTTGACTGTTTGGAACATGGAGCCCTTAATCATCCTTTGGAATATTTGCCTAGAAATCAATTGGTATACATTTGAAAATATGAAAATAGATGATATTAGAGCCTTTAATCAAATTAAATCCTCAACGATAGAACACAATATTAAAGTGCAAGTGAACAAACTATGTACATGGGAGTGTAAGACCTTAGAAATATGGTGCATTCATCTACCTTCTGTCACAACATGGTGAATTACAATTGCTAGTGAATTGGTTCAATGACAAGAATAGATCCAACTTGCATGTGATAGATATGATAGAAGATATTTTGGCTCTACTAAGTGGGTTTGATGATACTAAGATTCAACATATCTTCTTCAAATTTTTTGGCAAACATATTGAGAAATAAAAAGGTTTTGGAGTAAAATATCTAGATTTGGAGGTAGGATGAAGATATTCCTACCTCAATATGGGTAGTTTGGGATTTAGATTAGTTAAAATTAGTACATCAAGAAAACAACACGGTTTGGAATAATTGGGATCAATGAATTGAAGGAAATGTTGATTGCTTGAAGCATTTTTATCTATGATATGAGTGATAGAGTTAAAGTTTATATTTTTAGGTCTTGTAAAGGTTAAATAATACATAATATTAAAAAAAATTGTAACTGTTGTAAAATCCAATCAAAACCTCATTTATTATAATAAAAATATATATAATTTTTTTAATAAGCTATGTGTGGCTTCTATTGGGGGCCACTCCCATTACAAAAATAAAACATTACATTTCTAACAAGTTAATTAAAGCATATCCAAATTTACCTTTCGATCAAAAATATTCTTCATTTGCCTTTCTACCAATCTCCATATTTTTAAAACTGCTAAGTTTGCATAATCAACTCCTCCTATATCAGTTGCCTTCTCAAATTTAAATTCTGCCAAGATGAAATTCAACGTAGCTAATGGCTAAAATATTTGCTTTCCAACTTCTTTATCTATAAATATCTTGTCTATAACAACCTCACAATTTTTTAACACCTTTTTTTAGGGTTCTTGTCCATTCCCCTCATATTCCAAGATATTATTTTCATTGTTATTTTTTCTTATATTATTTGTGGGTTTAGCCCCAATTGTTGTTAGCACTTGTGATATTTGCTTTTGTTTTCCCATATCAATATCCCTTTGGATTTCTTTTTCCCTTTGTTTTTGCTTCTTGGGTTTTCCTATATTTTTTTCATTCCCATCATGATTTTCATCTTCATCAATCTCTTCAATGTTCTTATACTATTCATAATAATATTTATCATCTTTAGGTTTACCTTGTTCTAAGTGCAAGGAATAACCTCAAAAGCACAATCTTATTTATTGTTAGAATAAGTAATTATTCTCTTAAGTTCTACTAGGATAGACTTACTTGAGTTTCCACTCCTTCATGAGTCAGGTGAACTCTCAGTTATAGTCTACATCATATTTTATGAGTTTTTGTAATCCAACGACTCTCAATGATCAACTTTGTTATTTATACAAAGTTGATCCATGGAATAATCAATCAGTTCTATTTTGTTTCTTCAAATCTTGTAATGCTTTGTAGTTCTACTCTTGGGAAATTATAACATGGTACCAGAGCAGGATAGATTCTGCTAGGTATTCTCTCTTGAAGGCAACCTCTCGAACTGGTTCTTACTCTCTTATCTTTTGTTTTTTTTTTAATGAAAGAGGTTTTATATCTATTGTAGATTGTTTTTTTATATCTGCAATTTTTTTTGAGGAATTTGCTTATGGTAATATCTAGATAAATATTGTTTTACCTTGTTATGCAAATACTCTCCTCATTTTTTTTTGCAATTTTATGTGTCCTCCTCGTATGCCTATGTTTTAATTTTTTTTCTCCATCTCGAACGTAGCTCACTTCGACTCCATTTAGCCATCACTGCGTATCACTCAAAAGTGGAGACTAAATATTTGTAGGCATTAATATTTTGGTGGGCAATATAATTTTTTTAATTGAAGTTTGGATTTCGTTATATCTTCATGATATCTTTAATTAGAGGAAGCAACGCTCCTCGCATCAAAATAGAATGGAATTTTGGTCTAACTTTGAATAGACCAAAGTCCATTTATTTTTTTAGAAACGTGGCTTTTGGCCACCGCTTATATTGGTGTGCATAGAGACTACATATCATAAAATGGGTATTTTCCTAATTAAATATCAATCGTTCGAAGATCTTGTGATTTCCAAATCTTCATTCAACTCAAACTTCTTCCATTTTTTTTTCCTTCGATGCTCAGGAAGAACTTCAATTTTTTTTGTTATATAATCATCTTAACAATGTTTGAATAATATTATTCTCTTGTTTTGAATAGTGTTTCTTAGATTAAGCATTATATTGATGATTTTTTAGTGGTGCCTATCATATTATGTCCTTTGAGGATCTCTACAAGTGCGCCATAGATGGATATTCAGCAGAACTCATTCTGTGATTTGTGTTAGGTTCTTTTGATGCCTAATGTATTATGTTTTAAGAAATATCTTTGTGTATCTGGCACCGTTGCCTTCCTATCATATTTCGGGAAGCCTCTCTTCTCATCGCCTTCTCTGCTACTTCAGGCGCCTTCCCTGCATTTCGCATACGCAACCACAAGAGACTCTCTGCTAAAACGAATATTGTAACATCCTCATTCTCGAGAGCCTCTCTAGTGTGTACCTTTCTGATATCTTTCGGGACTCTTATCTTCTCAGTGCCTTCTCTGCGTACTACGGTGCCTTCCCTACGTATCACAATCACAACAAGAGGTGGTATTCAATTATTTAATTTTTTATAAAGTTCACTTCCTTTATTAACCTTTCAGGTGCAATAATAGAAGCAAAACATTAAAAGTTTGCATTTTTCAAAGCTCCAATCCAGCTTATCATGGATTCCGACCCTTCAGGTATCGTTATAATATTTTATGTTTCTCCCCTACTCAAATATCAGTGCAACAAATCATAGCCTTTCAAAGATCCTTCCTCACTGCCCATTGACATTGCTTGTTCATTAATAGAAGCAGCATCAACGTTTCTTTGCTACCTCTTGTCCTCTATCTGACATCAATTAAATTTCAGCTCAGATCTACTAAGTTTTTTAAGATAATAATATACATCTGATCTTTGTTTAAATTTTTAGCCTTCAAAAGTTTCTATCCTTTTCTTTCCGGCCTCTCCTTAGCCTGAAGATATAAAGGACAATTGTAATCTCTATAATATAATTTTTTTTGGGGGGGTTTTTGTAGGTGCCTTTTTGCACCTATCATAGCATCGAGGGGGTTGTTATTGCATCAATTTTTACCTCTTTTATTTTTTCCTCATTACCTTTGTTATAAGTCATTTTTTATAAATCTTGGTAATGAAATATTAGTGAGGATAATTGATTTCAAATTACATTCCTTAATACATTAAAGATCTTAAATAAAAATATTTTAGCCTTTCTTTAATTCCTTCTTAAAGCAAATCTCTATATTAAACAACTTACTTTGTTCTAATTAATTTTCTTTCCAAAGTTATTTAATATTATATAGAGATTTTTTTAGTGTATGAAAGTGAGGATATATCATTAATATATATTATTTCAATATTTCCTTTATTGCAATAGGTCTCTATATTAATGAACTTATTTTTATTAATTTTTTACAAAGAGTTTCTTAATTTATATAAAAAAATTTGATAAAGGAATTTAAGTGAGGATATCTTTTTAATTAACCCTTGTTAATCTATTTTATTCTCAATTCATTATTCCTTTCTTAAAAATTTATAAAGAGAAAATATATTAAATCAACTATGCACCTATATTGGAAATTCTAAATAGCTTATAGTTTCCCTCACGTAAGGGCGGGTTATTAATATAACCAATATAGGAGTCTGGATGATTAAAAGCCTATGTTCCAAGTATCAAATCTACTCAATACTTATAGTTTCCCTCTCTTAAGGGTGGGTATTTGAGGAGAAAAGATATATAGGCCTGGCATATTTGTTCTCATTATCCTAATATTAATATCAAATCTCCTCAAAATTACTTATAGTTTCCCTCTTGTTGTAGGTGAGTTTGAGATATTTGGTGTTTCTTAAAGGCTTATGTTCACTAATATCTATTGCATTCTCTAAATTAATTTTAAAGGGGGAATTTTGGGTTCACTTCAATTTTCTTTGGCAAAATGAATTCAATGAATACAATTGATCTTCTCACTCCTCATAACTACCATACATGGAAACCCAAAATATTAAATCTTATTTCTCAAAAAGGGCTCATACACCTATTAGAAGAAAAGAAACCCGAGTTTGAAAAAGAATATAAAAAATTTGTTCATAAAGGGAAGATGTATGAAACAATGGGTATTATAAGCTCTAATGTAAATGAAAGCTTATGGTTTCACATTACAAATTGTAAAAATCCTTATGAAAGTTGGGAGAAACTAAAGAACTTGTTTGGAAAAGTAGATCAAATAAGATCAATGCAGCTAGAAACATAATTAACAACATTATCTCCTGAAGACTTCAACAATATTTTTGACTTTATCACCAAATTCAAAGAAGTCCTCACTCAATACAAAGGTAGTGGGAAGAATAAAGAATGAAGAATACATTTATCTAATTCTTTCTAAACTAAATGGTGTATTTCAAATATTTGCAACCACCTTTCTATCTACAAAATATGCTCTTGGTGCAACTTTTAAAATGCCCTCCTTAGAAGAATTTTGTGATAGACTAACTAGGGAAAAAAAAAACTTGCAAAATATGAGATCTCTTCCTCTTTCTCAAAAGCCTTAGTAGCCTCCACCTCTACTAAAGAAAGTTTTAAAAAGAAATAAATGAATCCCATAACTTGTACTCACTATAAAAAGAATGGTCATTCTGCAAACAAATGCTGGAAAAGATTACAACAACTAGAGGCAGCTATGAAGGATCAAAATATAGACAGTAAAAAGTAGATAGGAAAAACTCTAAATGTTCAAGGGAAGACCACCAATACTTCATCTAATTAACGGGTCCTATATTTTGGATCAACTCATCACATGACTGCTTTAGATGAGTCATTCTCTTCTATCTCCTCAAGTTCAACATGTAGCATAGAAGTTGGTGACTCTTCCTTTATCCCAATCAAAGGAAAGGGTGACATATCCATTGATGGTGGCTCTATCAATAATGTTCTCTATGTTCCAAACATTGCAACAAATATCCTCTCCATCTATCAGATTTGTACTTTTGGAAAGGGAAAAATTGTTCTCTTCTCTCCAACAGGAGTTGAGATAAGAGACTTTCAAGACCCCCACTCTCTTATAGCCAAAGGAGATATTGATCACAACACTCATATATTTCACTTCAAAGGATTCAAAAATCTAGAAGGGGCCTCCTATTTTTTGGCTCATGGAGATCTTGAAAGCAAAATTTGGCATGAAAGGTTTGGTCATCTCAGTTATAACTACCTAAAGGAATTGAACACCCATGAAATGGTAACAAGTTTACCTCAAGTCTCTTCTATTGATGGAGTATGTCCTGGATGTGCTCTTGGAAATCAACATCAAGATCCTTTCCACCCAAGTGGTTCTCTAAAAGCCTCATTCCCTCTAGAGTTAATCCATAGTGACTTGATGTTTTTCCCAGAGTCTTCTTTCAAAGGAGAAAAATATGCTCTAACCTTCATTGATGACTTTTCTAGAATAACTTGGGTCTACTTCCTAAAATACAAAAGTGATGTTCTATCCCACTTCAAAATATTCAAAGCCTTAGTTGAAAATCAAACCTCTTGCAACATCAAGAAAATTCACATAGATAATGGGAGGAATACTGCAGTAATGAGTTCTCAATATTTCTATAAAGTCATGGCATCATTCATCAGCATTATGTCTCCCATAATCCATAGCAAAATGGCATTACAGAGAGGAAAAACCAAACATTGAAGGAAATGGAAAATTGTATGCTCCATTCAAGAGATCTTCCAATTTTTTTGGGGGAAGAAGCTATTAACTATGCAAACTATATTCAAAACCGCACACCTCATAAAGCTCTTGACCATTTAACTCCTGAAGAAGCATGGTTGTTTTTTTTTTTTTTGTTTTTTTTTTTTTGTTTTTTTTTTTTTTTTTTTTTTTTTTTTTTTTTTTTTTTTTTTTTTTTTTTTTTTTTAACTAGCTCAAAACTGGATGTCTCCTTCTTCAATATTTTTGGGTGTACTTCTTGGGCGCACATCCCAAAGAATAAAAGGAAGGCTCTAGATAAAAAAAGCAAAAAGCTCATATTTGTTGGTTATTGTGAGGAAATGAAAGCATACAGGCTCCTTGATCCCACAACTCATGAGGTCTTTTTTCATAGGAATGTCCAATTTGATGAAACATTCCCTCAAAAATATCCTCAACCATCCTCTTCCTCTATTGAGCCTTCTCCTATAGTAGAACCTCAATATAATGAAGAACCAACTTTAGAGATTAATTTAGAGATTGATGATCAAGATGAGGAACCTATAACTCCAACTCAAAGTCTTTCCACTCCTTCTACTCCTTCCACTATGCCAAAATGCACCCACACCATTCTTAAAGAAGCTACTCCTTACATCCAAAATCTTCCATCATCCAGATTAACCAACTCCATAGGCACTGGTCTTGTATGTCTGTCTATTTCCTCTAATCCTCTATCCTTCAAAGAAGCAATTGGTATTAAATAATGGGATGATATCATGAAAAATGAATTCTCTTCCTTAATAAAAAATGAAACTTGGGATTTAGTTCCCCTACCTAAAGGAAGGAAATTAGTTCATTGTAAATGGATTTATAGAACAAAATATGGGTCTAATGGAGAAATTGACAAACACAAAGCTCGCCTAGTAGCCAAAGGTTTCTCTCAAATTGAAGGAATTGATTATGCTGAAACCTTTGCACCAGTTGCCAAAATGGATTCTGTTAGACTGGTTCTTGCTCTGGTTGCTTCCCAAAAGTGGCATGTCTTTCAAATGGATGTAAAAAGTGCTTTCTTACATGGGGACTTAAAGAAAGAGATATTCATGGAACAACTTGCTGGTTTCACTCAAGACTCCTCTCTTGTTTGTAGGCTAAAGAAGTCTCTCTATGGCCTCAAACAAGCTCCTAGAGATTGGTATGAAAAAATGGACTCCTTCCTTCTTTCCTTAGGTTTTTATCATTGTGATTCTGATAACATAGTCTACATTTGGAGAGATGAAGGAAAAATCACCATACTTGTTCTATATGTTGATGATCTACTACTCACTGGTAGTGACTTTGCTCACATTCAGACTATAAAAGACTCCCTCTCTAAAAATTTTGATATGGTTGATCTGGGTCTAGCTCATTACTTTCTTCAGATCCAAATAAATCAAACAAATACAGGAATTTCATTGTGTCAATAAAAATACACTCTAGATCTTCTTCAAAGGTTTAAAATGATAGATTGTAAACCTTCTCCTACACCTTTTCAGTCTGGAGTCAATCTAAGTACTTCCTGCACATCCCCTCTATGTGATGCAACTCTATACCATCAGCTTGTAGGGAGTCTATTATACCTTACTCATACTCATCTAGATATCTCATATGCTATTGGCTTAATATCCAAATTCTCACATCAACCTCATTTCAGTCATTGGCAAGCAGAAAAAATAATCCTCTGCTACTTGCAAGGAACTACTCACTTTGGGCTCTTATATGAGAGAAAATCCATGGATATCATTGGCTACATGGATTCATATTGGGTAGGTTCAATAGAAGATAGGTGTTCAACTTATGGCTATGTATTTTGTCTTGGTTCTTCGCCAATTGCTTGGTTATGCAAAAAACAACAAGCAATAGCCTTATCATCTACAGAGGTAGAATACATGGTAGTAGTTTTAGCAAGTCAGGAAGCTCTTTGGCTTTGTCAAATTCTAAGAGAATTTGGTTTTCCCATGACAAACCTATTACTCTTTGGTGTGACAATCAGAGCACAATTCATATTGCATGTAATCCAATTGAGCATCAATGCACCAAGCACATTGATATACACATGCACTTCATTCGACAACATATTCAGAATGGGGACATATACTTGGACTATATTCCAACTGAAAATCAAGTTGCATACATCTTCACCAAGTCATTTCCTTCTCCGTGTTACATACAGTTGCGAGAGAAACTTGGAGTATTATAGCTACATTGAAATAGAGGTCTTTCACCTCTCCTTTATTATTGTATTCTTTGGAGGATGGTTTTTTCCCATGTGGTTTTTTTTATCATCTCTCCCTTATATATTATACATGAGTACCTCATCAGTCCATGTTTTCGGGACTCATTTTTTTGTTATTAAGGATAATATTCACCATCCGAAGACATGCCTCTTTATTTCATAGCAGATGCTTTTCTCCCTGTGGTTTTTTCACCATATCTCATATATATTATAAATGAGTACCTCATCAGGCCATGTTTCTGGGACTCACATTTTTTTTGTATTAAGAGGACAATCTTCACAAACCAAAGACATGCCTCTTCCTTTTTTCTTTTTTGATAGATGGTTTTTCCCATGGGGTTTTTACCATCTCTTCAGAAAATAAACCATTGTACATGAGTACCTCATCAGGCTCTATTGTCGGGACTCATTTGCACAATACACCCCTAGTATCACTTAATGGGGGTGTTAGAATAAGTAATTATTCTCTTAAGTTCTACTAGGATAGACTTACTTGAGTTTCCACTCCTTCATGAGTCAGGTGAAATCTCAGTTATAGTCTACATCATATTTGATGAGTTGTTGTAATCCAATGACTCTTAATGATCAACTTTGTTGTTTATACAAAGTTGATCCATGGAATAATCAAACAATTCTATTTTGTTTCTTCAAATCTTGTAATGCTTTGTAGTTCTACTCTTGGGAAATTATAACATTTATGTTACCCTAGAAACCCTAGAATACAATGATGCTATTCTATAGAAATTACCTTCTTATTATACTCTAAAAGCCCTAAATTATTTTGGGTTTTCTCCATCCTTATTTATTTTTTATGTTGCTCTTGAAACCTTGAAGTGCAAGGGATAACATCTTCATCCATTTGACTCTTATTACTTCGAGAGGATTCTATACTACTTGAGAAAAATGAAGATGATTTACATGGAATGAACTTGACCTCTTTTGTTGTCTTTGTTTCAGGATTTCTTTCCACATCTTCTTTTGCACCTTTAATTTCTTCTATGCTTACCAAATGATACTATAGATAGGCTTTCTTTACCTCTTATTTTGGAGTAAAAGATCCTTGATTAGATCTAGCTTCTATTACTATATGAATTCCTTGCTTCATCTTGAATTTTATCTCATGGCTAGAATTTTATGTCTCTTTCTTCATAGTTTTCACTTTGCAAACTCTTGCCATGTATCCAATCTCATAATTATTGTGGCAACGAAATGCGATATTTTCACAATCTACTTGTTGATCACATTATCTTGATTTAGAGTTTATCTTAATGAATTGTGGCAAAGGTTTTAAAATAGCAACACATATTTGAGTAGATATAGCATGCTTTATCTCCTTATAAGCTATTCCCTCCTTGATGAATTTCTCTAGGGTATTTCCAATATTCTTCACAACATCCTTATTTATAAGTTGATATGGAAGTCCAAAAATCCTAACCCATACTGGAAGCTTCTTAATAGTTTTTGTCTCAATAAAAAAAACATTCCATGGTCTCAAATAAAGTGCATCTCTTCCCCTAAAGCATGGACCACCAACCATTATTATCTCTAATTTTTGAACTGGAAAATATGATGAGAAGAAAACCTTTAGGAAGAAAACTCAAAGAAATTTCAATTTAATCCCCACTTCCACTTGATCCAATTTTGAATCTCCAAAAACCCTAGCCATGATCTATGAAATTTACATATTAACCCTCTACTTTTAAAAACCATTATATCATGCTCAATCATCTCATCCTTGATAATTGCTTTTGGTGTAACATCTGGTACTTGGATTGAACTTGCCATGTATTCTATATTTTTCTTATCTCCAACTTGGGCCTCCATACTTCCAACTAAGATATCTTGAATTCCCATTAGGGTTGTCAATTATGACTTTACTTCCATACTAGCTAATGGGGCTTGCTCTTGGCTTGCACTCCCTCTTAGATCACCTTCCCTCTCGGCTTGCACTTACTTCCAGCTTGTACTCTCTCCTTACTCGCTCCTAGCTTGCACTCCCTCTTGGCTCACCTTCCCTCTCAACTTGCACTTGCTTCCATATTGTACTCTCTCCTTCATCGCTCCTAGCTTGCACTCTCTCTTGGCTCGCAAAAGCCCTTCTCTCTTATTTTTCTCATTATTCCTTCACTTCAACAATTTTTGGAAACAATGTTCTATGCATTTGTGGTAAAGGTTTGAAGCATTGATGCACTCCCCATAAACTTGTTTCTCTTTAGCCATGAGCACTCCCTATTAGATCACACTTCCTCCCATTGCTTTCTACTCCCTACTCACACTTCCTCCTCCTACTACACTAGCTCATGCTTGCACTCTCGCACTCACTTTCAGCTTCACTCACTTTCGACTAGCACTCCACTCACTGCTACACTCACTCACGACTTTCCCTCACACTTCCTTGCTACACTCACTCATGGCTTGCCCTCACACTTGCTTGCTACACTCACTCACGACTTGCTAGTGTATTTATGAAACATATCAAACACCTAATGGATTATCGATGAATTGTGGCGGAACACACCTAAGAACATCTAGCCATATATTGGAAAGCAATATTATGAACAAAAGAAAAGTGTAAAATAGACTACTTGTGAATGAGGAATTGGAAGTGGAATCCACAAGTTGGCTGGTCCTTTCATGAAAAAGGTTATAGGTTTAAAGTGGTTTAAACTTAATGGGTGAATTATTAAACAAATAAAATTTAAGTTTAAATTTTTTAAAATTTAATAATATCTTAGTCTTTGTATAAAGACTAAGAAATGTATAAAAAGTGGATAATATGTACATGATAGCACCTTAAACCATAACACATTCACTTATTATTTACAAAAACTCATAATATTCCAACCACTCCAGATAAAGACTTCCCCGTGACTGAACGCCATCCACTTACCTGGCTTTTCAGTTCTCCATCGTTGCCCAAACATTAAAATAATATGCGGTGGTAATTGTTTACTTTTGAGGTAATTGATTTCTTTCATCAAAAGTGTGTTTCTTCAATTTGAAGATATCTTTTGACTGTAGCAGAGCACGAAGAGAAGGTTTGTGGAATAAGACTATTCTATGTTTTTGCTAAGATGCTTACGCATAGTCCAGAATAACCTTAGTTAAGGCAAGTAGTATCCTTAGTAGTATTGTTATTATTGTATGCTCTAAAAATACATCGGAATATATAATATGCTTATATACAATGATTATTCAGAAAATATTTGTAAATGCTATGTTTTCATATAATAGTTTAATTTATAAATAAAATATAAGATGTTATAAGGTTCATTGCTTGCATCTTCAAGGTGGATTAAAAATAATCGTATACTTATAATTCAAAATTATAGTTTTATGTTTTTATAATTGTTTCTCACTTATTTTGTTTTTTTTTAAATGATTTCCTCGCGTTTTCATGATAATATGACAAAATCTCACCTTGATGATGCTTGACAATATTCTCCCTATGTATATTAAAAAAAAAAATAGTTTTTGGAGTAGAGAAGGATTGGCTATAGAAGAGCAAAAAATAGTTGCTAGCTTGGTAGGTTTAGGGGTGGGAATGTTTTATCTACTATAACGCCACCCTGAGGTGGTGGTGTTAGTTCACCTTTTTTAATGGTTGCCGCTCATACAGTTGGTTTAGTTTATTCTGAGTTTGGTGGAGAGTTCAATGGCACCGGAGAAGCGTTCACACAAGTTCATTCCGAAAGTGTATCACGAGGTAAAGACCCTATCCCTAAAGTTGTTATTCCTTTGCATGAATATCATACGACTTGTGAATGGTTTGAAAGTCATACCTTGAAGGATCTGTATCAAAGTTGACCTTACCAATGATTTGCAAGAGTTTATTGATATCAAGATCGAGGACCAATCCTTTAGGCAAAGAGTTTCCTATATCAATTTGCCCAATAACTATTATCGATGTCAATCTACAACTCACAAAATTTAGGAGTGTCCTCTGATAGAGTGGAAATATAAGGTAAATCCCTTGCCCACTCCCGCTGCTCCCGCTAATGGCTCATAGGGAAACACTGAATAATAGAATACTATTTCTAGCAAGAAAACCCATGGAGCTAAGTAGCAGGAAGCTTTGATTTTCACTATGCAACCTACCCCTACTCCTTCTTGGGACATGCAAGCTTCTACTAAATATGTTCAGACTCCTATTGATATGGCCCCTCCGATTGTTGGCATGCAACCCCTAGTTTCATCGGTGTCTCAATATCTTTGGTTGAGCCCTTATTTTGCCTTAATGGTGGCAGCTCCAAATAATTTTTTGATGGAGGAGGGTCAGGCCTTTAAGGCCTGCCACTCTCACAACCCTATTCGGAATGACAAACATTGACAACTAAACAATGATGCTTTCCATGTGGCCTCCAAATATTATGGCTTTCTTGAAGGTTTGGGTGATGTAGAGGATGTCATGGAGATCATGCATCCTCACAAATATCAATGATTTTCTTCTCCTGTAATGTCCAAGGATTGACGGACCCGATCAAAAAATATTTTGTCCGATATGAGATGTCAAATGTTTCTCCAGTGCATGGAAGCCTTGATTTTTTATGTTTGCAAGAAGTTAAGATTTTTTATTTTAATCTATGGTGTGCATGTGACTTTTTGTGGCCATGATATGCCTCTTTTACCATGAAGCATTCCTCGAGACGAGTGGGAGTCATCACTATCCTTGTGCCTCGATTATAGAAGAATGTTGTGACCTAGGGTGTTGACCCATCCAATCAAGCTATCTAGATTTTGCTCAAGATCTACGAAAAATCATTTGGTGTGGTTAATGTGTATGCCTCGAACATCGCTTCTGATCGATGTGAGCTATGGAGATGGCTTGCCATGAATCTACCATTTGCCACTTGGGTGCTCTGTGGAGATTTTAATATGGTGGAGAAAGCTTTTGACAAGGTTAGTCATGCCTTGATACGGTGGTTCTTAGGTGAAAGGGAAGCTTTTTTTTTATGAAAAAAAGCTTCACCTTTATGACCCTAATTCTCACTTCTCACCTTCTAACTTCCCTCAGGCTCTTTGGTACACCTGGTCCAATTTCCAGGCTACTTCTGCCAGGGTTTTGAAAATATTGGACAAAGCCATGATTTCTAAGTGTGACAACTTTCAGTTCTCTCATATTTTCCTTCTTTGCCATATGTGTTGAATTTCCCTGGTACTACACTATTTGATCATTCACCTATTTTATTCTTGGTGGTAAAGTTGAACTTTCAACCTAGAGTGCATTCTTCATAGTTTTACCTGAATATTTTTTTTGCATAGCTTTAGCATGAAAGCTCATATGTACCATATTTAGAATTTGATTCCTAGACATGATGGTATTTCTAGAAGGATTAAGTGGTGGAATGCTACCATTCAATGAACCACTAAGGTGCTACGAAATTTGGGTATTGAAGTTGCAAAGTGATAGAAACAAGCTAAGTTTACCTTGTAGAGTGAGCTATCCAAAGCCTGTCTCAGGCTTGAATCCTCTCCTTTCATCTCTCTTGCTCAGTCCCAAGTTTCTTCCATTCAGCATGAGCTAAAAAAATCTGATTTGTATGAAGCCAAGGGTGCTCAATTACGTGCTCAAATGCATTGGCTAAAAGTGGGGGATAGAGTGACCAAATATTTTTTTCAACGTCTCAGACCTCCTGCCAAGTATTCCCAATTTCAAGCCATTCACGTTGATGGAAAGAGATTCATAGACCTTCTGGACATTGTCAAAGTCTTTTTTCACATTATCAAGGTGTTTTTGCTTCTCAACCCCTTTATGATGCTAAAAGGTAAGCTCTTGCTGATTGTACCACTATTATCCCCAACAAGTTTTCTCCTAAGAAAATGATATTATGTGATACTCCTCTTTCTCTAGAAGATTTAAAAAATGCCTTTTCACTCATGGCCAATGATAAAGCACCTGATATTGATGGCTTCCTATGTGAATTCTACAAAGAATTCTAGTATATTCTTGGTTGATCTCCCCAAAGTGTATCTTGAAGCCCTACAATGTGGTTCACTAGGTTCCATTATTAACAAAGGCAATGTTAGATTTATTCCTAAGTCTGGAGACCCTGAGCTCATCACTAATTGGAGGCCAATCACCCTGCTTAATGTGAGATATAATATTATTTCCAAAGCCCTTGCTCTTAAGCTTAAATATCTCCCACCTTTGATTGTCAAACCTAAACAAACTGGTTTTGTTCGGAGAAGATACAATCTTGATAATGTTCTTGTCATTTGGGAAGGTATAGGGTGGGCAAGAAATTTTGAACAAGATGATTTATTCATTAATATTGACTATGAGAAAGCCTTTGATAAAATGGAGTGGTGCTTCATCACTACCATGCTTTAGGCTTTGGGCTTTGGGCCAGTGTTTGTGAGCACCATTCTTATGTTATTTCAAGATGCTTCAGTTGTTCTTACTTTGAATAATAGTCAATCTTAGTTAATTTATCTTAGTCATTCTGTAGGATAGGGATTCCCTCTTGCTCCATCTCTTTTCATTCTTGCTATAGAGGCTTTTGGCTATTTTTTGGCCCATAAAGTGGATCAAGGATTAATCAAGGATATTGCTCTCCCCAATTCTAATCGTCAATTGGTCAATGATCATTTTGCTCATGATTATTTTTTAACACTTCAAGAAGATGAGCAATCCCTTTCCTCGACTATTAGTTGCTTAGAGGTGTTCTTTTTAGCCTCTGGTTCTTCTATTCAATTGAAAAATACCTCATGTTTTTAGCAATCTCAATCCCAGCTGCCATGTTGGTTGCATCATTTCCAATGGACTTGGATTTAGCCGGGTGAAGTGTTTAAATTTATTGGAATTCCTTTTGTGTTTCATGGTTCCTCTGCTCAATTATGGTAGTATGAGAAAGTGGACAAGAAAATTTCTTACTAGACTAGTAAGAAACTTTCTCTGGCAGGAAAATTTTAGATTTGTTCTAAGATTTTAGCCACTACCCATATCTATTATTCATCTTGTTGGGTTCCATACAAATCTTGTTATAAAAATTTAGATAAGCTTCTGAGAGATTTCTTGTGGGCCAAAGACTCTATCAAATGAGGTTTTCATTGGGTAGCCTGGGAAATTTATTGTTTTCCCAAGGACTATGGAGGCATGGGTTTGTTTGATTATCACCGATAAGGTTTTTCCCTTTGTGCTAAATGGATCACTCGATCTTTAATTGGGGATGAATCTTGGAAAGTGTTGGTCAACCATTGCATTTATTATGGTTTGCTTTAGGGGAAGAAAATTTGGAAAGGGGTGAGATTGCAATCCATTCTTATTGTCCCTATCCCTATTAAAGTTAAAGGTTATTTTGTCATTCTGAGTATTTAGAAAGCCTAGGAGGCCTTCAAACCCTAGCTCAGTTGAAGTAGGTGCCTCTTTTCCTTCCATGAATATTTGGTGGTCTCCTATTATCACTTGACAGGGCTCTCCCCTGGCTCTGGTGTAGTGGGTCAGAGTGGAGAGGTTCTATAAGCATGGTATTGCTTCCATTTTTTATTTCTTCTCTTGACATACCTGAAGTTGGATACCCTGGAAAAGTTTTTATCAAATTCACAATTTAAATCCTGGTGATAGAGATACTTATGAGGTGGTTATTGATAGTATTCCATTTTCTATTTGGTGCAAACTGTATAAGCATTTTCAAAATCCTTAGTGATCAGATTGGTGTTGTCCTGGGGAGCTTCCTATTTGGTAATATAAAGCTCATCTAGGTTACAAATGGCTCACCCCACAAGTTCCAATGGTTGATAAGCTCACTATGATATGGGACTTAGTCTCTCTTCCCTACCAATGGAATAAGAGGTTTCAGATTGCTTGGGCTACTTATATTGAACCTAAACAAAGTTTTTTTGCTTGGAGCCTCTTGCACTAGGGGTTGCCTACTAGAAATAGGCTCAAGAATCTAGGTGTTCATAATCCCATTTACCTAGTTTACAAATAAGCAAAAGATTTATTGCATATTTTTTGGTTTTGTGATTAGGATCAGTCAACCTGGGAGTGGCTTCTTGAATTTTTTAGATCTTTTATGCAAGAGGATTTTACTAGGGTGCATGCTATTTTGGGTGACCCTATTACTTTTTCCTTCAACTTGGGTGTTGTTTGGAATATTTTTATAATTGGTACCCTATTTTATCTTTGGAAATCTCAAAATAGACCTATTTTTTCTCATTAAGATGTTGGGTGTGTCTTCTCTATTGCTAATAAATATGCTATATTCTTTGATTTTTGGTTATAGATTCAAGTACAAGTTGAAAAAGTACATGTGGAGCTGTACTACTTATGTACCCTCATGGAGAATTAGGGGAATGCACCTTGTGCTATGAGTCGTGTGCCTCTTACTTCCCCTTCCAAGTCTTGATTGTTGGCTCATCGGGGGATCCATCATCGACCACAAGCCTCTACTACCAGACGCTAGTACCAACCCCCCGTAGCACAAATATGGAGAATCTGGAGCTGGAGACCCATCTTGCCTGGCCTTTGGTTGGGATGTTCGGTCTCTTAAGAAATATGATACCCTTGGTTGGGGTGAAATTATACCAAATGCACATACTTGTATTGTTAGTGGTACTACTACTGATGGTTGGGGAGCTCCAATTTCTTCAACCGTTGGATGGACTTATGACCTTATGGAGGAAAACTTCAGACCTTCCACCTGATAGTGATTTCTTGGCTCCTTTCTTTCTGAATGCATATTTGACATTGTTTTGGCAGTTGTTATCTAGTTTTTTGTGGATTGTTTCTAACACTCTTGTGTACTCCTAACCACGATGGTTAGTGTGTTGGTTTACAGGTGTGCTAATCCCACCCACCCTTTTTTTGTATGATTAGACATTATTTTATTAATATAATAACTTTTTCATCCAAAATTATAGTTTAAACATTATAATAATTTATAAGTTTTCTAATATAATATTTGAATCTTTCAAGGCTTCACAATCATTAAAGTTTGGTTTTCAAATTCATTAACTAAAAATAGATTACTTTGATTGGTTTGACCAAAATTATACCACTATATATTTTTAATAATTTATATTAATATGCCTAGAAAAGGATTGAAGAGTTGGTAAGTGGTAGGGGCCAAGTGAGTATGTGTTAATATTACCTTTTTTGAGTGAACTAGGGATGAATGTGTTAATTTTATCTTTTTCAAGTAGAACTAGGGATGATATAGATTCTTTACTCAACCTAATAATAATAATAAATTATATTAATATAAATTTACTAATTTAATGATTAGTATTTTACAATTGATTGACCAAATTTATATAAGGCTATTAGCTTGATGGAGTATTTACTTAATACTTTTTAATAATTTTTATATATTATTTTAATAATTTTTATATATTAGTTTAATTATTTTTAATTACCATATATGTTTAATAATTTATTATCTAAATAAAGTATGTACAACTTCAACTAGGGATCACTTTCTTTAAATAACAAAATAATTAAATTTATTATTAGGTTATATATGTTATTTTATGAAAAATATTTTTTAAGATTCTATTTTTTTATAAAAATATTTTTCATATTTTTCAAAATGTTACATTTAAAAAAAATAATTCTTTTATAATATTTTTATTAGCGGATGATATCTCAATTGACCCATTACTTTATAAATTTGAATATTGTCAAGACAAAAATCAACATGGCTAAATTATCTATTATTTGCTTTTTAGTATTTATGGATATGTTGGTATGTCCATGATAATGTGTTGAATAATAGTTGATGGATATAAGAATTAATTTTATTTAATCATCCATTTCCAATGTTTATTTTTGTTAATAGCATGAATTATAATTTTTGCTAATATCCCTCAATTTAAATATATATTTTCATCCTTTTTCAATGACAATTTTGAACCATATAAAAAGTGCCTTAGCTTGTGTCTTATTGAGTTTATCATATAATTTTAAGTATGAAGTCTTCATGATTTGATAAAACACCACCCTCCATTTTTCCTTTGGAAGCATCATCAAAATTTATTTTTATGCACCCAACATATGGGCATTTCTATTCTACTCTAGATTGTGTAAATCCATTATGTTACCTCCATTCTCATATTTACCTTTTCATGTATATTTAAATATTATAATGAAGAGGTTAGCATTTAATTTTTACATGTGAGACTCCCCATTATGAACACCATTCTTGTAAATATTTTGTAGAAGAGGCAATAATATGATTCCAAAGTTGGGCATGATTTTTTAAAAAGATTTATTATTATTTTGAAGCCATAAATTCCAAAAAATTATGGCAAGACTAGTCATCCACATAATGGATAATTGTTTAGATTTACAACAATTAATTTAACATTTCATTAGCTCTTTATTAATGGAGTTATCTAATATACTCTCCTATTCCTAAAATGATGGTCCCAAATGGTGTAAACAAATGGACAATAAAGAAGTAAATGATATATTGTTTTAAAATCCTTCTTATATAAAGCATAACTAAAAGGTCATGATACCCTCTTCTTTACAACTCTGATTTGTAAGAATCGTACATTGGACTTCTAATAATAAAAAATTAAACCTTACAAACCATCTCAAGTGACCAAAATTTCTGCAAGGATATTGTTGAATTGTGGAAAGGTTCAACTTATTATGCAACCACAACTTTGGTTTCAATAATTTTTGAAAGAGTCTAGGTCCTCTTCCAACCTATAGGTTTAGGTTAACTTCCCACTATTCTTATTATTATATTGCCTAAAATTAAAATACATAAAGCAAATATGGAAATTAAAATACATATAAGTAAATGATGAAGTTTAGGGTGTAAGATATTTAAGAGTAAATATAGTCAAAACCATTGTAAGGAGAGTGTGTGATCAAGGATAAAAAATTTGAATAACAATAATGTTCCCATTCATATAAATTAAAATTGTGAGAGGAATGAAAATATGGGAAAAATGGAAATATCATAATCACCTCACATTTTTCAATTATTAGAAATAGAATATATTACATCATTTGGATCATGTAAATGTACCTTTCTTGGTACATACTTAGGACATTAGATTACTTTAGGGGGAAGTTATGTAGTTACTTCATGCAATGTAATAAATGCACAAGTGTCAATGTGCAAGTTGTATATGTGCAAGTTTTCCCTTTCACAACTAGGTAGAGTTTTTGCCAAGGAACCTATTTCCTATATAAAGGACCATAGACATAGAGCAAGATATAGTAGTAGGAAGTAGTGTAGAACAATGTGGTGTGATGTAGTAGAGTGTTATGTAATGTAATGGAGTGTGATATGGTCAATACTAATTCTTGAGCAGTAGATTTATTCATGGAGTGTTCATTTCCTCCATAGCTACTTTGTATGCATATCCATCATTTCTATTTATAGTATATTTTTAGTCATCTCATAGATTTACTTTATTTTATATTATTTTGCATCTTGTGATTGCTATCTCTCATTACATGCTACATCAAAAGCTAATAGTGGTATTAGAGCTATGGTAGATCAATAGGAAAACCACCATTATCATTGACCTTGAGTTTTTATTGACCTGATATGCCATTTGAGTAGTCACTATAAAAAATTCTCAAAAGAGTCTAGGTGATAGAATTAGGGAGAGTCACAAGTAAATACTGGATGAAATCTCAGTTTTTGAAATACCGAGATTGCATATGGCTAGAGTCTTTTCACAGAGTTACAAGGGAAAACTTGTGAAGACTAGGACTCAACATTTGATCCACTAGTTTGATGAATCAACTACTGAAGCTCATCTAAGAGATCTAGAAAAATTACCTAAAGTTTCTTTTATTTTAGGGAATTAATTCTCAGATGATTGGGACACCTCCTACAATAAAAATCTAGGAGATTTCAACTTCATTGCTCAAAGGTCGGAGTGCCTTCATAGTGCAGATATTAGTTGCTACAAGATAAGAATACTATAGAAGAGACTTTTGGAGAAGAATTATGGTGAAGTTGGGAGATAGGATATCTCCATTGCTAGATTGGAAACTTCACAAGGAAAAATGCCACAAAAGCCTTAATCCAAGAAAAGGCCATAGAAGCCTTGATCCAGAAGAAAAGGCCATAGTAGCCTTGATCCAGAAGAAAATGCCACATAATCCTTGATATTGAAAAAAGGCCATAGAAGCCTTGATATTAAAAAGGACCACATAAGCCTTGATACTGAAAAATACCATAGAAGCCTTGATCCTGAAGAAGACTCCAAAAGAGAGTATCTAATTTAGAAGTAAATTTTAGTACTAATACTTTGTTGTAGGAATAGAGATATTTAGTGAGTTGGAAAATCTTCCTACAAGTGAGTTAGGAAGATTATCTTCTTCAGAATTAATCTAGCACCTAAAGCAAAAGAGATCAAGAGAATATTTCACTAAAGAAATTCTAGACATGGAAAAGAATAAGGATTAAGAAAGTCCTGCTCGAATCTATAAGTAGCAGAATAGGATATCCAGGAGAAGATCTCACCACCAACACTTCTAGAAGCATAAGGTTGAAGATAAGGTCTCAAGGAAGACTAGAATAAGCTACAAGATCAAAGTCCTTGGAGAGATCTCTATGAGCATCCAATAAAATGCTTGGAGATTCTTACTGAAGATATCATCAAAGGAGTTCCAAGGAGAACTCATTGGAGAAATTCACTATTGGAGATAGTGAAATATTTGAGATAATTGTTGTCATCCAACAACAAGCCCAAGAAGACAAATTTGGCAAGGAGTGTCAAATATCATAAGACCTCAAGATATTCAAAATATTGAGATGAAGATCTTGTTTGAAGTCAAAATTCAACAAGAAACTTGAAGGAAGATTCAAATAGAAGAATCCTACCAAATCCAAGAGATTTGGAGATTACCTCTCACAGCAAGAAGGCATCACTTCAAAAACAAATATCTCTTCAAATCTACAAAAAAATGATGAGACTACAAGAGGAGAACAAGCCACCAAAGACCTAGGCTTGTGAAAGAGAGTTTGAGATCATATTTTGGTGAAGATGAAGCTATTCAAGGTAGCCTACAAAGAGTTGCAAGATCTTACTCAAGAAAGCAACTTGGTGATCTTAGACACCAAGATCTACATCCTCTACAAAAGTGACAAAAAAGGATTTTAGAAAAAGGTAAGAAACTATTGGTGCAAGTAGATTCATTAAAGTGGATTAATTATCAGATTTGTTTAAGCACCTCAATTTGGATTAAAGTTGCAATAAGGATAATTGAATTATAGTATTAAAAAGTGCAAAAAGAGAAATGTTTCTTTAAGGTTCATTTGCACTTTAGGAGTTGATTAGATTTCAGAATTTCAAACTATCTATCAACTACCTATCATATACTCTAGAAAGCAAAAGAAGACTAGCTCCTACTACCTTGCTTATAAGAGAATTGTAGAATAATTCTTGAAGATTCATTTCTTATTATTATTTATTAGTTGTAGTAAGATGATTAACTACATTATTCTTGAGATTTTATTGAAGTGATAAAGTGAAATTATTAGTGCATTAGAAGTAAAATTTGTTAGATTCATTTGCACTATGATCACTCTCAAAAGAAATTAGTTTTGTTCTTTTGATAAGGGTAAAAAATCTAGTTTACATCAAGTGTATAAAGGTGCTCTTAAAGCATAGAAATCTGTAACTCATAGTGGCCAATAGAAGCCACTAAAATTGGTTAGTACAAGTGAATAAAAATTAACCAAAATAAGCTTCAATGATTGAGACTTGGTGAATCTCAAATCCAAAGCACTATAGGGTTAAGTGCAGCAGAAAAATATTCTATCTATGGAATATGTAAATATTGGATCTATCATTGAATATCCAAGCAAATAGGGCAAGGAGTATATCCAAAGGGACATCCTCAAAACCCTCATCTGTGCATTTAAAATCTGCTACAAAATCGGACTACAAGACCTGCAAGAAGGAGTGCAAAAAGGGTGCAATAAGAACCTATTATTCTCATAGTAGAATACAAGGTGTTTCACTATATTATTTGTAGGTAAAGGGTATATTGAAGGTGCCACTAAAGGCACAAACACTATAGGGAAATCTAGCCAAGAAAGGTCAAACGTCAAGCAAAGTCAAACATCAAGAAAGACTGAAAGTCAAGCAAATTTGAACGTCAAGCACTCCTCATCCATGACACAAGGAGCCATTTGAAGGAGCTCACACTTCACATATTGGATGGATGAACCTACAAAAGGAATGCACATATCAGTCGATCATAAACATGCATTTACATAGACAGAAAGGGAGCACTCTTTTACAAGAACAAAGGTGATAGATTCTACCTCAATCAACATGGATGAACAACATAAAAATATCACGTTGAAGGGAATGAGGAATGAGGAGAATAAGTGAAATACTCAAATATTTCTAGCTTGGTGAAGATTTTCCACCAAAGGAATCACCTATAGTGCCATATGAAGCTCTAAAATTGCCTCAATGATCGACCAATAAGAGAAGAGATTGCTTGCACTCCATGAAATATAGCAAGCAAAGAAGATGCATATAAAAAGGAGTTATACTCTCCTTGGAAGCATTACAGTGAAATAACTCCATGTAGGAAGGTTGAAAGCCACTTGGGATGAATTCTCTAAGGTGCCATCCCATTTCTTAATGTCAAATTAATTTATTGGAAATTAGATACACTTAAATTAATTCCCAAATGACTATTTAAAATATAGGTTTATCATAGTATTTCAAAGGTTGGAAATTTATAAAATTACTATCTCAAACTTCTCAAAGGATACAAAAGATCCAACATTATAACCTATTTAAAATTTGGGAAAAGTGCTCAGTTCAATAGGAGCAATAAGGGATAATAAAAGTTGATTTTTATAAAAATTTACAAAATCAACCAAATATTGAACTATAATTTACAAAATCACTATATCTTATCTAGAACATAATAGGGAGTCATAATAATTCTACATAACTTGGTAATAGTAGCATTTATCAAATATTATTAGGTTACAAAATATAATATTTCTTCAAAACCTAAAAGTCCTTAAAGAGTATAGACTCACATTACATGGGAGTCATAAGGAAGCCTACAAAACTAAGTATTAATAAAGGTTTTATCAAATCTAGCTTATATTAATTGGGATTTTATAGACACTGAGTATATAGTTAAAAGGTAGCCTACTCTATCCTAAAGAATACAGGTAATACAAATGACTACTAGCATGATAAACAAAACTCTTCAAATGGAAAAAGGAATGCTATATAATGAATGTGAAATTTGCTCCAATAGAAATTAGTCTATAAGATATGATAACATGTGGTACATTGACTCAGGGGATAGTCATCATATGAAAGGAAATATATAATGGTTCGACTATCTTGAAAATTCTAAAGGCTATAAAATAAGAATTGTAGATAGCAAAACTTATCCTATACATCGATATGGATGTGTAAAACCAAATAGATCATTTTCAAATATTCTACTACAAAAAGTATTGTATGTTCTTGAATTAACATTCAATCTCATATCAGTAAGAAAATTAGTAGAAGACAACTATATGATCAACTTTGGATATATGTATGGAATCAATACATGTCTCATCATGAATCAAGGAGAAATAAAAGTGATAGGATCAATCCATGGAAATACATATATCCTAGATTCAATAAAAATCTCATGAAATATTGTGATGTCTTCAATAAACATATCATGAAATAACATATTTTAAAAGCAATAGGTTCAAGAAAATGAAGAACCAGTACATCATAGAGGCAGGCATAGAAGAATCAAAATCAAGAATATGATAGGACAACTGCATCATCCTCTACTCAATCATCAGCAATCAGAACCAAATGAAGAAACTTGTAAATAAAATAATAAAGGTGGTTTGATAAAGACCTAAAAAAGAAAAATATCACTCAATGGAATAAGATCCACATTGAAGACTAAAGTCTTCAACATCAAAATAATGTAATACATGGGGGTGTTAGAAATAGATTATATTACATCATTTGGATCATGTAAATGTACCTTTCTTGGTATATACTTAGGACATTATATTATTTTAGGGGGAAGTTATCTAGTTACTTCATGCAATGTAATAAATGCACAAGTGCCAATGTGCAAGTTGTATATGTGCAAGTTGTCCCTTGCACAGCTAGGTAGAGTGTTGGCCAAAGAACCTATTTTCTATATAAAGGGCCATGGACATAGAGCAAGATATAGTAGTAGGAAAGTAGAATAATGTGGTGTAATATAGAAAAGTGTGATGTAATGTGATGGAGTGTGATATGCTCAATGCTCATTCTTGAGCAGTAGCTTTATTCATGGAGTTTTTATTTCCTCCATAGCTACTTTTTATATATTTCCATAATTTCTATTTATAGTATATTTTCATTCATCTAAAAATTTTACTTTATTTCATATTATTCTTCATCTTGTGATTGCTATCTCTTATTACATACTACATAAAAATCTAACATAAATTAAGTAGGGCTATCCAATTGACAAAAATAAAAAAATATATATCAAATTTTCATAAATTTCATAAATTAGAATAGCATAATTTGGGCCTCATTAATTTTAGATTTAAATTCCTAAGGACCAATATACTTTTACAATAGATCCCATGACTCTTACTCATATGAAAAAATACCCTTGATTTACTTGGGGTGAGAAACTATTCCTCCTAGTAAAATTAATTTTTTGGGGGTATTTTTAACAAAATGATGGATGTCTAAATGTTATGTACCTCTAATTATGCCTTGGAAAGGCTTAGAATGCTTTAAAAATGAGTTATGGAGCTACTATATTGTAAAATATTGTTTTCCAAATATCTTTCTTGGGTTTTGCACTTGTCTTTTTACTCCTCCATTGGTTTAGGAGTGATTCACTCAAGATAAAAATGAATTTCTCCATTATACTACTATTTTTTAGTATTTTTCTAGTACTTTACTATATTAATCCAACAACTCCATCTCTGCTAGTAGATCACTCGACGAAATTGTCCTTCATAAAGCAAATTGGTCTTAGTCTCCAACTTAGCAAAATCTGAGGCTTTTTGAAAGGTATTAAGTGTGTTGGCTTTCTAAACCTTACTACCACATAAATTAATAGAATAATATAGGTCCCAATATAAAATATCCATAATAGTAATGGTCGAAATAACAATAATTAAAAATTTAATTACAAAATAATATCAACGTATACAAATCTCTATAAATAAGCAATATTGAAAAGATACTTACAACATTATTCAATAAGCTAAAATACAATCTTGAGATGTTTGCTACACTCAATACAAGTTATGGAGTATTTTCTCCATAACATAGCTATACAATATAACTCTTCAAAGTCTTGACTATTGCTTCCACATGACCTTTGGATTCTTATCTTGCCACTTGTATACAAGACTCTTAGTCATCTTAGCAGTTATTTTTCCAGATCCCTTTTAACTTCATCTATTCAAATTTTTGAGCTTCCTATGATTACTATATCATCAATGTATACTATAAGTATTATTTTGTAATGTGTAATATTTTGTGTTTAGAAATTTGAATTTTTTAAACTTATTTAAAAATTATGTTGTAATAAATAATTTTTAGTCTTCATATACCATACTTTTGGTGCTTACCTTAGGCCATATAAGGATTTGTTAACTTGAAATTCTTTTGTTCATGTCCACTAATCACAAATACTTTTGGTTGTGACATATATACCTCTTATTCAAGATCACCATTAATAAATATACTCTTTACACCCATTCGATGAAGTTTCCATCCATGATGTGCTATTAAAGCATAAATTATTCTAATAATAGTCATTCTTGTTTTTGGTGCAATCATTTCTTCATAATATATTCCTTTTATTTGAGTATATATTTTTGCAACTAATAAAGCTTTGTATTTATCAAGAAAACCATTTGCTTTATATTTTATCTTGTAGATACACTTACATCCTACTACTTTCTTTCCTTGTGTTAGATCAACCAAATTTCATTTTTTATTTTTTATTAATACTACATATTGTAATTTCATGGCTGCCTTCCATTCTAGATGACTTAAAGTATTTTAAGTAGTTGTAGGTTATGTTATAGAACTTATCAACCACTTATTTATTCTTTTTAAACTACGAGTTTGAGGTCTTGTAGTAGTAAGATATGGAATTTTCTTTAGCTTTGAATCCCTAACCATATAGTTCTTTCTTTTGAAATGATGTAGTGGTTTCTACATTTTCTATTTATTCATAATCTATATATGATTTTGAGTCTTCACTTGATGAATCTTCTTCTAAGGAATTTAAAATTATCCTTGAGTCAATATTTTATTCTTTAATAATAATTGTTGTTTCCTTCATCAAATATTACATCTCTATTTATGTAGATTTTATTTGTTGAAGGATCAATCATTTTGTAACATTATGAATCATCACCATAACCAAGAAATATTTCACACAATTTTATCATCTACTTTAGTTATTATTTGCTTTGAAATATGCATGTATACCTTACATCCAAAAATTCTCATTTGTTCTACTATTAGTTTTTTGCCTGACCAAACTTCTTCAGGATTAATATTTTTTCATATTGATTAAAATTCTCAGTTGTTATACTATTAGTTTGTCTTGACCAAACTTCTTCAGGAGTAATATTTTTTAGTATACAACTATTTTAATTACTTCTACCCAATATTTATGATTGGTTTCTAAAAACAAGTTAAATTCTTTTGACAAAAATTCACCTCCTCTATCGGAATGAAAATTCTTAATTTTTTTATTCTTTTCAACCAGTAGCTTGAATTGTTTGAAACACCTTAATGATTTAGATTTGAATTTCATAAAATAAACCCACATTGTCTTAGAGTAATCATCAAGAAATAGTTGAAAATATATTTGTCCTCCAATACTAGTAACATTCATTGATCCACATAAATTTATATATATTAATTCCAATGGTTCTTGAGTTCCATGTTGATGATGTTCAAAAGGTATTATATGTTGTTTTCCTTCTATACATTATGGATAAACCATATATTCCCATGTAATTTTAGGTAAACCTTTAACCATTTGATGTTTACTCATTTAATGAAGATGCACTTATGTGTCCTAGCCTTTTACGCTAATGTTATCTTGTCTTTGAAATACCTATTGATAGAGCCATATTTGTCACTATATCGAGTGTGAAAAAACCTATTTTTATATGAGCTAGAAGCTATAACTCTTCCTTGTGTGATAATAAGACATTTTTTTAAGTTTTAAATTTAAATGCTAGGTTATGATCCATTAATTGAGATATTGAAATAAGATTAGTAGTCAATCCAAGTACATATAGTACATTGTTAATTATTCTCTTTTCATTTGATATATCAATTAAGACATCTCCTACTTATTTGACCTAATAATTCATACTATCTGCTATGACAATTGTTTTTTTATATTTCTCTTGAAAACTGTTAAACCATTATTTATTTCTAATCATATACCTACTAGCTCCAAAATCAATATACCAAAAATCCATAATGAGTTCCTTTGAAGTAGTAAACCTTATATCTCCCAAGTTTAAATAGAATATTTCAAATATGAAATTTGTAAATTTCAAGTTTCTAATCCTTTTATGTAGAATACCTTTTAACTCACTGATATTAAGTTTGTAAAATTTAAATTTTCAAAATTTTTAAAGATTTAAAATTTTCAATTCTTTAATTTCTACAAATCACAAAATTCCTAAATTTTTTAAAAAATAACACCTATTATCTCCTCCAATATTAAATCACTCAAAAAATATCACTCTTTAAAACTTAAAGTCTTTAAAAACTTTAAATAAATTTTAATAAAATAACCCACTCTTAATTTTAATTTTTATTTTTAACTTCAAAAAACTAAAAGATTTAAAAACCTTATACCTCCAATCAAGATTTAACTTTTCAATATTTAAAACACTTTAAAATTTATGTTGCATACCTTATCACTCCATATCTTCAAAAATATAAATGAATATTGAAATTAAAAAACCTAACCCTTATTACTCCACCTTGCACTTCAAACATATGAATTCAAATTTATTTCCCTCCAAAATTTTAAAATATTCATGGAATATAATGTCTCAAGATGTTACCTTGATGATCAGTGATTAAGTTAGTCCTATGGTCAGGAGTAGTCAATGTATGACATTCTTATTTTCTAGTGGCTTTGAATTTGAATGTTTTGCTATGAACAATGTCTCTCCAAAATGCTTCCCTTCTCTATAATAATCGAACGCTTTCTTGTGAGCATGTTTCCTTGTGATTAGTGGTAGAATATCTTCCTAGAAGTAATGGTAACATGTATCCCTATGAGAAGTGGTAGTATATCTCTCTTTGCAATAGCCAAAACTCTTCTCTACTACAAACAATGGCTAGGTAAGTCTCTTCTATTAATGATTGGATATCTTCCTCTAGGAGAATTTCACTCAGATTCCATTTTTGTCATAGAATACTCCTCATATGATATCCACTTATTTTTGCACTTCAGATTTTTGGTTTCTTCCATGACTGAGTGTTGACTATGTTCTTTGTGTGTAGGATTCAATCTCTCTTTAGGTTACTTCAAAATTTATTATCAAGGTTAGCCTCTTAGGCTTATTCTGTTAACATTGCCCTTGAGCTACTTTCTAAAAAACTAGACTCTCAAACCTCCATTAGCTTCTTGGGATGATTTCTTACTTATTTAATTTTTGTTAGATATTTATGTTGATATCTTCAAATTTGGCCGCTCAAGCCTCCTTTAAACATTGGCTACTTGAGATGCTATCTTCAATGTTGGTCTTCTAATTCTTTCAATGTTGGTTTCTTGGGACACTATATTCAATGATTGAATTCAAGTGCTTCATTAAACATTGGTTGCTTGTACCAATATCTTCAACACTAGACTTTGAGTGTTCCTTTAAATGTTGGTTGTTCGGGTAACTATATTGAATGTTAGCTTTAACTGATGTACTAATTGTTTACCTTTATCTCTTTTTTTTTTCTTTCCTATATCATGATTTGTAGTTCTATTATTTAAAAGGCCATTTAGACTTTATCTCTGTACAAGGCCACTTGGGCTTTATCTTTCTACAAGGCTACTTAGGATTTATTTTTTTACAAAACCACTTGCTATATACTCCACTATGGTGTTTTCACCTTCCATTATTTGTGCTTTATTTCTTCTTCTTTCCTCTCTATACTTTCTTCTCTGCTTATCTATTTCTTATGAGAAGCTTGAATGTTCTTTAATATCTACTTAATCTCTGTAGCAACGTTACTCCTCTATCTATCTAAAATATTTAATGTCTTAGGTCACACCTAAGAACCCAATATGATTCTCCTCCTTGCTATAGAATCTAATATCAATGTCAGGATGATTCTAAATAACCTCAAATATGCAACTACCTTCTAAATTGGTTATCTCTATCAATGTACAACTTCTCTTATAAGTTGGACCTTTATATTAATATAGTTGAGTACTAGTCTTTATCGGTTTTCCTTCAACCAAGTGGAAAGACCCTAGCATCCAAATCATGGTGACTTATCCTAAAACCCTAAATTTCTACTCAATAAGACCTTTAAAAATAGAGTCCAAATATGCATTGCCTTCCAAGTGGACAAAATTTAAATTAACTTTATCAAAAGTGGACAAAGATAAATATTGATAATGGTGGCTAATAAAATGAACTTTATCAAAATGGATAGAGTTAGGTGGTAGATTTGATACAATTGTTGGTTTTTAAAGCCTTTCTACCATAGAAAATAACAAATTAACACAAGTCCCAATAAAATAGCCATAATATTAAAGGTATAAATAACAATAAAAAATATTTAGTTATAGAATAATACCTATAAACCAACAATATTGAAAAGATACAATATTATTCAATAATCTAAAATACAATCTTTAGATATTATCTACATTCAATACAAGTTATGGAGTTTTATCTCCATAATATAGCTATACAATATAACTCTTCAAATTTTTGACTATTGCTTTCCACATGACCTTTGTATTCTTATATTACAACTTGTATACAAGACTCTTAGTCTTATTAGCATGACACATGTACACATCCTACTCATTACAATATATCAACTAATATAATATTCTCTAACAAAGTGGTCAATTTCATTATTTTATAACCTTATAAATTGAAAATTATCCAAGGTAGTGATTTGTAACTATATTTCTAGTGACTTAATTGCTTACCAAACTTGATTTTTGAGATATCCAAAATAATACCTTTAACCTTGGGCATATAATCTTCAAAAGTGAATTTTTTCTACAAAACTGCAAAACTATGGTTCTAGTTTCACCTTCATGGTAGTATACCTAGAATATTTTACCATTATTTATCTCATAGTATTTGGATATTATCAAGGTATTTTATGTATCCTCCCAAATCATCAAATGGTTTCTCTCACAACTCATCTTGTTTGTCCACTAACTCTTATATCTTAGCATGCAATGGAGCTAGTTTTTTTAATTGCTTGATTATACCTCGAGATTCATATTTATCCTTATCCTATTTAATTATTAAATAATTAATGTCATCCTCAAGGAGTTTACCCTTAGGGTTAGCATTGTCAAGAAATCTAATAGTAATGAGTCCCTAAATCTCCATTACCATATCTTGCATTGAGTATTTTAGAGATGTTAGCACATATGTGTAGAGTTGTATGTCTCTCTAAGCATTATGAATCCTATTTAGCTCCTTAATTATATATATTTTAACCTATCCATAACTATTGGGCTTATGTTTCTAATATTTAGCCAAACTTTTGAGCACCTATTGATAGCTATCCTTCGTAATCATTTGATTTGGGTTGCTTTCAATGTAGGATATAAAATTGAAGCACCATTTGACACGTATTACTTTATATTTGATATTTTCCTAGAATAATATCACCCTTATCACCCCGAAGGTTGATACTAGATATTTTTTTGGCTAGATATGTTGTTGCCCCTTATTTTTAATGTCATTATTTTTCCTTAGGGCTTAGAAAATATTTTGATCTCTCACATGTTGGGATTTTTTGGAGTTATTTTACTTGGTATTTTTGTTGGTATTTTTGTTGGCATTTTTATTGTTCATTTTGCCTCCTTAATTAGTATTTTACTTGCACAAACTATTGTGAGCAATCCTACAATTATTGTGTCTTTTTATCTGCCTCAACAAGTTAGGACTTGAGGTTCTCAATATATTTCTTTAGTTGGTCATTTTTAGTGGCATATTTCTTTAAGGCTTCATTGTCTTTTTGGGGTTGTTCTTTTGTAGCTTTTATCTAGGACACTTTTCCTCTAGCTCTATATTTTATTTCTTTAATACATCATTATTTGTTGTTAAATGATTAATTTACATGGCCATGACTATGGATAGTTGATTTAAAAGTTATATAATATGGTATGGATTATTTCTTCTCAAATATTATCTCAGATACCCTAATAGTGAAGTCATCATAGGATGTTATTATTTTTGAAACATCATTCTATAGTGTTTTTACAATGGTAATTTTTCTCTATATGATAATTGTAACCTCATAGTTATAGGAGCATGAGAGATTTTGCATTTCAACTATTGTAATATTTTCTAAATCTTTCCTTTATTTGGGAGGAAATCAAATACCATTTGGATATTTGTCTCCTCAACCTTTCTAGTAACCTTCAAAATAAAGGTTGGGCTAGGCCTTGTAACTTCACTAGTAACTAGAGATGCTTTGGAAGGATATATCATAGAAGTGACATGAATGACAATAGTTACTATATAAAGAGTTGCTTGGCTTGGCATGAGCATAACATGAGTAAGATAATATAATGGATGGGTCAATTTGCATGGAGATGAAATTGAATGACAATATGGATGGACTCATCCTTGATGCTAGCTAAGACAATGTTTCAACAAGTGGAGAGATTAGTCATGAATAATAGGAACACATTGTGTAATCATCTAAGGATTTGAGGTGGTGAGTTGGATTGTGGGTTATGGAAATGAAGTGATCAAGGTCATGCCAAAAATGAAGGTTATGGTTGATGATAGGTGCCTCTAGAATAACCATGGGCCACACTAGTGGATGGTGAGAGAAGTGTAATAGAAGAAATGGTGGAGAATAGAAAGAAATAAGAATATAATAAGAAAATGTGGATAAATAAGTAGGAGCAATGGAAAGTAAAAGGAGAGTAAAGGTTAAAGTGATGTTGACCATTATAGTGGTTGTTCTCTACTAAATATAAGTTCCTCCTTGGAAAATTCCCCTCCTTGAGATGAGGTGTTTGCCATTTTTTTGCTATGTTTCTTCCACCTTCTCAAACACTAAACCATGTGGGTCACCTTTAAATTTTTATAGGCTATAGTTTATGATTTCTTGCATCATAGAATTAATGATATTAAGTGTGGTTAGTGCAACAACTATCACAATTTTTGGTGTAGATGTACAAGGTCAATGTGATAGACTCAAATATCCTTTTAGTGCTTCTCAAACTATTTTCATCCTCTTTGTACTCATTGGGTAGTTTCCATTACAAATGGAAGAGAATTATTTATTGAATGAGATATATCATGTTGGTTTCTTGGCCATGTTGATTCCATATCTTATCTACTACTACAAAAAAAATTGTGTACCCTATATTTCCCAATGCATCCAAGGCATGATGTTTAGGGTTGAGATATGGGTTCAAGTTATCTCGAATATTTGGTTCTATACAAAATGTGTACCACTCAAAGGGAATGGTACTTCATCGTCATATCTCTAGGAACTCACTAGAGTAGACAGGGCCAACTCCTTGCTTGGGTTTTCTTACTTCTCAATTTTATATATCTTTTGATGTACAAAGAAGGTTTTAAAACTATAGTGTTTCAACTTCTTTCTAAAATATTCCTTGGGTCATAAAACTACATGTCCTAGACTTGCTCTAGACTTATGTATCTAAGTCTATCCTCCATCTTGTGGAACCCATGCAACTTGGAAGTGATCTCCATCATGAACTGCTTGAGTGGGTAGAAGTTAGTATTCTTATGCCCCATGAAATACGTTATATCCATGTAGTTAAGTTTCCTAATGTACTCAAGGTTCAACACCTAATATAGTATAAACTATGACAACTTGAAGGACATGGCTAAAATATCATAAAGTCAAATTAAGTACCATGTTTATCCCAATAAAAAATCTTCATTTATCCATTGTTCTAATTTTAATAACTCTCTTGACTCTTCTTGTAGCCTCAAATCCTTTCACTTCATCTTCTCCATGATAACATTATACACATTGTCATAGAAGTTGTATGATGTCTTCCTCATTTCTTGGAAAGGTAAATTTGTGCACTCCACCACTATAAGTAGTTGCCCATCTATTCCAAAATTATTTAGATTATCTAAGAGAAATATATTTTTCTTTTGGTTCAAAATAATCTAGATTAATCGGTGTAATGAAACTTTCATTCCACCTTAAAATCATTGGGCTAGTTTCTCATCTATTTCAACTATATATTTAACATAGTTGTTCATTTAAGAGTTTTTAGGGTAAATTTTAACTATATGAAGTATAATAAATTCTTATTTAATGGATTAGCATCTGATTATTGCTAAGTACAACAATAATATTAGATAAAACCACATAGTCATTGTCTTTGAGTAAATTTATCTCTAATAGGATGTTGAAGTTAATGATATTATTTAGGTTCCTAATACAATGTATTAAGAAATACCACCAATAATTTTGGTTACACTTGTAGTGAGAAAAAATTGGATCATCAAACTATAGGTTACTCGTATTGCTAGATCATCAACTGCCTTTAGCTTCTTCCTTATCTCCCTTATTTATATAAAAAAACTCCTCTATCTAATATGTGACTTGATTCTTTTGGCCATGAAGTCATACGTTTGTACTCTACCAATTTATGGACATTCCATATCTTTAGGACTAGGTTTATTGATGGGTCCAAGGTCCATATTTTATTTTTAAGAATCAGTTTGTGGCCCCAAGTTGAACCCCCTAAGGATATTTTAACTTAAATTCCCAATGACATGTTGATATTTTCCCTCCTTAGCTCTCTTATTGGATTTTCTAACAACTCTTCTATAATTAAAGGAGGAGGAAATGGATTCCTCATTTTTAATTATTTCTTTCCCTTCTCCTTGAAGGGCCTTACTTATTGTGTCATCATTGGAATAGGTGTTGGTGGAGAACAAAACGATATTGGATTAATTTTAGAAATTTAAGGGTTTACAATGGAAAAGTGGAATACATGATACTTGGTGAGGAAAAGTTGATGATTATGAGAAAATAAGGGACTTTTTACCATATTTTAAAATTTGGAGCAATTCAATCAACTTAGCAAGTGAATCACTTGCAAACAAAAATAATTCACTTCTTAGGAAGTACAAAGAAATTTTTTCTCTTTGCAAGTAATTTGATTGGAAAAGTAAGCAATTCACTCATAAGGACTAGTAATTTGCTAGTTTAAGGAAATATAGAAAAATTTTATTGGAGAAATTGGCAGTTAATTTTAGGAGACATTTACTCGCAATGGTTCTATTGAATCTCTAGTGTAAAAATATTTTATTTTGCATAGGCAAATCTATGTTGTAATTAAATGAATATGGTAATTCATTTTATTTTAGTGGTGGTTTTCCCTATGTGCAACACTTAGATTATTAGACTTGTGATGTAGTCATCCTGATGGAAATTCCTAGTGGGGTTTAAGCCAATTGACTAGCTATGAGGAGAGTAGTGCTTTTGTGTAAATAATGATTCATAGTCATGGTAATTTTATGAAAATAAGAGTGAAGTTCTTTGAAGTACATATTGGTTGAGAGCAATATAATTGAGGTATATTATGTAAAAATCACTTGGAGCATAAGGTGTGTAGATCAGTAATAGTATGAGGTAAAAAATGTGAATATAGGGGTTGTGTTCTTAGGGGGTTTTATACTCTACAATTTTTCCATTCGCATAATTATATGGGATCCTAGGTAGGTTAGCATGAATTAGGCTAATTTTATCGCATGACTGGTTATCTTATAGGTAAGGTTATTAGTGGAATGTTTGCTCACTTTCATGAGTGGTTCATTTTTTATGGTGAGTAGTTCACTTCTGACCTTTGTACATTATTTGGTAAGAAAAATGATAAACAAAAAGAATTGAACAAAATAAACTTGACAACCATAGATGAAAAATAAATTTTGGGAGAGAGGGAAGAAAAGGAAGATAGGATTTTTTGTAGAGAAAAAGGAAAGACAAATAAGAGACACTTGAGGAGAATATTATAGATTTAAAGGGAGAAAAATTAGTAAAAGGTACTTCCTATTTACCAATAGCAAAATAGAGGATAACTTTATTTGTCTTTGAGCTTTCCATCAAATCAATTAGAGACACTTTTTAATTACCAAATTGATAGTATTCTTCCATCCATTATGGTTATTTTGTAAACATTTGGTACCACTATCTAAAATATTTGATATTAGCAATGATCCAAAAGGAATCAAATTGCTAATGACCTCCTAGTTTGACTATGTCCTTACCCCACTTGAATACTAAGTCACCTTTCTTGTAATCCATCATCTTGTCTTATTTTTCAAGCCACCCTTTGACTACTTCCTAGTGTTTGACTATTCTCTTGAATGTTCTCTCTCTTGCCTCCTCCAACACTAATAGGATATTAAGTCACGGTTTCATTGGTTTGACATCAATTCTTTCAATATATAATGGTTATGATATTTATATCTAACATTAATTTTATAAAATAATATGGGGGAGATATTGATTGTATAATTTAAGTAGGGTTGTATAACAACCTTATTGATTGCATGTGAAATGATGTGGTGGAGATATACTCTATGCTTACTACTTGGACATAATACATAAGGTTGATTTGAAGTCAACATTAATAATGATATTGATTTTTGTTTATCATTATGTTTCTTTTAATAAGTTATAAGTTAGATTTGAAAATTCAGTTCAAAATGAGGATACAAATAAATACATATATAACAATATTTGTTTATTTTAACACACTCTTACACAACCCATGTGGTATGAACCTAGGTGTCAAATTCATACCACTAAGGTGTGCCATAGACACCATATTATTAGTTTTTACTTACATATCAATATTTTTTACAATTGTGTTATAGGTTAAATAAGATTAATTTATGTTTAGATGTGTGTATAACTTATCTAATTATTAATAGTAATTTTATTTTTAAATAATTTATATATTTCTTACACACAAGAGTTCATATTAATCTAAAGTACTATATTTGTAGGTATAATTTATATATAAAGAAAATAAGCTATATTAAATATATTTATAATTTTAAAGATTTAAATCAAGAGTTACATTAAAGTAATTAATTATTATTGGCAAGACAATATCAAGAAAATATAGAGGAGAAAAATGGTTCTATGCATCTATATATATATATATATATATATATATATAGAGTAAATACTTCCTATACATATACATATCTATCACATCACCGATAATGCTGGTAGACCACATTACGCGGATATGTCATCTATATTACTCTTATGTCAAAAATAAAGTAGCTTTTCTTCTTACTCTAGTTACTACTTAACAAAATGCCAAAGTGAATAATATCATTAAAAATTTTAAAAGTTGTTTATATTTTTAGAAGTTTTTAACTACTTAATCATACACAAAAACTTTTATAAAGATGTTTTTTTAATTATGCTTCATAGTTTTTGAAAGGTCCAATGTTCAAACGGGGGCTTGGGTGAGTAGGGGTGGGTGTGTGGTGGCTATATGTTAAATTATTGGCTTTACGACAAGTTGGGTGTGTGGTGGCTATATGTTAAATTATCAGCTTTACGAAAAATTATGGTTAAAAAAAGACTGTTCAACCTTATATTGGTTATAAGAGTTTCTCATACTACAAATTTATTATAAATATTTGAACCATAAAAAGTATATTGACCTTTTTACCGCAACAGGGACCATATTTTCCTCTTTCTTTGGTAGGGATGGGGTCCAAACCAATGTCGCCAACGCTAACTACAAAATATTGTGAATAAGTGTGCACAAAATGATTGACTGTTCAGTTTTCGGAGTGGTGAATAGACAATTGTTATTAAGAGGTGAAGGCTTCTAGTTTTCTCGACAATATATCTTGTAAAGGTTAAGTTTTGTGAATAATATATAAAACAACAATTTTAGTCAGAAAATACTAAAAAGTAAAGAAAATATTGTCCATGGCATCCCTGTCTGATCATAAATTTTAAACAGTTGACACCACACTTCAGATAGGTGGTAAATGGGACAAGAAGACATTTTCATGTTCGATGTCTGCGGTTGTGCAGATCACAGCGTGCGTTTTTCTACTATGCAGTAAGTAAATAAATAAATATAACAGGAGGACAGTGGAGCTGCACTTCAATAATGATGAACACGGAGATTTAAGATAGAAACGAACAAGAGTCTCACAAATCCATACTAAATAAAATTTTCAAATCAGTCAGGAAAAAGTAAATAAATTTTTTTAAATCGGTCAGAGAAAAGTGAAATATTTCAACATCTCCTTAAAATAAAATTATATATATATATATATATATATATATATATTAATGAAATGGGTTAGGGTTTTGAAAGTATCTTCAAATCTTTTTATAGTGAAAACTGTTATACGAGATTAAAAAAACAAAACAATACGCTTCTACTTCAACACAGGTTCTACCATTGAAACTAAACCAAACTACTAAGAAGAGGACACCAAAATAAAAAAAAACCCGAAAAAACAACCACCTAATCAAAAGACACCAACTACAGCCCACGGTCAGAGAAGAACTGGGAGAGATCAGTTAAGAAGAAGACCAGAACAGATTCTGATCCCCTCAAACAACTTATGCAGATCAAACATTATGAACCTAAAGTATCGCAATAACTCAAAATTACTGTTTTTGTTTTTATTGTTTTACAGTATCTGCAAATCTCACACCTATGTAGCCTAAACTGGGATTCTAATTTGGAGAATATATATAAACAACCGCCATGACTTTGGCTGTGGGATAGGACCCTCAACTTATCCGTGATAGGCAGTCATGGAGTACTTAAGGTGTGGATGCTTTTGGATTGGGTTCAAAAAGAAAACATAGATCACCAAAAATGCGAGAGAGGAAGAAAAAGAGAAAGAAACAGAGAGAACACATTCTTGGAGTCAAGAGTATGAATGATCAAAGAACATTACAATTCAAACTACTGAAATTTTAACCTAACATGGAGTTTTTTATTAAATACTAAGATTTCTATTGGAGAAAAAATGCCACCTACCCCGCCAAAAAAATCAGACAGGCAAAAACAAGAAGGCAAAAATTGTTAGAAATATTAATCCAGATTTCACGCCTCCACCCAACTGCACTCAGAACTTGGGCGAAGCTGGACTACGCTCGCGAAGTCGGGCATCCCAGAAAAATTCTTGACTTGACATCGCACGTGCCTTCTGACAGATGTGACGTCTGAAAGATCCGATTGTCGCAGAAGTTAATGTCAGTTCGGCGATTTAATGCTAGTTCGGCGATTGGTTAGAAACCCGAGTTGAGGGTCTGTCAGAACCTGTCAGAGGACAACCCCAATCTTCCTCTCCCTGCGGCTATATAAGGCAGTTTGGGTCTTCAGACAAGTGTGTGGAAGTCGAGAGCGGAAGGAAATTTTGAGAAACAACAAAGTAGGAGACAAGATCATTTCAGTGAGCAGTGTGCCTCATCTATTTAATGTTTGAGTAGCAGACTCGACATTTGTTTTTCGTCTCAGTTTATCCTGCAACTTTAGTCTGCAGATGTTAGTTTTCCTCAGTTGAGGACTTTTGTAACCCTCGTCTTTTATGAATAAAATTCGTTGTTGTTTTAAGGCATCTATAGGGTTTGCAGTTATCTCTGTGTGCTAAAATCTGTTGTTGTTCTCTGTACAAATCGCCTTAGAGCGATTTCTTTCGGGTTCTATAAGTTTGAGCTCAGATCCAAGACATTGCTCTCAATTTCGATGTTTCTCTCCTCTCAGCAAAGCAAGCCATTGTCGTAGCCGCACAAGCCTCCGGACAGCAAAAGTTCGCAAGGCAAAATTTTTGGCTAAGTCTGGAGCTGTCCACCCGACTGCGTAGCAAAGTCAGACTTCACTGTCATTGACCAGCGTAGTCAGGCATTGAAAAACTGCTCCCTAGAAATTTGGCTAAGTCTGGAGCTGTCCTCCTGACTTCACAACGAAATCAGACTTCGCTACCTTTGACCGGCACAGTCGGGCCTTGACCGAGTGCTTCCCGGACTTAGCAGTTTTTGCATGCACAACCCGACTGAGCACCTTGGTCCGTGTGCAACCTGATTGCGCACCTTGGTCCATGCTCAACCTGAACTATGCATAAGTCCCTATGCACAACATGACTGCGCAAACTTCGCTTGTGCATCTCGATTACGCAAGCTTCGCTTGCGCATTCTGCTTGCGTAGTTGTCAAAAGTGCAGCACGTATTCGGCTACGCAATCTGACTTCAGGCCTTCCCTCCTTCGCCCTGCGTTCTTTGCCCTTCGCACTTCACTCCCTCTCCCGAATTCAGAAAATTAAAATTAAAATCTTCAAATTGGTATCAGAACTACTGATCCCTTAACACAGAGATCGAATAACAATGGCTTCCAGTAGCAACAACTTGCAGTTACAAATCTCGTGCTTCAACGGAAAGAATTACGATTACTAGAGCATCCATATGAAGATCTTGTTCGGATCTCAGGAGCTGTGGGAGTTAGTCGAGAATGGCTACCCAGAACTGGCAAATGCAGCAGCACTGGCTACCCTCTCTCAAGAAGACAAGGACCTGTTGAAAGAGAACACGAAGAAGGACCAAAAGACTCTCTTCTACATCATGCAAGCGGTCGAGGAGTCCATCTTCCCATGGATCGCATTAGCCACCAAGGCAAAGCAAGCCTGGGAGATTCTAGCCAGCTCGTACCAGGGCACCAATAAAGTAAAGTTGGTGAAGCTACAGATGCTCAGGAGGGAGTTTGAAAATCTGCAGATGAGTGAGTTTGAGTCCATGAGTGATTTCTTTACCCGAACGACGGATATTATCAACCAGATACGGTTGAACGGAGAAATTTTGTAGAGCCAGAGAATCATGGAGAAAATTCTCAGAAGTCTGCCTACCAAGTTTGACTCGGTTGTGATAGCAATCGAAGATTCAAGAGATCTGACAACCCTCTCGATAGACGAGCTCGTGGGTTCCTTGTAGACACATGAACAGAGGCTAAGCCGTTCATCTTAGACCTCTCTAGAGCAAGCATTCAAGGCTTAGGTCTCATTTCGAGATAGCGGCAGACAAGATTCCCACCATGGTGCCTCTAGTTCTCATGGAGCAAGAGGCAGAGGCAGGCGTGGGAAAGGCAACAAGCAAGGAGGATGGTCAAACCCTAGCGAAGGGGAGACCAACTATAATTTCCATCAGCAAGGTGGAAGAGACAGTTCGAGAAATAAACAAGCTGGATCTGGTCAGAAGAAGAACATGTCAAAGGTTCAGTGTTATTTCTGCAAGAAGTTCGGCCATTACATCTCACATTGTAGAAAATGGATGGGGAAGGAGAACCAACAACAAGCCCATTACACGGATGAAACCGAAAATTCGGCAAGAGGAAATGTGATGTTGACTTGCAACATTGAGGAAAAGTGCCAGAAGAATGTCTGGTATTTAGATAGCTGGTGCAGCAACCACATGACGGGGAACAAGGAGATGTTCTCTCAACTGGATGAAATAATCCAGTCTGAGGTGAATATGGGGAACAACAACAAGGTTCCTGTAATGGGGAAAGAAAAGATCCTCATTCACACCAGGCACGATGAATGGAAGCAGATCTATGACGTCTACTATGTGATTGGCCTGAAGCACAACCTGCTAAGTGTTGGACAGCTCGTGTAGAAGGGACATACGGTCCAGTTCAAAGATGGAGCTTGCACCATTAGAGACAAGTCACATGGGCAGATTGCTACAGTGTCCATGACAAAGAATAAAATGTTTCCACTGCAGATTCAGAATGAATCATTGATGTCTCTGAGTGCAGTTGTGAAAGATGCTACCTGGCTGTGGCATCTTAGATTTGGTCACCTAAAATTCAGTGGCGAGAGAGGAAGAGAAAAAGAAAGAAACGGAGAGAACACAATCTTGGAGTCAAGAGTATGAATGATCAAAGAACATTACAATTCAAACTACTGCAATGTTAACCTAACATGGAGTTTTCTATTAAATACTAAGATTTCTATTGGAGATAAAGCACCACCTACCCCGCCAAAAAATCAGACAGGCGAAAACAAGAAGGCAAAAATTAGGCCAACAACATTACCATGTTGAGAAGAAGTCTGCATAAAAAGTAATTATCACTTGCAAAAGCCATATCTTACACTGTAAACGTCAAGAAAGTCAAGAAACAGTATATTTCTATCTTAAGAAAATGCCATTGTAAAAGGAAGTGCTTTGAAACCCATGCATAACATTTACATTTAAGGACTAAGAGGAAGTAAGAGGACTACTACTAGTCTTGCATAAGATCAGCTTCTTACACAATAAATTCTATTGAAGTAGAAAATTCTACACAATTGCAAACTATATCTTCCAAATCCATCAAAAGCCTTGTGCTGCTTCATGTGGGCTCGTTTCAATTTGGACTGCAATATCAAACGAGATTGATACCTCACCCTTTGCGCCTAGCATTCTTCTGAGAAGAGGCCTGTTTTTCTGGTCATCGGAAATTTTGTTCATAAGGGCCTGGCTCCAGGCTGGGCGGTTTGCAGTCATGGCTAGAGACACATCAGCTGCGAGCTGTTTTTTTTATAAAACTTACACAACATCTAAATATTAGATTCTCCATTATTTATGGCAGAATACAGCCTGCAACATCTAGGGATATCTTAAAAAGCAAACATAATAAAATATATAGATTTTTATTTTTTAGTGGTAAAATTTTATAAGTAAAAATAAAACTTACCATTCAAAAAAAATTAAATTGAAACTATTCATTGACAAGACTTACAATTTAAAAAAATCAAACTGAACTGCTCATTGACAAGACTTTGATAGAAAAAATTATGAATGAGTAGAGTCCACTAGACTTTTTCTGGAAAGAGGTTTTAGGTGTAAAATTGTGTAATGGCGATTATTTTATAATCTTTAAATCAAACCAACCATCAAATTCGAATGATATATGAAAGATGTTAGCGGCTAAAGGATTAGCAGTTTCAATTTCTTTGACACTCAAAATATCTTTCCCACTCTCACGTCCTATAGAATGTGTGGAGACCGTACCACACAGGCACATGATAGCACATGCAGACATTTTATCTTATCTTCCAACCACTCCCAGATAAAAACTTCTCCTGCCTAGAGTGCCACCCATTTACCTTTCTTGACTGTTCTCAATCAATCTATCGCCGCCCAACCATAAGAAATAATATGTGGTGGTAATTGATTTTTTTCCACAAATGTCAGTTTCTCCAATTTAAAGTATAGTCAAGAATAATCATAGTTAAGGCAAGTAGTATCCTTGCTAAGTAGTACCCTCACTGTATGTACTAGGAATACCGCAAAACATATTATCTACAGCGGTCGTTTAGAACAAGGATTTGTAAATGTTATGTTTTCGAACAATAGTCTCCTCATAAATGAAATATAAGATGTTACGAGGTCCACGGCTGTGTATATTGAAAGAAAAAAATGGTTAAAAATTAAAAATTGTTATTTAATAAATTAATATTATAACAAAAATATTAAAAAAAAAAATCTGTGATGTTTTTATAATTTATTAAAAATTTAAATCTGTGCATTTTACAATGGTTAGTTTAAATTTTAAGAGTGGAAATTCCATACTACATTATTTTAATGCTTTTAATAATTTATATTAAGTATATCGATTAATTTAAAGATTGTATTTACAATAGTTTCACCAAATTAATAAAACTATAACCTTCTGGGTATTAATTTAATGTTTTAGTAAATTTTAAATGTTAATTTATTGTTTTTAATTAACATTCATGTTATATATATATATATATATATATATATATATATATATATATATATATATATATATATATATATATATTTTTTTATGAGGAACCTTTTTTTATATACAACATATCCGTAATATGTGAGGGGAGAGATTTGAACCTGGGCCTATCGATAACTAGAGATTTTTAACTACCCACTTGCTCTCCAACTCCTCTACATTGGCGGATATATATATTTTTAGTAAAGTATGTTTGCCTTTTTAAAAAAACATTTTATTAAAATAATAAAAATATTATATTTATTCTTAGGTCTATTAAACCTATTTTCTTTTATTGTTCTACCTTCTTATGAAAATATTCCTCATGCTACTCAAACTATTATGTCTTAGCAATTAACTTTATGATAGTATTTTTATTAGGAGATGAAGTCTAAATCAGCCAATTATTTTATAAATTTGAATGTTGCTTTGACAAAAATAGATGTTGTGATCACCTAATTATGTATTATTTAGTTTTTATTTTTGTATGGGTATGTTGATAAATGGAATATAGTGCCTTGAATAATAGTTAATGTATATGAAAATTAATGTTAATTTTTTATTCAACTTCAATGTTCATTTTTGTTGTTAGTATATACCATCATTTGTGAATCTTAGTTAATTGAAATATATTTTTATATTTTTCCTTTTTAAGGATACCTAGAGGAATGGGTCACCCATCATTTTTTACTACCAATATTAGGTTAAAATATTGGGTAAGTCCCAAGGAGACATAGGTATCTATTCTACCAAAATTGCCCAGGGCTTGCACTTAGACTGACCCTTTTGGCACACTCAATGAGAATGCGTAAAGCAAAAAAAACAAGAAAAAACAAACAAAAAGTCACAAATGAACACAAGCAAAAAAACAAAGACAAAAAAATAACACACAAAACAAACAAAACATCATAAAAGCATAAAAGCAAGCTTTAAATAAATTAAAGTAAATGAGAATAATTTTTATTAATAAATATATATTTTGGTTTAAAATTATTTTGTATTCCTTTCAAGCCTTAAATTCCAACGAATAATAGCAAGATCAGTCCTCTAAAAAATGAATAATTCTATAGCTTTAAAATAGTTAATCTAACATTTCATCATATCTTTAAATATTGATGGAGGTACCTGATATACTCTAGTATTTCTAAAATAATGGTCTCAAATGGTGTATGCAAGAAAATAGTAAACAAGTAAATGATCTATTATTTCTAGATCCTTCTTATACAAGACACACTTAAAATGATATACTATAGTCTTCCTTATAACTTTCATCCATAAAAATATTGTTTTGGACATGTAACCAAATAAATTTTGAGGACATAGGAATTGCCACTCAAGAAAATCACTAGGAATAGTATACACTTTTACCTAGAATATTTGAACACCCTTGCTTCCATCCACCAAAACTTCCATCTTATATTGGTTTACATCCAATCTATAATGTTAAACTTCGTAGGCCCTATCATCCATATTCGTTGGACAAATCTATAGTTGTGTAATATTTAGACATTGAGGAACTTAATCTAGATACTTTAGCACTAATTGGGGAGAGTCAAATTATTGACACGTGGAGTAAGACCACTAGAAGGTAGTCCATTCAAATTCACAATGTGGTTATGGTAGAAGAATTTTGCCAATAAAGGAGTGCATCATAAAAAAATAAAAGTAAAATATTTTTCATACTTGATGTCAATAGTTTAATGCAACAATGCAACAAGGACCATTTTTTTCGATAAGTATGAATGATCTAGGCATGTAAACTTTTTTAGGCATGGCTTTATGCCCTAAAATCTAAATTTTAGCATATCCACATTGTTAGGGGTATAACATTGTGCTTAGGACATCGTTTTGATCCATTCAAGAAGCATTACAAATATGAAAAGGAACGAAAATTTCATTAGATAACTTTCCAACTAGTTTTTGGAAAAAATGATCTTGCACCCTAAAAATACAATACAAAATATTTACTAAAAACAATAATTTTCTACTTCTAGACTTTTTTGCGAAAATGTATCTCTAGCCATGTTGACACATCATTAGAATATAAAATGCAAAATGACAAGTCATATATATTTAATTCTCTATTAATGTCCACTTTGAAACTCAAGGAAGGTGAAATACCACATATTCATATGTGTGACCTTCTAATTGAAAGAGCACAAAAAAACACATATCCATGTGGGTGACCTTTCATATTTAATACAATGGATTTCCATTACACTAAAAATATTGTATACCTCTTATTGTAAAATTATGTGCCATGGATGAAATGTTATATTCTTGTATCTCTTCTAAGGGTTAGCCTACATTTTACTATGTATTTTGAGGAATAAAATCAATCTATTATAATGCTTATACATATTTAAATGTTTTGATTTGTTATACTATGCTATTTTTGTATTGCATTATATCTTGATATTTCTTGACTCAAAATATTAAGTTTCAGACCATATGAATTAAAAAATTAATAAACAATAAATGGGAAATATTTTGTAGAACATGGATTTACTAAATTAAAAGTGGATAAAAAGTCCAAATAACTTGAATAGAAATAATGACTTAAACTTAAAGTATTCTTGAAGATATTTTCTTTGACAAACATGTTCTTGGATTGTTTACCATTAATTTTTGTTGCATAATATATCATTCAAATCATTTGATATTTGTTATTGTTTAGTACTAAGACAACCTAACATCTTAAAGTGGGTCATGTTTACAAGAAATTAATACCTAGAACTCTTTTGCATCATTGTATCCTAAAGGTTTATCTTTAAATAATATATGTATGCATATACATATATCAAATTTTTTTCTTGGGATTTCTTTTATTTGAAGAGTGCAGTGTTCACATAAATGGCCCTACATATAATAATTTGAGCATTAAACTAGGATAGCTTCATTATCTCAACCTAGATTTTTCAAATGTATTTTGCATAAATTTTAGAAGAGGTTGAGATAAATCCATCTTTACACACATTTATGCGCAACTCTTAAAATTAATTTATTTCTAAAAAATTCTAAAGATCTTAAAGTAGATCTTATGGCTTACAAAATGTTTTTAAACACAATAAATTCATTGAACGACAAATCATGCAGTTCAATATTGGTACTTTTCATGAAATTTTATTTTGGATTAGAAACAACAAGCTACATTTTCATGAATAGTGTTATCTCATAATAGAAATATAGCTCATATTTAATATTTTTGGTTCTATATGATTTTTTAGTAAAGAAAATATTAAAATACTTTTTTTATCAAAAAATTATATCAATTTGTTTTCATTTGTTCTCTATATATTCTTTTATGACAAGAAACATTTTGAAATCTCATAAACTTGTATTTCAAGATCTATGGTCTAGCTAAACAATGTATTCATCCAATGATTTTAAATTAATCATACTTTTAAGTTATATTTCACTAAAGTGTAGATAACTATTGAATTTTTGTTCAAATTTAGTAATATTGTTTTCATGTTTTTATATGTGATATCAATTTTTTTTTTAATATAAGTAAGAATCTTCATTTATTTGAACTACTTATGCAAAAAAAAAATTACAACCTTAATAATTAAAAATCTCAACTTTAAGGTAAGATCTAGAGGCCCTCCATGCAAAACTAGGAGACTATCCTAATCCTGTCTCAAATGAACCTGATCAGATCCAAAATAAGAAACTATATAATTAAAAGTGGATAAAATGAAGGCCTATATCTGCCTTATCGAAAGACACCTTGGAGGAACTTATGGGAAATAATTGTATTCCAAATATGAATGTCTTTACATGGTTGGTTATCCAAAATTACTAACTTGGTACAACCTGATCAAAAGAGGTTTTCTATGTGCAAAAGATGCCACCTCTACAAAATAAATGAAGAGACAAAAAATCACATGTTCATGAAATGTCCATTTCTTCAACTTGTGTGGAACCAAAGGATGAAAAATATAGAGGTATAATGGGTCATGCCTAAGGAAATTTCCAACTGGTGGTGTCAATAGATCCCTCCTTGAAATCAAAAGAAACTGGTATCTGGAAAGAGAGAAATAAGGATACTCAAAGAAAAAACAAAGAGCTTTAAGTCTACTTCCAACTAGCTTCAAGTTATTCTATCTAAACTAGTTATCCCTAAACAAATAAACACAAACCAACAATGGAGTTCAATTTCAAGCCAAAACCAACATTATATTCTCTTCTTAAATCTAGGATTTTAGATTATTTTGGGACATCAAAGGAACAAAACTACCCCATTGTGATTACAATAGCAACCAACTAGTCACAACTTCTTAATCTAAGGACTCCCAATGGATTTTAGATCATAAGGATATTGGTTATGTTTCACAAAACTCTTCCCCAAAGATGATCTTCTTGGTTTTTTATTCAGACCAACTCAAGCAAGGTAGTCATCCAATCACCCTAGCAAATGCATATACTAGGAATATCCAGATCAATATCAATGTACATCTATGTACAGTTCTCAGAGCTTAACTATCATGCATAAATATACACTAAACACAAGCTCAATAAGGATTTAACTTTTTGGTGTTTAGTAGGTTTTGCTTCCCTCAAACTCTTTTAGTTTATAGCTCGTTTTCATATAAAAGAATAAAAACCCTTTTAAAAAAAATTAATAATAAAAAAAATTAAGACTTTCAACTTATATAATCAAAAATTTAGTAATAAATGCTCCATTTTTTCTAATCTTCTGATTCATATAAAATATTTTAATAACATTTAGATTTTGAATTTATATATAAAAAATGATTGGTAGAAAGGGTTTTGAAAGGGTCTGTGAACCTTGTACAAAAATGAACTGAAAGAGAAACCAGAGAAAAAAATATTAAACATCCACGAAACCAATAGAGCCACTGGAGTTAAACCAGAACACCAAAATTACAACTGAAAAGAAAGAGAAGGGAAAAACAGGCAACTAGATGAAAAATATCCTACGAGAAGGAGCCCATCCAAAACCAAACAGATCAAAAAGACTTACAAAAGAGACCAAACAACTTACCATTGAGTAAGACCACAAACATTATCCTTCTCTATGGGGAGGATGATCTAAAAGGTCTCATATTTACTAGCAATAATAGCCTTGGAGATTCGAATAGCATGATCGAGGTTGGTTAAGGCCTTTGATTGATTCTAGAAGATGTTCTCCAACATTTCAGTGAGAATATATTAGGTATCATGTTTGTAAGTGGCCATCACTTTTGCATCCGCAAGGGATTGATCCAGCTCAGGGATAGTGCTTTCAGAGGTGAGCTGGTCAAGGCTCTTTCTTTTCCTAGTAGCACTTTGTATGCTTCTGCAATTGTAGGAGCTGCAACTGTTCATCACAATGTCAACCGTAGAGAGGTCTTCCTCAATGTACATAAATAGGTTCAAATCTAACTTAGTAGTGATTTTATGTAGCATGTGGTCATAGATGACCAAGAAAAGCCCTTGGTGCTTGATGTGTGAATCTTCCCTTTTCTGATAGTTCTCAATGGAAACCTCCATTGAGCGTCAAAGATATTCAGGGATGTTGACCTCTTTAACATCATGAAGAACATTGAGGAAAGCAATATGGAAGCTTCTCAATGGTTCATCCACCTTATCAATCGTGATGTACTGCATCACTGGAATCAAAGCCCTGCACCAAGGCTCTAGAAATTTCTTGTGGATGATGCCTTTATCATCTCTAGCCAATTTCTTCCCTCTATCCATAAAGTGTTTCAATTCATCTTGAATGGTATGATTATCTCTATGGAGCTTGAAACCCTCATTGGGAAGCTCGGTGATCTCCACTAACAGGTCAGCAAAAATGATGAAGTTCATACCTCTGACCAAAACTTGGCCATTAACCCAGGTGTTGGAAAAATATTTTGTGATCACATCGTCATGCCCCCTAAATTTCTTAAGGAAGGGAAGGAATCCATGGTTGTGGAGGATAGTCTTGATATCGGCCTCAATATTAAGAGTGTCAAGTGCAATGATGGCCATTGCAGACAAGGGGTGGTAATTACCGGTAGAGGAGGGCTCACTGAACAAGACTTTGAGCAGGTGGACTCTGAAGCGCCTGAGGGATGTGACACCATTGAAAGTAAAGGAAGGTTCTGAGTAATCACATGGATACTTAAACATATTTTGATTCCAATTATTTCTTGGGATGAAATTAGGGTGGACTTTGGCGAGGAAAAATGTGGGCTTGGTGGTGACCTTGAGATGGGGATGTCCATCCTTGATTGGGTGGCCTAGAGGGGAAACAACGAGGCTAGCCCCCTGCTTAGAAAGGATCAAAGACCCAGATGGCAAGGGATGCCAAGTCATAAGAGCCTTGATGCTGATAGGTTGAAGCACTACGAATGGTGCCAGACTATCCGAGGGAAGGGCGTTGGGGTGCTTACTCTAAAAAATGACATGGGTGCAAAGGGTAATGATTACTTGGGTGATGACAACTTTCTACACTAAATCAAGAAATTCTATATTGAGGCGATCAAGGTTGTAAGTATGAATGACCAAAAAATAGATGGAATATGTGCCACAATGATGCTTTCTAGCCTTGTTTTTGGAGCTATGATCATAGGGAAAGGAAGGGTGGGTCTGTTGAGTTAGACTACTAAGTTTTGCCATGGGATTATCACTTTCCCTATTTCTAATACTAGAATAGTGTCACCAATTACTGAAACCCACTCTATGGTAACCACCCCTATGTGCCTGGTGGGTCAGCTTCAAGGATCGGCCTTGGATATTGGTGTTGGTGACATGGTTGATGGACGAATGAGTCAGATTCAAGTATCGACCTTTGGTATTGGTGTTGCTGATAATACATTTTGTAAACTATGACATGTGGCATGGATGTGGAAACCACTATATTGGAAGTGTTGTGCTTGGCAGAGTGGCCCATAATCTTGGAAAAACAACCCTTAGGCACCGAATGAGACTTGTATTTTTCCATAGAGTAATTACAATGTATAAACATCAGGATTGGAGGTGTCGGTTCTAAGGTTATGGGGGAAGGAATCCCTCCAAACCTATATGGAAGTTTCACTAACTCCCTTATTCGCTAGCCAATCTGCCCCTTTGTTCCCCTCCTAATATTGGTGTTGAATAACGATGTTTATGTATTTGGTGATGAGAGCTCTGAATTCCTAAAGAATATTTATCAAAGTCCATGGTGGGTTAGAGTTTTCTCTGAGACAATTGATAATGTGGAGTGAGTCCCCTTCTATAATCAGTTGATCAATGCTCATATTATCAATGAGAAGGAGGCTTTGGAATAGATCTCTTGCTTAAGCTATGTTATTCGTTTGGGTCCCTAAGTTTTCTACAAAGGCTAGAAAAAATTACCTTTACAGTCTCTGAGGATGCCTACTCCACCAACGTTGCTCAGATTTCCTTTCACCGCACCATAAAATTTTAGTTTGAGCCACCCTAAAGGTGGAGGAATCCACCTAATTGAAGACTTGTTGACAAAAACAAAATGCGCACTAGAAATGTTAGTGAGGTGGAATCTATTGGTGAGAGTAGCCTCTAGGCTAGGGGGAGCTTCGAGGGAAGATATGACAGAGGCATTTTCTACCGCTAAGGATAATATTTTCAGAGTGGTCCTACGGGAATCATTGGTATGAGCTTTGAAAATCCTTGAGTTACGTTCTAACCATATTTACCATAAGTAATGGTGGAGACAAGAGAGCCACAGGAAACTAAGCTATTGGTTTTTAAAGGGTCTGGGCCACTGTTGGAAAAGTTGGTGAATAGTAGGTGGATGGACAAAAGACACATTGAAGTTATCAAACACTGAGTTAAGTAAAACTAGGGAGAAAGGGTATCCTAAGAAAATGTGATTGATAGATTCCCAATTAGATTTACAGAGCACACACCAATTTGGGATAAGGAGCCCTCTGGTCATGAGATTGTCTATTGTGAGAATTCTATTTTGGGAGGTCAGCCATGAGAAGAAAGCCACTTTAGGAATGATGCTTTTAATCCATATATTCTTAGCAATTTTCCATTTTGTGGTTGGAGGCTCTTGGTTGTAATAGGTAGACTTTACAGAGTAGGTTCTAGCTTCTAATAAACTCTATACAAGGGTGTCAGGTGACTAGGTGTTAGGTATGACATAAACATGGAGAAAGTTCTACAAGCATCTAGTGGCATTTGCCAACTCGATCAAAGGGTTATTGATGAAAAATATCTTCCACTACCATTTGAAGGGCCCTTGGTTGATAAAATCAACAACTCTTTCTCCAAGAATATTTTTAGTAAATGGTTTTAGGGAAAACATATTTGGATCATTGATGAGAGGCTGCTCTCGAAGCCAGGGGTCTTCCCAGAAGCTAATACTTGTCCCAAAACCTAGCCACCATCGGAGACCTCTTTTTATGATATCCCTGGTCTGGACAAGAGAGTTCCAAAAACATGAGTTAGAAGGGAGGCGGTGGTCACCCAAAAATGGTAGGTGGTGAAGGTTATTTTCCTTAATGATGTCTATCCATGTCAAATTCTCATTGGTTACCACTCTCCAAGTCTGCTTGGCTATCAACACAAAGTTCATTTTGTTGATCCTTTCAAATATGAGGTCTCCATGGTCTTTCCTGGAACAAACTCTATCCCAGGTGATAAGAGTGAATCTATTTTGGTTTTCATTGCCAATCCATAGAAATTTGCGTTGGATTTGTTCAATATTATTGCAAATTAAAATTGGAACTTTGAAGATGGACAAAAAATATATCGATATACTTTGGAGGTAGGCTTGCACTAGAGTGTCTTTAGCTTCCTGGTTGAGCATTCTACTCTTCCACCTAGCTAGTTTTTTGTTGATGCGTTCGAGGATGTTGGACCACATTGTTGGGGAGACCCTTCTATGAAACATAGGAAGCCCAAGGTACTTAGTGGGGATATTAGCTATGTTGCATCCTAAAAATTTTGCAATTCTATTCTATTTAAGAATAGGAGTGTTCAAAAAATACAATCTACTTTTATTGTAGTTTACCTTCTAGTCAGCATCTATTTCATAGTAATTGAGAATTGTTTTAATGATATTTGCTTTAGGAATGGAGGAAGAGGATGCCAAAATGGTATCATCGATGAACTGTTGGTGAGTGATGGCCCTAGATACCATGGTAGGTTTGATACCTGATATGAGACCTCTGGAGCAAGTTGTTGATAAGGATATCCCCAGTGCTTCTACCATGATGATGAAAGTAAAAGGGGATAGGGGGTCACCCTGATGGATGCCCTTGAAGCTTTGGAAGAAACCATTTAGAGAGCTATTGAAAATAATAGAAAATCGGACTGTAGAAATGCATTCCTTAACCATGTATATCCATTATTTGTGAAATCCAAACCTATCTAGGACTTTAAGGAGGAATTTCTAGGAGACTATGTCAAATTATTCATATCAAGCTTGAGAAACATATTGGGATTTTTGTTGTTATCAACCGAATGAACTAATTCATGGACTATTATGACTCCATCTGTGATAAACCTGCCTTTAACTGAGCTACCTTGATAGTGGTCATGATGGTCTTGAATTTAGTTATGAGTTTGTAAATCACACTGCATAGGCTAATTGGCCTGTAGTCAGAGATGGACTTATAGGTTTGGGATGTAGGAACTAGCATAATTAAATTAGAGTTTGTCTCCTTAGGAGTTTTATTGGATCTTTGGAATAACTGCACCACTTCAAATACTTATTTACCTACTATATCCCAAAAATGCTTAAAGAAATATGGGGTAGGCCTTATGGACCTGACACTTTGTCTGGTTCCATTGAGAATAGGGCCTCCTGAATTTCTTCTTTAGTAAAAACTTTTAAAAGCCCCTCATTGAAATTATTAGACACTAGGTTGGGAATGTTTTGGAGTAGAGAGTTTTTAATATGGTGGGGAAAGGAGGGCTAGGACCGAGAATCTCTTGGAAGTGAGACATGAATTCTGCTCTTATTTCTTGAAGGTCATTTGTTTTTTATCCATCTTCCCTGGTTAGTTCTTTAATACTATTCATGCTTCTATGTCTCAAGGTGGAGGCATGAAAGAATTTAGTGTTCTTTTCACCTTCCTTTAGCCACAATGCCCTAGATTTTTGCCTCTAGAAAGCTTCCTCCTTGGCCAGGTTATTATGAAAATTTGCGAGGAGGGATTTTTCCTCCTTAAAGATGTCAGGCCCTAGGTTCCCATTTTGAATGAGCTTCTCCACTCTGCCTAGCTCCTCCATGATTTGTTTCTTTTCTTGGAATAGGTTACCAGACACATCTTTGTTCCACTCCTTTAGTTTAAACTTGATAGACTTGAGTTTCCTAAACAATTTTGATATCGAATTCCCTAGAGGGTCATGCTGCCACCATTCTTTAATGCATTTTTTTATGTCTGGGTGGTTTAGCCACATTTTATCAAACTTGAAGGGGGTTTTGTATGGGTGCCACTGGCAGGAATAGTACAGGACCAAGGGGTTGTGGTCAGACCCAATTTTTGATCGAGTGTAAAGGTTGTCATCACCTAAAAAGTGAATGATATATTTAGACATAAGGAACCTATCGATCTATATTTGGATAAGCTATTTTCTAGGTCTTCTATTGCTCCAGGTGTAGTTTGATCCTTGAAGTTGAACATCCATGAGTTCATTGTTGTTTACAAAGTCACTAAAATATTCTGTGCATTTGGGGGTGATGGGGTTACCACCTTTTTTATCATATGCAAAGAGGGGGGAGTTAAATTCTCCCTCAAGAAGCCATAGAGTATGCTAAAAATTGCTATGCATTGTTGATAGAATGTCCCAGAAAATTCTTCTGTTCGAAGAATTATTTGGAGCATAGATATTGGTTGTGATCCATTATAGGTTTGTTTTTTATTGATAAAAATAATGTTGATGACCCTGTTTGACATGGATAGAGTTATGTCCTCAATAGTTTCTAGGTCCCACATACACAACAACAATATATTATTAATAATAAAATTTCAAGTTATATAAAAATTAATGTAGCGACACTTTAAGAAATAAAATTGTTAAATTCCTTCAAATTATAAATTATAATATTTTGTTATTCTACATCAATTATGCGTGTACATTGTCTTTATCTAAATCATAATTTTTCCATTTGATACTATTTTATTAGTCAGAAAAAAAAAAATAAAACACCTAAAATGAATAATATATTTAAATTTTTTTTGGTACTATTAATAAAGAGAGGGTTTTGAAAGGTCTCCCACAACCTTATACAATAGCTCCGAGAAGGAGCACAAAGCACAAAAAATGAGGGAGGGTTTTGAAAGGTGTCCCACAACCTTAAACAACAGCTCCAAGGAGCACAAAGCCAAATTACAAAAATCAATAGCTCCCAAAGGAGAAAAACCAATGGCCGCCAAACCAAAATAATAGAAATACACACACTGGCCAGTTGTACCACACAACACCAACAACTCCATCTAGAGAAATAACAATGACAAAGGACACAACCACACACTTGAGTGTCCCATAAATAGACAACAACGTCATCCGGATATGACAAAAACAACCACCAGTGGATATACGAATAGCAGAGGACCAAGAGCGGTAGGAAAATTTAAAATTTAAAATTTGAATAGCCAAACCACTCAAGTTGAAAACTAGAGATCGAAAACTGAATCCTTTAGAGAAAACCACCAAAGACATGAAAACCCCAAAATAACCAATAAAAAATCCTCAGTGCACACTAGATCCCACAAACACAAACTCACCAACAGAATTACAAGACCAACGACACCAACAACAAAGGAAATGAGAGCAACCTAGAAAAAAGAGGAAATTTAACTAAACAAACTGCTCAAATGAAAAGTAGAACCACTGCATAGGAAGCCAACCAAAGAGACAGGATTACCCTGTAGCTCCTTTTTCAAATAAATATTGTGCACAACAACTCCCACATAGGAGCATAACAACCGCTAAAACTGGTGGAAGTACCAATGGATGAAACCACTCCTCACCTAAGGATCACAACGCCTCCTCCAAGGACCACTCAATAATCATCAAAAGGGGAAAAAATCCCAAAGTGAAATTTAGAATTCATGACCTTAGAGAAGGAAACTATGTAGTAGGGTATAAGAAACCACCCTAGCGAAGATAACACCTAGCCCTATTGGAGAACTATGAAGGCAGTACTACCATAAAATAGGAGAAATGAACTATATAGCCAAAATCACCAACCACCACCCGAGCAACGAAACCTGACCTGGCACCAACCAAGAAAAATAGTCAACGCTACTATAGTAGAAACACCCCACATTCACCCTTGGAGGTTTGATCCAACCTTTGATTCGATCCCCTTCCCACAGGGACCCCGATCGAATATTCAGTGGCATACCAAAACCCATAAGAAAAGTAAAGATGATTGACCAAGATCCCCAATAAGCAACCAGTCCAAAAAACCGATGCTCACTAAGCCAAGCAGGTCTAGAACCAAACAAGGGACCACCAACTAGAACCATCCGCACAACTACCAAAGCCCCAAATCACCCCCATAGGTAGGGCCAACATGTAGCTCAATCCACCTGGTGGCCACCAGGGAGCCAAATTTTCAATGACTTACCGCACCCACAAGAGATTCAGAAAGAACTGGTAAGGCCCCTAGACAAGCACAAGACGCTGGCAACTACCACCATAATAGAGAAGAATGACCATGAAGAGCAACTATATGTAAAACCAGGGAGTATAGGGACCTCTCACTCAGAAGTAAAATCATTACGGAGCAGGAGAGAGAGAATATATTTAAAATATTAAAGCAATTTATTTATTTATTTATTCTTTAAAAGTTTAGTAAAACTTTTACATATGAATAAAAATTCAAACTCATTTATTATGGATATATTGATAGAAATGGTGATTTTTTTAGGGATATATTGAAGTAATTTTTTTCATGTTTTTAGATCCTTCTAAAGAGAACACTTGAAATGTTATAGTATTTTTTTCTTTATAACTTTTATTTATAAGAATTTGGTTTTGGACTTCTATAGGAATGTTGAGGACCTCTGGAGGGTTTCAAGAGACCAAATATTCTTTTTAGCCAAATCATTAGAAATAGTATAGCATTCCACCTTGAACATTCTAATATTCTTTCTTTGAATCAATTTATATTTGGATTTTCATACCACCCATATCATTTTGGGTTTTTAATTATAATTTAAAAATTATTCTATTAGGTTCTCAATTGTCTAGTTCTTATTTTTCAATTGTAGAGCAAGAATAAATTTAATAAATAATATTTTTAGGTTTTATTTTTATATATTAGATATTAATTAGTTATTTAGATCAAACTAATAAAGCATTGTCATGTTTTTTTTAATAATTATGATTTTCTATTTCTAAACTTAAAATGAATGTCATGCCAAATATTTTCCAAGGAAAAAAGTTTGTATCATTAAATAAATCAAAATTTTAAATATAATAATGCCATATTTATTAATCCAATCATATATCACATAAATATTGTATTTAAGCATTGTTTGTGCTTGAAGTTGCTAAATAATATATTACAAATTGATCCATACTTTTTAAGTAGATTATAGTATTGCTATGACTAAACAAATAACCTTTTATAAAATCTATTTAGTCTTCAAAAATATTTTTCTAAAGAAATTTAACAAGTGATATAATTGATATAACTATGTTGGATTTTCCAATAGAATAAATTATGAAATGTATATTTACAATATTAAAATTTGTTGAAAAAAAAAGCATACATATTACCACTTAAATTATAGTTGAGTAGATTGCTATATTAGCTTGCATTGCAAATGTTAGTAAGAATAAATTATGTTGATTTCTTATAAAGTTTTTAAACATAAATAATAAGGTTCTAAAAATAGAATAGAATGAAATATTTTAATAATTATTATTTTGGATATGTTATGCGCATACGAGGATGGGGTGTTGAGAACACTAAAACGAAGAAGGCCCTACTCACTACTAATATTAACCATGTAATTTTGCATTGTTATATAAGATATCAAACGGATTGTAATTTTATACATTCTTTTTAGGTTAGATTTTATAAATAAATGAAATCCGTAATTTTCCTTTAAACATACATTTTTCATTTAATATACAAATGAATAATATGTGGATAAATGTCTTATGTATTTTTATGTTATTAACACAAATATCACAAAATAGGATATAATTAACAGTTTTATCTTAAATTTTAATTTATAGATACAAGAATTCTAAGAAAATATAAGTGTCATATGACAATGATTATATAAAAAGAATTAAGAAGCCAAAATTGCACCTAAGACAATAGTAATAGATGATCCAAAATAATTCTATATGTGCTAAAAAAATAAATCTTAGTTTATTAAAAATTAATGAAATTATATATAGAATAAAAATATTCAAATTAGGTAAGTGAGAAACAATCATAAAGATAGAATATCATCAAAATATATTTTACTTTTTTTTATTGTTCCATTACTAAAATTTTGTTTTGCATAAAATTTCATCTAAATATTTTTTGTGGTAAGTAAGAGACTATTATTATTAACACCGGGTTTTAATTGGTTGACCCAAAACTATTTTATAAAATAGGGTCCACCGACCAACTGGACAAGGGCCAAGCCCTACAAGTTTAATCTACCAACAACAGGGGCCAAGCCCTACTCTTTCATTTGAATACAACCAAACTAAACTATGGAAGCCTAATATTAGAGCCATAGAAAAGAAATATGCAAAACAAAACTAACAATAAGGAAAACTAATCATGCAAGCACCATGCAGGGTCTCTTGTGCCCATAAAAAAATTAGCAGAATATAGTCAAACAAACATCCCATAGAATGGACATCCAGGAGGCCAAGCAGACAGTCTTCCTTGTAGTCCTCATATGACTCCTTATCATCCTCATCCTTAGATTCCTCCTTGCCATCAACTTTAAATTTCCTTGCGCCCTGCCCCTAGAACTGCTTGCTGTAAAACATAAGATTTAGAGAATCACACAAATCAACAACTATACTAATGAGGCCAGAAAGACTCTTTAACTGGTTGATAATATTGGAGGCTGATGAAATCTCCATCTTATTCAAGTCTGTTACTAAATATTCATCAATGTTAAAGAGTCTAAAAAACAATAATTCAAATTAAGGGAACCTCAAGCTTAATATCAAGATCCTTTCTTTATCTAATATTCCATATAATATCATTTATACAACCATAAATCTATAAAATATGTCCTTAAAAACCTTGATTAATTAGAGATTAGGTAATGTTAAACATGGTTTTAGATTTTCAATTACCTTGGTTGGAATATACAATATTCAATATTCACTTGTAATAATTAATTGACAATAGAAAACCACTACTTATTTGGTTCCTCAAAATAGTAACTTGCAAAAAAAAAAAAAACATAATTTGTTCTCCTAAATTATTTCTATATGAATTAAACTTACAAAAAATAAATTATTATTATATTTCTATCTATGTAAATTGAAGCATTTATAATAAATATACATTAGATATTTACTTTTAGCATTAAAATACTAGAAAAATAGTTTTTTTAATTTATTTTTATTTTACATGTAATTTTGGATTTATAAATCTATCACAATATTTGTATTTTGATTTGAATATTGTTAACAAAGAGAGTAATATATTTTTTTGACATCTTATGTCTTTATATTTTTTTTCTCTATTTTATGCATCAATGTATGTTCATTTAATAATATATACAATAAACTCATTGAACATGATTAAATGGCTTTAAAAAATATCTACTATATATTCCTTTATATTTTATTTATTAGGGTAAAAATGAGATTTTGAAAGAGCTCGAACCCTTTTACAACACAAAGTCAACCTATCAACTATGTAGCTACCAAGGGTAAGTGGTCAAAAAATCTCTAGACTCAAGGTAAACAACATTCATCCTGAACCTCAATTAGCTATAGTCCTCCCTCGTGAATTTTTCTAAGTCCTCATGGACCACCCCTAGGGGATCCATCTCCTATCCTCTTCTTTAATGGCAACAAAGTTTGCTAGCTAGTCTGCTGGTTTGTTACCTTCTCTAAAGACATGAATAAAGTCAAACTTCTTCAAAATACTTTACAATCTCTCTAATATCTTGCACAATGTAATCAATTTTCCAATTAGCTTCTCCATCATTTTTTAAATGATTGATAATATTTAAGGAGTCTCCTTCAAAGATAACATTTTTAGCATCTAAATCCTTAGGTAGCTTTACACTTATATGTAGAGCATTAACTTTAGCTTTATGACTAGTAGTAATTCACAAAAACTTACAGGTTTCCCCCACCAATATTTCTTGCCCTGATTTTCCCTAAAAATTACTCCTACTTTGGCCTTACCTAGGTTACCTTTGGATGCCCCATAAAAATTTAACTTCAACCATTCATCTTGGGGTGGTTGCCATTTTACATCAGTTCTAACCTAAGCATTTGCCTCTCCACCACTAATGGGTTCCAAATTCCATACCTTAGTTATCATAGTCTCTTTAGTATTCTCTATCTTGATAGGGTACTTGATAGATTTAACATTCTCCTCTAAAAAATAGATGATACTTCTAAAACTTCTCATTGCTCAAATTTTTTCCCCTCTATAAATTCTCTTGTTCCTCTCTAACCATACTCCCCACACAAAATGAAATGGAATCAAGTTCCAAATTACATTAATATGAGGACTAAAAAAGGGGTTCTTCCACTATTGTAACCACAAAACCATATTAGAAGGCATCACCCAAGATATGCTCATCCTGTTGATGAGGAGCTAGAAAATATTTAGAGCATAGCGACATTCCAAAATGTGTTCCATTGATTTTTTTTTTTTTTTTTCTAAAAACCTCTCTTCTTAAGATTATCCACCGCTAGGATCTTATTTTTAAATGTTTTCAAAGAAAAATCTCCAATTTAGGAATAACTCTCTTACCCCAAATTCTTTTACCATAGAAACCATTATCTACAATAGGATCCAAAAGATCATAGGTTTTCTTCAAGGTGAATTCACCATTCTCAATTATTCTCCAAACCACAATGTCTCTTTGCTTAAAAACACCTAAATAATAAGCCTTTAGTTTAGCTTTAAGGAGGTTTAAAGCCTCCAAAATCTTAGGGTCTACCTCTAAAAATTTCCAGCTCAACTGGTTATCCAATAATTCCTTTATATTCCTTTATGTTCAAATGTATAAACTAAATTAATATGTGTGTGAAAACCAAAATTTTATTAAATAATTAAATATTTAAATAATCTATGAAATATTACAATTTTAATAAATAAAATTACGCTTTATTATTACAAATATTTGTACATGTTTATAGTCTTCTAATATTCAATGAAGCCATATTGCCTTTTTAAATATATATCAACTGGAAAATCAATTTATAAGTGTTATACAACATGCATGTGATAGTATATATAACTATAATTTTGTTAGACACCAATACTATCATGAGCATAAAATCTAAATTGCTATAACAAATCATTTTTAATTTAATGAAAATTACATGTATCAAAATTTCTATTAACTATCAATACGAGGTTAATTTAACTAACTTAAAACTATTAAATGTAAACAAATTTAAATTTTAAAATTAATAATATGTAAACTATATTATAAAATTTTATTAATTTTTTTTAATAAAATAAATTTATTATATCACTAATTTAAATAAACTTATTGAACTTAATTTAAAATTATTTATAAAAATATGTGACCATTATTGAAACTCATCAAACAAAATATATATACCACGAAGAGAAACCACATCCTTATCCTTATCCTTTATACAGTATAAAACATATATGTTTTCTTTATCTCTTTTTCCCTTGTACACAATTAGGCTGAATGTATGAGAAGTACATACAACCAAAACTCTACTACTTGTTATATTGTAATTGGTTGCTAACATACCTACTCTACATCTTGAGGCATGAGAGCCCATCTTGTCGGTCAAACATAGTTTTGATCATTTGAAGGAGGTTGATGAGCTCCACTTTATAACCATTATTTAATTGTTGTAATAATAAAAATGATTGCCTTTTGCGAATTTTTAAAGGTCAGTTCGTTCACTGATTCTTTTTTCGTCGAAGTCTGAAATTTTTCCACTGTGTTTCTGCACCAAGTGGGCATTGTGTCCCTTTTTCATGGGTCCATGAAACGTCATATGAAAGGTCAGTTCGTTCACTGATTCTTTTTTGAAAGTAGCTTACGTTGGCAACGTCGTACTTCTGCAAGTCACCGATGCTATTTAGATTTTTTCATTGCATGACAATGACTAGTTACCAACGATGCTATTTAGAATTTTTTTTTATTGCATGACAATGACCAGTTACGAACGATGTTATTCAGATTTTTTTATTGCATGACAATGACCAGTGGAAATCTCTCAAATATGTAAAACCTGAAGGAATTAATGCTTAATGTAATGGCTGAAAAAAGATTCTCAAGTGTTCATAATGCTTAATGTAATGGCTGGAAAAAGATTCTCAAGTGTTCATAATTATTTTTGCAGCATTTAATAATTTATATTTCGCTGTTCCTATTATAGATTGGCTGCAATGTGTCAAGAATATATTGCCATTGGTTTTTTGCATGGCAATCCAATACGCATGTTGAGCACAGCGTGAATCATTGCAATTCCTATATATTAATGCATTCCTCAACAATTATCTTTCTAATTTTATTTGGGTAAATCATTCACAGTTGTATTAAATAATGAGAATGATTTGTTCAATGGTGCAGCAACATCATCATGATAGAATGTATAGTTGAATTATATTATGTGGAGTATGATGTCGACAAAGTTTATATGAGGTTTATGAATATAAATATTTTGCAGCATAAATTTGTGTGTTCTGTTTGAGCAATATGTGTCCTTTGTCCGTCTGTTGTCCATTGTTTTCTGTAGTTTTTTTTTGGTTCGAGGATGATTGGGCTGTGGTTTTTTCTATGGATGGGAGCTAGGGGTGTGGTTGTTTTTTGTCAGCGCTTTTGTGTCTCCTTCAGGTCTTTTCCAAGTTGTGGTCATTTGTGTTTTTCCTTGGTGTTGGGGTTGTAGTATTAGGATGGGCAAGTCCAAAGCTTGTAGGCATAAATTTCTCCAACCTAAGTCTAGGATCTAACCCATGTCTTTGTCTGTGGATAAGGAGGTTTTATTGATTCTAAAGGAAGGGGGCCTTCTGGATTGCATCCAAAAATTTGATGGGCATAATCAAGTCATTTCGAACTGGATGACGACCTCATGGAAAGATGACCATGTTCATGTGGGTTTTGTGTCCTTTGTGGTCACTGCGGAGCTAGGGATTCGGGCCATGGGACTTATTCTGGATGGTGTTGTTTATAAGGATAGACATTTGTTAATGCAAGAGATCCGGTTCTTCTTAGAAGAGGATGAGTTCCTGCCCCGTATCCAGAATGGGTTCAATGCCAAGGTCCTTCCTACTCCTTGGAACAAAGTGGTGGAGGTGATTATGGATTACTTCATTGTTGATTCCACCTATGATATGGTGTGTAGCTTCCATGCTATGTTTCTGAACCACTTAAGAAGATGCGGAAGGTTGAATATTCCACTGTATCTGTTTAATTTGTTATATCACTATACAATGGCTGCCCAGGTTTCTCAGGGCAAGGAGCCAAGGCATCAGGGGTTGGCTTTGATTATTTTTGAACAGGCGAGTGTTAGATGGTGGTTTTGATGCGAATGAGGTGTTGTGCTCCTTAAATTCTATTCCTTTTCAAGTGTGTGAAGGTACATCAAAACTTTCGGAGGATGTTGGGGTTCTGATGATATGTAGGACCATCCTTTTTCTTAGAACTCAGGGGCTGGTAATTGGACCAAAGGATTTGAGTCGGTTTTGTGTGTTTGGGGTTCTCTTGCTGGGAAGGAGCTTGTTGATAATTGTCCCTGTATGGATGGGGAAGGTGTTGGTGGGGAGATACGTAAGTCTTCTTGAATTAGTGCAATGAAGTTTTCTTCGGGTCAGTCTTCTCCAAGCTTCAAGACCCAGGCTTGCATTATGGATACAGATATTATTCCTAGAAATGTTGAAAAGGACAAAACAGTGAGTGAAATTTACTCCCCCCAACTCCACGATGAAGAAGAGCAATTTTATCCACAAGCTTTGCTTACTGGAGATTAAACAACGTGCGGCTTGGAGGCAGCTCAGATGTTTGGTGGAATCATTGCTAAGGTTGATATTGTGCTGTAGAACCACCTTAGTTCTTCCATAGTTCTCCCTGGCTTTCGCAGTCCTGGTTTTCATCTGGTTTTACGTAGTGCCTATTCTGGTTTTGTGTGGTTTTGAGGAGTTGTGCTTTTTCTCTTTTCTCCTGTCAGTGCTAGTTGCACTGGTATGTTCTATTATTTTGTTGTAAAAGGTTTTGGGGCCCCTTTCAAAACCCTCCTTTATTAATTTTACCAAAAATAATTTTTTCCTTGTATTTTTCTTTTGTGTTTTGTATTATTGTGCACATTTTTTTCCTTTTTGTTCAAATCCAAAAATTTATATCAGGACTAGTGAGCCAAAAAAACTTTCGAAGAATCTAGCTAGAGAGCTATGGTTTTTTTGGGACAATCATCGTTATCCAACGACATACCCAGAAGATAGAGGAGGAGAAGGAAAAGGGATCTATGCATAGCAAATGAGGAGTTCCATTGTTTTTTCTCACATGGAAATCTAGTTTTTTTTATAGTAGCACAACAAAAGTGTGATGGGAAGTTTGAGCTATAGTTTGCAAAGAGGTTTCAGTGGAGGAAAAACTATCAAAGGTGATGGAGCCACCTCATGAATTCAGGAATCCTACCAGAGAAGTGATTCTCAGATAAATTTAGGCTAACTAACTCGAAAACCTCATAGATGGCCTCCAAAAAATGTCTCATCAGATACAAGTTTTCCACATGGTCACTGGTTGAATAGATATAAAAAATAGAAATATTCAACTCAGAGCGATTATGCTCTTCAATGTGTGAATGCCTTAAAGAAACAATAAATTGCAACATAGCATAGAAATTCCCATGAGGAGAAAGGTAAATTAGGGTTAGTTTTTTTTTTATGGCTAAGGATATATAAGGAATGCATTTTAATTTTTTGAAGTTTTATAAGTTTTTTAATTTTATTTTTTAAGTTTAATAAGATATCAGGTTAAAGGAATATATAAGGGGAATTTTTTTTATTTTTATAGGAAAAATTAAAAAAAATGATATTTTTTGGGAGGAAAAAACAAATCAAGCGGAGTAGAAAGAAAATTTTTAAAAATGACAAAGGGAAATAAATAAAATATTTAAAAAAAAATTGCTCAACACACCAATGAAGATGAAAAATTTGTTTCAAACAAATTGATGAAAGATCTACAACCCATTCTTGAAAAAGCCCAAAAGAGAAAAATTTTGTTACTCCAACAATGCATACAAGAAGTTCTTAATAATGCTAATAAATGCCATGAAACAATTTTTACTATACCTGTATGTTTGATGAAAATAATATACAAGGGAATAATTACTCTCGATGTTTCCAAAATTAAAACACATGGAAACAAGACCTTGAGTAAATATATATTTTGTTACACAAATGATTTGAAACCCATGATGATAGATAAATATTGTGATACTAATGGTCTTTGTGAGCAGGGAAAAGTTGCATGTTGTGATGCAAATGACTTGAACATAGTTTGTAATTGTTCAGAGAGAGCATATGCTACCATAATTGGTCATGATAGAGACTCAAATGATAACAAGAATAGTGATACTCAAATTTTTCTTGATAAATGTGATGATGGATTTGGTCATTTTGAAAAGCATACTAAAGGGATTGGTTCAAAACTACTCAATAAAATGCGCTATAAACATAAAGGTTTGATAAAGTATGAAAAAGGTATGAAAGAACCATTTGTACTAATAATAAGATGAAAATTTGAAGGTCTTGGGTATACAGGATAGGTAAGCAACATTGAATCAAGCACTAAATTTGTAACAAGAAATAGTGACATCAAATTGGTGATAGAAAATAGATGTAACTATTGTGGTAAATATGGGCATAGGTTAGAGAAATGTTGGAATCTCTATTCTTATAAAATTTGTGGATATAACCATTCACAAATGTTTTATCTACAATAAGAAAGACAAGAATGTAGATTAAAAATAGATTATGATTGGATAGATACTAATGATTTGGATGGGATAAAATAAATATTGTATGGTTTCTACAAAAGGAAACCAAGCATGATCAAAAGTTGCTAAGGCATAGAGATAGTGACACATAGAGAATGAAGAAAATTTTGCTTAGGGGAAATGTTTGAGCAATGAATAAGCTCAAATTTGGTGTTGAAGCTAGGATTCCCAAGCAACCACAATGTAGCTTAGGAGGAATGTTTGAGTAATTAGTAAGCGTCCTACATTTGAATTATAGGCTGGTTCAAGGAGGAGCCAAAAGCTCATCGATGGAGCAACCTCAAGAGATGGAGGTCCTAGATTTGAGTCCTAATTGCTTCATACATTTAACAGGGTATGAAATCTGAAGTAAAAAAAAAAGAAGATGATGAAAGGAAGGCAGCAAAAGAATAAGAGGAAGAAAATAAGAAGCAACAACAATAGAAAAGAAGTAGTGGCAAGAAGAAAAATAATTTAAAAAATAAGTAAATAGTAGCCACAGAAGACAAAAAGCAGTAGCAAAATAAGAAAAGCAATAACAACAATAGAAGAAGAAAATAAATAGCTAAAAAAATAGAAGAAAAAATAGATATAGAAGTTGAAGAAAAAAATAAAAACTAATAAAAATATAGGAAAAGCTGAAAAGTAGAAGTAGAATCTGAAAAAGAAAAAAAAAATAGAAGATGAAGAAAAAAATTAGAAGGAGAAGTTAAAGAAAAGCAACAAAATCTTCTAAAGAAAACAAAAGCAAAAGTAAAAGCTATGCTAAAAGAAAATGAGTGAGGTCTATTTATGAGAAGGTGGAGAAGCATGTGTGAGGAGAAGAAAAAGAAACCTACAATAGATAGAATGGAGTAATAGAAAAAAATAGTAGCTACATCAATAGAAAGAAGAGCAAAATAAAAGCAACAATAGCAAGAAAATCAGCAATAGAAAGAAGAGTAGGAAGAAAGTAGCAATAGAAAGAATAGGTATAGCAATAGCGGAAGCAAAATAGAGTAGTCGAATGTGGTTACAAGTAGCAGTAGTAGCATTTATTAGAATACTCCCAAAGGATAAAGGGAGAGTGATGAGGACTTTTGGATGAAAGTTATGTGTGGTAGAAGTAATGTCGCACACATGATTTTTCCCAAAAGGGGAGTGATGAGGAGAGTATCCCCAATGAAGAAAGGGAGAGTGATGAGAATCGTTAAATGAAAAATTATAAATATTTGATGTTGATGCGACAAATTGAACCTTGTAAGTAGTAATGTACTCTATTACACCTAGCGGTTGCAGTGATTGGTTATCCATGTAGTTTAGTAGGATGACAAGGTTACCATAAGGACAATTCTAGTTTATGTGAATGTGAATAGTATAGGTATGCATGTAATAGCAAGTTGAAGAGTTAAGCATGGAATAGCAAGTTAGAGAGTTTACGAGCCTATGGGAAAGAGCAATATTACAAGTGTAAGCTACAGAGAAGGTGTTTTGAAACATTAAACTTTAAGGTGATAGTGAAGAAATTAATTCATAATGTAATGGTTGAAAAAAGATCCACCAATGTTCATAATTTTCTCAACATTTCATAATTTATATTTTGTTTTTCCTATCATAGATTGGATGTAGTGTGTCAAGAATATATTTTCATTGATCTTTTGCTTGGAAATCCAATACAAATGTTGAGAACAACATGAAGTATTGCAATCCCTATATGTTGGTGTATTCCTCAACAATTATTTATCTAATCCTATTTGGGTGGATCATTGAGAAAGGTTTATTGAATGGTGCACCAACATCATGATTGAATGTGTAGTTGAATTTTATTATGTGGAGTATGATGCTAAAAAAAATTATATGAGGTTTATGAATATAAATATTTTGCAGCAAAAATTTATATATTTTGTAGTAACAGTTTGAGAAATATGTGTCCTTAGATTTTTGTTTTGTGTTTTGTATTATTGTGCACAATTTTTTCCTTTCTCTTCAAATCCTTAACATGTTGACATAGCTTTTACTGGCTACCATCGCCTAGTTCTACTAAAAATGTAACAAGGGTAGAAATGAGTATTAATTCTTTCCTGACAGAATAGTTAAAATAATATTATTAGGTTTTTTTTATGTTAAATATATTTATTTATATTTTATACAAAATTGAAGATTATATATGAATTTTAAAATTATTATAAGAGCTTTAAATCTAGTTATTTTAAATATTTATAAAATTTTATCATATTATTTAGGAAAAAAAATTAATTACAATATTATTTTAATATATATATAATATTATTTTTAGCTATAATATTATTGCTACATATAATGAACTAAAGGGTTTATAATTAAATTTTAAATAATTTTTTATATTATGGTTTTTAAAATACACATGCATATATATACGTAGACTTACATGGATGTGATATGTATTATAATTTTGATTATTTTAATTTTTTTAAAGATGTATTTTAAGTATGAAAGATTGATATATCATTTTTTTTATTAGGTATTAGAAGGGGTTTTGAAATGCTTCCCAAAAATTTTACAAAGCATATAAAGTGGTTAGAGAAACCCCAAGCCACTTACAATAGTTTAGAGCCACAAGAAGAAGGCTACCATAGGAGCTAAAACATGATCCAACAAATTAGGACCTAGGAAATAGAGAACAGTACCAGGTCCTAAGGATTCAACACAACCAAACACAAGTTGAGGGTTAAATAAGTCGAGAGATCCAAAAATCCATCAAATTTGACACCCATAAATTTCTTGCACTGGCCTAGAAATTTTAAATTCAACATTACAATACAACTTCTCACCCAAGCCAATAAATACAGGCCTGTACCCAAAAGATTCAAAATTGAAAAACAAAATTCCCACCTATAAAGAAAAAGTATTTTCATGGGGTAACACACCAACAAGCCAAGGAATTTTGAAAATAAAAACTCCCACCCAAATATTTTTAGAACAAATCAAGATCTAGCATAGAACACCAACTACTAGGCAAACAACCAGAACCACATATTTAGCAAACATGATCTAAAAAATAACCTAAGCAAACCAACCATTGCTATCGAGAACTTGCACACAACTTCCAAAGTGATAATATTTTCCAATCTAACACATAGGCTACAAAGAGGAAAATCTACCCAAAACAATAGGACCCAGGGAACTATCATCCTAGAACTGAAACATGACTAGAGAAAACCTACATATCTAGATTTGCAACTAGCAAAAAGACAACCTAGATAAGAGAAACTGAATGAGGACCCAAAGGGTCCTCTCCCACATCAAATTTGAGCTTGAAAAAGTATCCAACAAAGTAAAGTCTCCTCTAGATCCATAAAAAGACCCAACAACTACAAGATCTAGAAAATCTCTAGATCTGTATAAGGACCCTTGAAACCATTCAAAGCAAAACATAGACCATCACACAAAAATAACTAGGATATCCTTTTTTATTGAAATAAACCACAATACATAGGTTTTGAACCTTAACCAACAATGATACAACCACCATTAGTTGTTGCTATTGTAAACCACAAAAGACCACCAACACAAACACTAAAATTATATCCCTAAAAAATATGAGAACTACCACAAATATCTCAAGGGTATTTCAATATTGGCTCAACACTAGGAAGGGACACCTTCATATTCCAAAAAAATAGTTAAGAAATCCCCAAATACCTATGGGTTCTAACCCCATAGGCACACAAAAAATAAAAATAGAGTGAAACCCTTACAAAATATGAACACAAAACCAACCTCTTGGTGACTCTTAAAGAGAAGACTAAAAGCACAAACTGATGGGCAAAAGCAGATCTATAAGTTTTAGGGTTAAAATAGTGCCACCTCCTAGAGGATCACCAAAACCATGCAAACCCCCAAGCTATTCAACACCACCAAGTTGGTGATCCAAGCAAGATCCCACTTTGCACCCAATTTCCATAAGGGTCATATCTTCCTAATCTGAAGTGCAATATATATATTGTGGTCTTTATAATATTTCACTCTAAAAAGGCTTATGGTAGCAAGTGTAATTTGAAGTAGAGTTGAATGGACCTATGGTATTTTCAAATATGCTAGGCTTTTCTGCTTTAGCATCAACCTTATATGTTTTTTCTACTCTATTAGGGTTTTTGAAGTTATTGCTTAGATCTTGATCCTCCTATGGAACCTCCACTCCACGCACCTTTGACACGACTACTTTGCTAGGATTACCATCACTACTACTCTGCTAGGGCTACCATCGTTGCTACTCTACTAGGGTTTTTGAAGCCACTACTTAGATTCTTCTCTCCGTATTTTATAAAATATAAATGGTGTAATAGTTGATGGTAAATTTATTAAATTAAAAAATCATTATGTACATACAAAAAAAATTATTAATGTTCTACATATTAAAACGTAGTATACTAAGCTATAAAATGAATTTAAGAAAATTTTATATTAATAACATGTAATAAAAATGAATTGTTTCAGGTTCGAGGTGTAGACCAATTGGTTTGACCAAACCCTATAAGTGGGGTGGATTTCCAAGGTTCAAATCTTGAGCCTCATTAGACTAAATGCTTATCCCTTTCTTGGTGCTTTTAACAGTGTAAAAGTTTTAAAATGATTGTGGCATGGTCGTTATAGGGGTAGACTGCATGAAGATCTATGTGGCAAATTTTGGGGTGGACAACATAGAATACTGTGGTGACCATAAAATTTGGATAGCATGCCCTTATTCATGGTGACCATAAAATATGGACAACCTGCCTAGATTCGTGACAACTACCGATTCCATCATGTAAATTCAAAAAAATAAAAAAAATGAATTGTTTCACTTTGATCAATCTTATGCCCTTTAATACATATGCATAATGAATTTATTAAGCTCATGATACTGATTTAAAGTTTTTGGTGGATTATTAATTGGTTACCACTTGTTAGAATAAGTAATTATTTTCTTAAGTTATACTAGGATAGACATACTTGAGTTTCCACTCCTCCGTGAGCCAAGTTAACTCTTAGTATAGTCTAGATCATATTTGATGAGTTGTTGTAATCCAACGGCTCTCAATGGTCAACTTTGCTATTTATACAAAGTTGATCCATGGAATAAATCAATCAGTTCTATTTTGTTCCTTCAAATATTGTAATGCTTTGTATTTCTACTATTGGGGAATTCAAACATGGTACCAGAGTAGGATAGGTTCTGCTAGGAATTCTCTCTTGAAGGCAATTTCATGAACTGGTTCATTATCTCTTATCTTTTGTTTTTTTAATAATGGAAAAAGGTTTTTATATCTATTGTAGATTTCTCATTTTATATATGCAATTTTTTTAGAGAAATTTGTTTATGGTAATATCTAAATAGTTTGTCTAGATTTATTATACCATATTATGCAGATATTCTCCTCAATTTTTTATAAAAAATATTAAAATTGCTACTCTTACACTACAAAATATATAGATTTTGAAATTTATAATTGCCTTCCATATTTTATTGTTGTCTTCGTATGCCTATTTGTTCTACTCTCTCCTAACAAACACTTGCTTGCTTGGATACCTATAGCCATCACTGGAAACGTTAATCCGTGAATGCATGATTGCTTTGGCTCCTTTTTAGCCATCATTGTGTTTCATTCTATAGTGGAGAAAGGCATATCGTATTTGGTGATCAATTAAATCGTTGATTTTTTTATGTTGGAAAATATTTTAACTTCATGAAAAATTTAAAAAATAAATGAAACATTTATTGCATCCAAATTAAGTGGACATTTGGTTATTTAAAAAAAAAACATCAAAGTCCATTAATTGTTTATAAGACGTGGCATATTTTCCAATGATTTTATATGGCATGCAACGTATGAGACTTTCATCTTCTCAATGGGCATTTCCTAGTTAAATCTCAACGATCGAAAGATTATATTTTATATCTCAAGTTATCTCGAATCGTATCCTCTTTTTCGTCCCTCGGTGTTTCAAAGAAGAGTTTCGATCATTTTTATATATATTCATCAAGTCAATGCTTAAAATATTATTCTCCTCTGCAAATACTTGAAATATATTTTTTTAATTTATTGCCATATTGGTTCTTCAATATAGAGCATTAATATTGACAGTATATGGTGTGTTTCCTTCACTAAGGTCTTCCACAACCTTCATTGCGCTTTCAAATCTGGTGGTGCATTTGCTGACGTCTTTACAGGATCCTCTCTTCATAGCGCCATCCTTGACATCTTCCATGTGTGCCAAACCCTAATGTCTTCGGCAGCAAGTGGGAAATTACTGATGTCTTTCCAAAAACCTCTCTCCATAGCTCCATCTCTGACATCTTTTGTGTGCACCAAAACCTAAAGTCTTCGACAGCAACTGGTATTCTAGTGTGCCTCCCTATCATCTTTGTCAGAAGCTAGGATTGTGATGCACCTCTCTAATTTCTTTCGTGTACACCAAACCCTTGTGATTTCAAAGCCTTTGAAGGCTTTGAAATCTTCCTCACTGCCCCTTGACATCTCTTCTAAAGTCTTTCATTAAATCAGGTATAATTTTTAATATTTTTTTTCTGGTTTTGAGCTAATCATTCCTTGGTACAGCGAAGTTCGTAGCCTTTGAAGGCTTTAAAATATTACCTCGCTACCTCTTCTCTCGTGACGTATCTTTTCTAAAATACTTGGTAAATAATGTTATATTTACTTTAAGTCTCAAATCTTAGGGTTTCAATTTTTTTCTTGAGCAATAATAGTACTTCTTCTCATTGTATAAATGTGTAACCCTCTAAAAATTCTTACATCCTTTTCTTTTAGTGCCTTTCCTTGGCCACTATAAGAAATAAAAAGGATAAAATTGTAATCTCAATAAAAAATATTTTTTTGGGAGGGATTTTTAGGTGCAATATTTTGCACCTATTCTAAAATCTTCATAGGGGGGTTTTGTTGTTGTTTTGGTCATTGCCTCTATAATATATATTTTGATCTTATTCCTATTACTATGTTCTTTAATATAATTAATATTAAAATCTAATTATTATTTTTTTATATAATTACTAGCTAAGTTGAATATTGAGGAACAAATTCGAAGGATCCTTTTACTAAGAAAATATTCCTTTTTAATTAATAGGATGTTTCTTTTAAGTTAAATTTTTAATAAAAAAAATTAATCCTTCAATATTGTTACTTAATAAAAATTTTAATAACCTTAACAAGATCATTAAAAATTTATTAATCACCTATCTTCCTAGTATTGGACTTCTAATAACTTACATTTTTCCTCACGTAAGGGCAGGTTATTATGAATTTGATATTAAGATCTGGATGATTAAAAGCCTATGTTCCAAGTATCAATTCTCCTCTTTACTTATAGTTTCCCTAACGTAAGGGTGAGTAATTGAGAAGAAAAGATATATAGGCCTAGCAATATACAATTGGCCTATTTAGATTTAACAAATTTCCTCATTTACTTATAGTTTCCCTCTCGTTAGGGTGGATAATTTGAGGATATTGGTATTTCTTAAAGGCTTTTGTTTCCTTATTTATAAGATCCATTGCATTCTCAAATCCTCAAAAGTGGAAGTGATGTGCAATGGATGCTGACTACTATGGAAGTGGGTCCTCTGGTTTTCAAATTTTTGAAGGTGGGAAGGATTTAATTAAAATTTCCATAAGGTAGTATGACTACTCTACCTTGCCTAGCGATGCTGTTTCTAAGGACTTCAGTAAAAATTTCTCTAGGTAGGAAGATAGTCCCAAAAGCAGTCCTGATTGTGGGAAGAACTTCGTTCATAATTTGGAAAATCAAGACGCATAACCTAAAACCACCTCTATGCTTCTTAGTACTATTTTTTGTGGATATTGCTAGGTTTTCCTCTAAGTGGGAGAATCCTTCTAAAGTCCTACTTTCCTCCAATTTTGTTCCTTCTTTGCAGCTGGACCTGACCAATTCTGACTCTACTCATGTTCATTCCTCCTAGGGGGAGGATGTTCCTTCTGATCATAAACCTTCCTTTACTAAGGTTTTGGGAAGTTCTTCTGGCTCTGTTGATCCTTCCCCCCTCATTTTGAGGTTTTGGGCAATAGAGTAAAGATTCCTATTAGTGTTGCCAAAAAATTTCTTGTTGAATAATTTGTCTCTCTGGTTGGAAAAGTTATGGGTGGAAATCCTAGCCTTAACATTATCAGACATTGGGCATTCTTAAGGTGGATATTTCAAGATTCCTTTCAAATTGTTGGCCTCTCTAATAGGTTTTTTGGTATTAGGCTGAATACCAAGGAAGGTGTTTCTCAAATCCTATCTGGTGCACCCTGGTTCCTTGGAACCAAAAGCATTTTTTTGATGAAGTGGACCCCTGATTTTGACCCAAAGACTCAAAGTATTAATTTTTCTCCCATTTGGGTCAGACTTCCAAATATTCCTTGGCACCTGTGGTAGGAATCAATTTTCAAATCGATAGCTTCCACTATTGGAGATTTGCTCCTCATAGACAAGGTCACATTTTCTAGATCAAGGATGCACATTGCTCATCTATGCATGAATACAAATATCAATTCTATCCTACCTACCTTTATCGAGCTGGAGCATGGAAATTTCCTCCGAAATAAGGCCATTGAGTATGAAAATAAACCTCCTTTCTACATTCAATGTCGAACCCAAGGCCATCTTCAAGCTTAGTGTCCTTTGCTTAAAAAATAGATAATTTATTCTGAGATGAATGCAGATCCTTCAAATCAAGGCAAAGGCAAGGACTTCTAGACTCCTTTTAAAAAGGATAAAAGAAGATTTCCTCCATCAAAAGGATTTGTTTTCAGACCCGTCAAGGATCACAAGATAAAATATGCACACAGTAATGCTTCATTCTTAAATTCTCCAAGTGACAAAGGGAAAATTATTACCCCTTATGCGGTTGCTCCCAATGAGGTTAGTCGTTTTGCTCTTCCTATTCTATTTCAAATTCTTGGTGATTTGAATCTTGAGGATGACCCTAAGGTGGATTTTAATGAAACTCTTAATATTTATTCTCTTTCAAACCCATCCTCAAACCTAAAGGAAGCCTAGCCAGATTTTGAACCCATCAATCCCTCTCATTCCAATGCCTTCAATGCAGACCAACCTTTTTTTGATGATGTCTCAATCCTTGCTTCCCTTATTGAACCCTCCAATCCTGTCATGCAAAAGATTAGTCCCAAAGTTACTAGAAGCCACAAAAAATCTCCTATTGATTGTGGAATGGAGAAAAACAGAGGAAGGCCTTCTAACTATGATAAATGGAAGCAAGGAAAAAATGATGATATTGCCAATGGGGTTAAAAATACTGTCTTTTCCACTGGTATCATATCCAAGGAAGAACCAAAGTGCACCAAAACTCCCCAATAATCTAGAAAGGGAGGCAAAATAACCTCAAAATATTCTAGATGAAGATCCTCTCATGGAATGTGAGAGGCCTCAATGGTTTAGCTAAACAAAGGTTAGCTAAATCATTAAAGAAAAAAATCAGACCTACAATTTTTGTGATCCAAGAAACCAAAATCATTGAATCTCTTGATAAAAATATTTGTAATCATATTTGGAAGAACTGTGAATCACTTGCATGTAAGGCTAATGGGGCTTCTAGAATTCTTTTGTGTTTGTGGAACCCAAATATTGTGGAAGGAAATCTCATCCATTCCAGTGATGAAATGATGAGCATCCTATTCTTCGATAAAGACAACAATTTACCTTGGGTCCTCACTAACATATATGCTCCCAATTCTATTATTGGTAGATCCCGTTTGTGGGATAGCTTGGCTTCTATCAAAAGTGTTTTTCCAAATCTTCCTTGGATCCTTGCAGGAGACTTCAAAACTCATTTGTTTCCTTCTAATAAAAAATGTGGTGTTGGATACTTTTCTAAAAGCATTGAGGATTTTCAGGAGTTCATTAGTGAGCAGAATCTAATGGATTTTAATCTTAAAAGCAATCAATTTACTTGGTAAAATAGAAGATGTGGACCTCAATTAATCCAAGTTAAACTTGACAGATTTATTTTCTCTCAGGAAGCTATTGACCTTTGGGGGATGCAAATATTCAATCCCTTCTCAAAATTGGATCTGATCATAGTCCAATTATTTTAGACACAAATAATCATAAAATCTACAAAACTTCTTTAATATTTGAAGCCATGTGGATGCTACATCCTGATTTCATAGAAAGGATTAATCAATGGTGGCAATTTGACATTCAAGGAACTCTTTCATTTGTGTTAACGCAGCAACTTAAACACACCAAAGAAAATATAAATATATGGAATGGAGATATTTTTGGAAATATTTTCTAGAATAAACAAGACATTATGAATAGACTAGCAATAATTGAAAAGGAAAGCCAAGAGAAAGGATATTGTTCTGCATAAGTAAGATATGAATAAAGGAACTTATTAGCACAATACGACAACATCCTTCAATGTGAAGAAATATTTTGAAGATAGAAGTCTCATGACCTTTGGCTCAAAAAAGGAGATTACAACACAAAATATTTTCATGTTTCTACATTGAGATACCACAGCAATAATAGGATTAAATAAATTCGTATCCAGGATGGTAGGATCATTACTGACATCAAAGAAATCAGGACTGAAGGAACTACTCACTTCATGCAATTACTTCAAGAGGAATGCAGACCTAATTCGTTGGTTGGAAAGGATTTTTTCCTACAATTCATTCCTCATATAATTTTTGATGATATAAACACCAAATTAAAAGTGGTTCTTTCTGATGACAAAATCCAGGAGGCCTTATTCTCAATAAAACCTGACAAAGCTACCAGACTAGATGGGTTTCATCATCAATTTTTTCAGGGCTTTTGGGATGTTGTCAGTAATTTTGTTTGCAAAGCCATCAGATAAATACAAGGTTCTAATGTCATTCCTAGAAGATTCAATTCCACTTTTATTGCACTCATACCAAAAATTCCTAATGCTTCCAATTTTAATGAATTTAGGCCAATTAGCCTTTGTAATGTCATTTACAAATTTTAACAAAGGCTATCACTATCCGTATGAGATAGGTCATGCCTCTTATCATAAATCAGTGTCAAGGAGGCCTTATTCTCAATGAAACCTGACAAAGCTATCAGACTAGATGGGTTTCATCCTCAATTTTTTTAGGACTTTTGGGATGTTGTTGGTAATTTTGTTTGCAAAGCCATCAGAGAAATCCAAGGTTCTAATGTCATTCCTAGAAGATTCAATTCCACTTTTATTGCACTCATACCAAAAATTCCTAATGCTTCCAATTTTAATGAATTTATGCCAATTAGCCTTTGTAATGTCATTTACAAAATTTTAACAAAGTCTATCACTATTCGTATGAGAGAGGTCATGCATTTTATAATAAATTAGTGTCAAGGAAGTTCAGTCAGAGGGAGATCTATCTTGGATGGTATAATTTTTGTTCATGAAGCAATTCATTCAATTTCCTTCAACAAAAAAGCAGCTTTCCTTCTCAAGATTGATATGAATAAAGCCTATGATAGATTGAGCTAGAATTTTCTCCTTGCTATCCTACACAAATTTGACTTTCATCATGACTAGATTTACCTTATTAAAGGATGCATCTCTTCTACTTGGTTTTTTGTCCTTATTAATGGATCACCTACTGATTATTTTCAGAGCAGTAGAGGTTTAAGGCAAGGAGATCCTTTGTCCCCTCTCCTATTCATCATTGCAGCACAGGCTCTTGGTAGGTCTATATTGGCAGCAAAAGAGGTAGGTTTAATTTATGGAACTTAGGTTACCTCCCAATGCAATCCCATTACTCATCAATAATTTGTGGATGATACCTTGTTGTTCACTTTTGCTTTTGTCAATGAAGCCAAAATAATTAAATGGATTCTTCTTTTGCATGAAGAAGTGGCTGGTCAAAGGATCAATTTCTAGAAAAGCAAATTATATTTCCTCAACACTCCTTTGAGAAGACAAAATTTGATTGCCAACATATTTGAATGCTCTATAAGCAATTTACCTACCTCCTACATGGGCTTACCTCTTTTCATTGTAAATGCCAAAGAAATCCTATGGTACTGTAGACACCAAAACAGCACCAATATGATTATGTGACGACAAACACTGATCGAATTGATGTACAAAGCCCCCATGGCAGCCCCTAGAGGTTAAAAAGTGGTCCTAACCACTCCCACAATGGTTTTGGAAGTTCAAAGGTCAATTTGGCACCTTTTAGACACTCTGCTCCCTAATCATTCCACCTTGGGACGATTACAAACTGGTATTCATCCCACTTTGGGATGATTAGCAGTATTCACTCCAGGGTGGGGCGAATAGTAGGTTTGACGGGAAAAAGGTCAAACCTTGACAAATGGTAGCTCAGATCCACCACTTAACTCCACATTCGATGCATGGAGTGCAAGTGAGATTTTTTGAGTTCAAAGAGGCAGTCATGGAGCCCTTAATCAGGGATGAATCTTCTCTCCCTTGACAAGGCATGATGGCCAAGTGGCACCTCTGCATGCTCATTCACAAGAGACCCTTAGGTCTCTAAAATGATGAGTTTTCTCACCCCAAAAAAGGATAGAGTAGGAGCATTTGGAGCAACGGAGTGCTCCCAAATTACATCCTCACCCATCGTTTGTGCTTCTTACATCCTTGATCTCTCTTTTGCAAGGGAGGTTATTGGGTGATTATTGGAAGTGCAATCCGGACCCAAAAACTAAACATTTTGCCACAATATCCCACCCAATTTGGTGACACAACCCCATAAGAGGTTTTGGACCCATCCAGAGTGGATTGGTGCTGAAACCAAACCCCAAACGATGGGCGTCCTGCCCCCGAGCGCCCCCCATACTACTGCAATCCTAATCGTCCCACCCTAGAGCGATTAGAAATATGTGGTAGATTTCCCTACTATTTATTTTGCATTTTATTTTAGGTTATCTACATATGCTTCCATGCAAGTTTCATGTGATTCTGATGATTTTTGGCTATGATTTTATTATTTCTCACTTTCACTAACATATAGGGAGCATCATCGGATACAGGGTGATCGAGGCTGAATTTGCAAAATCCAACCTTCTGGGTCATTCCAAAATGCCCTATTTTGCCTAACCCCAATTTTTTAGGTGTTTTCGAGGCCTCTGGATGGGACATTTAGGAGGTCACCTTCTAACATTTTATGACAGTCCAAATCGTCCCACCCAGGAGCAATTAGAAATTTGTGGCATATTTCTCGATTGTTCCTTTTACAATGTGTTCTTGGTAATTTTCTCTTGCTTCTATCAAATTTTTAGCTTATTCTGATATGTTTTAGTTATCATTTTGATTATTTTATGCATGCATTAACCGTAGGCCTTGGGGATTGTGTTTTTCCCTCCATCCGTAGGTGCTACTAACCATTTGTTGTTTCTCTGAATGTAGGATCTCAAAATCAGAGGGGTAGAAAGGAACTATAGACACATTCACACAAGCAACAACGATGTTTGGTCCACCCATTTTCAATGTGGGCACACGGAATATCCCCAAAGGGGAATGTATCATTTGTGGTGTGACAAAACTATGTCCAACGCTCCTAGCCCTTGAAAAGGGAGGAGACATATTGTAACCCGATATCAAGAAAATTAATAAAATAAAGGGCTGCACTTTTACATTTGCTTTAAATCTTGTTTCAATTCGTTTTTTTTCCCTCTTTTCATGCATTCTCGTTCGTAGGACTTATCATTACATTTCCCTTTTGTTTGCTTCTGTATCCTCATGTTTTTAGTGGTGATCATGGTGGGAACCTATCCCCTAATTTTGAGATCAATTTTTTGATAAAAAGTTGTGTTTTTGCTTGCAGGTGTCAATATTTCAAGCACTGAACTGCTGCTCGTTCCACCCTGTGACGAATACAGAGCTAGAATTCATGTCACCCAGGGATGAATGGGCATTCGTCCCATCCTATGACGAATACAGCTATGATATTCATCCCACCCTAGGGTGATTAGCTCTCTATGCAGTTTTAGAGTAGAAACTTAGAGGTATCTAATTTGGGCAGAGAAGAGGTAGGGGTTTTGAGCATCCTCTATCATTTTCTATTTTCTGTCTCTGTCATTTCCTATTTCTTTGCTTGCATAGGCTGGTTTTATTGCATGTTTTTCTTTCTTTGCACAAATAAAAATAACCCCACACACCACGTGGTAATTCAAAAACCAAGGAGTTGGTTGTAAAACCCCAACCCTTGATCAAGACCAACGGTGGATTTCGTCACCACCTTGGCTTGAATTTTTTCATACATAACCCTAATCGCTACTATTGCTAGATGTAAATCCTAATGAAAGCTGACCAAGTGTAGCTAGGGTGATTCCCAGTGCATGAGGATAAGTCTTCTATGGTAGGTGTCAAAAATAGGGTGATTCCTCTTCTGTACCGCCTATGTTCCACGTACCATTCTGCTCTCGTGTACCAAGTTTCCCTCACGTAAGGGCAGGTATATTGAGAGGTTTGGTATAACGGCCTGGCAGTGGTATATTGAAGGGGTGACCATTTTGGGAGACATAAGAGCCATCATATTGCATATACAACAACATGTTCTTTACAAAGCTTTCAAAACAAGAAATCAAAACACACTAAACCAGATCTAGGGCACACTTTTAATCCATAAACGAGATAATCACTTCTTTGTTTGTGTGGCTCCTGTTTGTTTAGTGTAGCATAAAAAATTGTAAAGAAGGTAAAAACCTACGTATCTTGTAGAGAGACACCACCATGGTGTACACCCATAGCCAAGCCCAATCATAGGAAGAAGCTGCGAAAAGTGTACAAGGGGGTACAAGTCACATTCGCTATAGCCCCAAGTGTTAGTCTCACAATGACACTGAGAGGGAGGGGTGAATTAGTGTAGCTCTTTAAAACTTAAATCTTCAACTCTTAAAGCCAAAACAATGAGAACTTAAAACCAAATAAAGCAAATATAACAAGATAGCATCACACAACACAATATGTACCGAGGTTCACCAATTTGGCTACTCCTAAAAAATTGACTGTTTGGACTCCCATCCAAATAAAGCCTTTGCAAAGCAACAACTTTACAATAAATTTACCAGAACCCACTGGAAGCAACATCAACCCCTAATTTATCTGTACCAACAAAAAGGAGCACCAACCCCTGATTTATTTGCACCAATAGAAAGGAGCACCAACCCTTAATTTACCAGCACCAACTGGAAGGAGCACCAACCCCTAATGCCAAGTACCAACTTGGACTTCAATCTTGAAACTAGAAGATTGACATAGAAACACCTTCACTTTTATAAGATCCTGACTAGTCTATTGCTTACTCAACCTCTCTCACAATTCACCCAACACACACCCTTCTCGCTCACCTATCACGCACCTCTCACTCTCCTCTCACTCTCTTTGCAAGATATAATCCGCATATAAATTCTCCAAGCAACACTCATTTTATAACCGTCCTTTCTCTTTGTAACTCCAGTTGTAACTCCTTTCATATTCTCATATGCCACTTGTCAATTGTAACACCTTTATGTAACTCCTTTTGTATATATAGAGTAGGCATTTCATCAAACACATTACATGCAAAGAATTGACACCATATTCTCCTACCATGACTGTTCGTTTTCTCCTTCATGACTGTTCATTTTCTCCTTTGTGCATGCATGCATTTTGGTTTCCGAAAAGGCTTTTGGTTTCTATTTTAATGACTATTCATTTTCTCCTTCCATGACTATTCATTTTCTCCACATGGGCATGCGTCCATTTCTTTCCATGACTGTTCATTTTCTCCACATTGGCATGCGTCCACTTCTTTCCACGTGTAACAACCATCTTAAATGATTTCAAATCATTAAATATTCCTTGTGGGTCCACGTCACTATGCAGTCTTCAGTTTCACCATCCTAGTGTTCATCACTAATATCAGACGCACTATCAACTACTCTGTTCTTTTGGCAAAACTGCAACATGTCGCGATATCACAACACTTTTGCTTCTCTGCCTACCTACCCTTTTTTATTCATGAAAATGAGACATGTTGTGATATCGCGACACTTTTTCTTTCTCTGTCTGCCTGCCTGCCCTTTTTGAGTCACAAAAATGCGACATGTCGTGATATCATGACACTTTTTCTTTCTCTACCTGCCTGCCCTTTTTGAGTCATGAAAATGCGACATGTCGTGATATCATGACACTTTTTCTTTCTCTGCCTACCTACCATTTTTGAGTCGTGAAAGTGCAACATGTCATGATATCGCGACACTTTTTCTTTCTCTGCCTGCCTGCCCTTTTTGAGTCACAAAAATGTGACATGTCACAATAACGCAACACTTTTTCCTCGCTCTTTCTCTTCGCTTTGGACTGCAAAAATGCAACATGTCGTGATATCGTGACACTTTTTCCTTCTTGCTCTTTCTCTTTTCTTTGCACCGTGAAAATGCAACATGTCGTGATATCGTGACACTTTTTCCTTCTTGTGCTTTCTCTTTGCTTTGGACCCTAAAATTCTACATGTCGCGATATCGCGACACTTTTTCCTCCTTGCACTTTCTCTTTGCTTTGGCCCGTGAAAATACAACATGTCATGATATCGCAACACTTTTTCTCCTTGCTCTTTCTCTTTTCTTTAGACCGCAAAAATGCAACATGTCACGATATTGCGACACTTTTTATCCTTCCATTTTCTCTTCTCTTTTGGCCATGAAAATGCAACATGTCGCAATATCATGATACTTTTTCTCCTTGCATTTTCTCTTCTCTTTTGGCTGCAAAAATGCAACATGTCACAATATCGCGACACTTTTTTTTCTTTTGCTTTTTTGCTTCTCTTTTATCTTTTGCATATGGGCCACTTCGATCTTCTTGTACAACCTATACCAACTTCACCCAAACATCAAAAACATCCTCATAAGCATTTAACTTCACTGTACATACTATGAATAATCTCTAATCTCCTGTCCACTGCATCAACCGATCTATCTGACTGTGTTGACAACAATGGCAATACTATCACTGCACCTTGCTCAACACCAAGGACTTGGTCATACCACCTTGGTGGCCTGACCCATAGAATAGTCCACATCATACCATGATGCAGCAGGACTATGGAGGCACCCCTTCGAGGGACACTCCCATTCAACATAGACCCTTTCAGGAAGAGTCCTTACACATGGCACTCAACATAAATGGGAAGGCTCCCTTAGATGCTCTTTATGAGTGGCCACCATGTAATGAAGTGCTATAATAGTATAGGGTCCATAAGGAAGGGCCACATGATTACATCATCCCTCCTCTGCCCCTTATTATTGTCAGGAACAATAGGCCAAATCTAGAGCGCAAAGCTCTTCAGACAAGGCGAGCCAAATCTGCCTGCCCCTTTAACATATATGAAAAGGAGCATGAGGAAGACCAATACATTCCTCAAGAGCAATACATAGCATGGGAATAATGTGCTTCCACACCTGCTATTTATTAGGATCATATACTAAATCCAGAGCCTCGGCTGAATGTCGTTAACTTTGATAGAGGGAAGAGACCTATAGAGATATCAGATCACCATGACCGAGATAGATGTGTAGCGGAGGCATCTAGGCCTCCTAGACTCAAGACGATGGAACAGATCAACTTGGAATTTTCCAAACATGCCACCCGTCGAGCATAAATCATGCATCTTGAGCAAGATCAACAATAGTTAGAGCACCTGTATCACCTTAGCAAAGAGTGCATTTGGCATCAAACAGATGAGCTGCTCTAGAACACTATGCCTAAGAGGGTTCCAACCCCTCACACATAGAGGGTAGAGCTATATGAGAGGCACAACCCCTTGGTGTGAGATAGGTCTCCATGACCTTACCAAGTGTTGCCTCCAAGACCTCCTAGACCTAAGCGGGAGGCCACTCCCAAAAAAAATGATGGGCACCCTCCATTGGCAACCCACCCATGTTTATAGGTCTCACCCAGGAACTCCTCAAGAAGCCTATGAGGAGTATGAGCAAGAAGAAGAGCGGGCTGAAATGCCCTACCAAGGTAGAGGGGGTGCTATCCGGCCACCCCTCCATAGGCCTCAAGTTCCCCACAACCCGCAGTGGGAGCAAACCAAGGAGGAAGAGATAAAATCTTTTGATGCATATAAAGTGCTGCTAGAGCGCTTAGAGTCTATGGAGACCAAGACTTCTAGGCCCCAAAAGCCCACTTTACGCCAACTCCACAGTCACCTTGTGCATCCGTCAGTGTCGACACCCCCATACCCTGAACACTTTAAACTACCCCAGTTGGCAATCTTTAGAGGGGAGGAGGATGCCCAAGAGCACGTGACTAGATTCTTGAGCCAATGCTTTGGCATTCAGGACAATGATGCTTTGCTACTAAGAACATTTATAACCATGTTCATAGGCCCTGCCTCGGATTGGTTCACTCAGTTTCCAAAGCATAGTATCAGTAACTTGGATCAGCTAGTGGATGCGTTCCTCGAACGCTTCGCCTTCAACACCAAGAAGAAGGTGTCACTAAGCGACCTAGCTAACCTCAAGCAGTATGAGGAAGAAACCATGGCGGCCTATGGAAATCGGTGGAGGACATTGCTTTCAAAGCTGCCCTACCTCCCTCCCATGGCCGACCTGACCCAAATGTTCTCAAAGAGTTGTTTGAGGTCGATCTCCATGCTATTGTAGCTGTAGCAATATGCCACTCTTGAGGAAGCCCTGGCGCAAGCCAGAATCATTGAGGAGATCAAGATACAGGATGGCAAGATTGCCAAGCCATGCAAGAAAGAGTGGCCCAAAAATGCCAAAATAGGGACCATGCAACCGAAACCCGCTGTGGTCAATCAGGTTGCTATCAATGCACCAAAGCCTGCACAAGCAACACAGCCCCCAAAGGCTAACTATCAGGCGGTCCCTCTTGATAGTTATGAAAGAGAAAATCATCGACAAGAGAAAAATCAGCAACGTCACCCTAGGCGACAATTCACACCCTTTACAGAGTCTAAAGACTCCTTGTTTGACCGTTTTTCAGTGGAAAACTTGATAAACCTACCAGAGAGTCAACCTGTAGACCCCAACGCGCCAAAACCCAAAGGTTATAGGGAAGACTTGTACTATAGGTTTCACCGACAGAAGGGACATGATCTTTATGCATGTTGGAAATTTAAAAGCTTAGTGCAAGACCTAATAGACAACAAGACATTAGCGGTGGATAATCCCATGGCACCAAGCAACCAATAGATGGAGGTCTTCAAAGACCCCCTGCCTACCCATGATGCGCAGGCAAAAACCCTACAAGTCAATGAGGTGACGCAGAACTGCCCCATGTAGGGGTATGTAGGGATGATAAGCATCGTGACTAGGAACAAGAGGTACCCAAGCACAGTTGCCCCCACTGCAGCTACAGGAGAGGTTCCATCAACGTCACAACCTCAAAAACACCCTACACAACCTCCTCCACCTAGACCAGTGGCCACGATTCGGACCAAACTTACCCAAAGTTTGAGGACCACGTCGGCTAGGCTCTCCATTTACGAGCTCATACAACAATCATCACCCCATCGGGAGGCTCTAATGGAGATACTAAAATCCATCGAGCTGCAGCCCCATGAAGCAAACTCTTTCAACAACTTCGTGGGACATGTCAAATGATGCACCAAGCCAGTCATCACCTTTAGAGAGGACGAGCTAAAATCAATGACTGGTGACATGGCGGATCCACCCCTACACGTCATTGCGCGGGTCAACAGGATTTCGTATAAGAGGGTGTTGGTGGACACTAGCTCATCCAATAATATAATTACAATAGCGGCATTGAAACACCTGAAGTTGCCAGCATCTCACATTGTGGCCTCCACCTATACTCTTCGAGCATTCAATGATGCGATATGCTCGACGGTTGGCACAATTGTCCTGCCCATCCAGGTGGGACAAAAGACTATTCCTATGTTGTGCCACATCTTGGAAGGTGAGATGGCCTATAATATCTTGTTGGGCCGGCCTTGGATCAGGGACATGAAGTGTGTCCCTTCGATAGCCCACCAATGCCTAAAGTACACATTCGAAGGGCAAGTGCATGTAGTCCCGGTGGACTTAGAACCCTTCAAGTATTGCAATGCGGTGCAACTGATGCCGCAATCGACCCTTCCATCAACACATTTGGATTTTTAGTTGAATCCATCTAAATAGGGTTTGATTCCGCATACATCCCCATTGTTAAGTCCATCAAATCCCCATCCGGGTCCATCTTCATCATCTAGTCCTTCACCAACGATGCCACCTACGGTGGCCACACCGAAGGACAATGGGAAGAAACCCCTGGAAGAGGCACCGCCATCAGTCTCAACCATCTCTATCGAGGAGATGCCTAGCCGAATGGAAGTCGAGATGCCTAGTTCACCCGACATGGAGTGGACTCAGGAAGAACTCCCATTCCCTCCCCCTCAACCACCAACGATCACCGTTGAGATGGCCAATACGGGCCTAGGGGAGTACCTAGTGCGAAACATTGTAGCAACACCCACACTTGAGTCCATGCAGGACATGGGGAGACCTCGCCTCCCCATCGGCACTATTGTTCCTCTAGGCTACCCACCAAATCAGATGAACTTTGTATATGGGGGCCTCGATAATGGCATAGAACCTTACATGCAAGAAGAAGAAGATGAAGAGCCCTTTGCTGAGGACGTCAACTATTTGTCCAACCCAGACTTCGCTTTGAGATATCTTGGCCAATGCAATTGGCATGGATATGGGTTGGGCAGATATGAGCAAGGAGTGCGCGTTCTTTGCCAACCAAGATATCAGATGCCATACGACAAGTCAGGAGTAGGGTTCAACCACCCCCTACCCCTTGACATCTTGGTAGAGAACATGCAAGGCCTAGGGATAGGCAACAAGGATGGGTTGGCACAAGATCCATATGCCAATCCTAACACAACATATACATTGGGGGATTATCTCCCATTGTTGACAACCAACCTTGTTGACCTTAGCGACCCCTTCTCTTCGATCGAGAAAGGAGAAAGTTTGAGAACTCACTTACAAGAGGGATATAGACAAGGTCAGGAAGGATCTTCGAAAGACGAGTCAGAGTATGAGGTAGCACCATGGGACCCTTTCGAATTGGATAGCAATCACTCACAAGTGACCCCCATGGATGACTACCAAGAAAGCCTCTTGGCAATGTTCCCTTTGGATGCTCCAATCGAGCAAGGGCCACCTCAAGAAAATTAGGTCCTCCCGTAGAGAGCAGAACAACCCCGATGGGACCAGATCAATTTGCTCGAGCAGGACGAGCCTCACATGCCACAAATAGCTATCGGAGCCAACGAAGGCCTATGGATCTCTGATAGCGATTATGAAGATGAAACTGAGATGGCATATCTCAATCATATGCGGCAGCAACAATACCCCATGGACATTGACGACATGTTTGAACAGCTAAACATGGGGCCAAGGCATAGGTGGCACCTAAACCAAGCACAGTTGGACCAACTGCTTCACCCGCCACTTCAGGTATACAGAGAGCACCTTCCACCCAGAGACCCTATAGAGTTATCAATGCCAAGGGTAGACCCTATCCTTTTATCCGCACATAGGGCCGATCCATTTGTGCCAATACCCCCAGAGCCAGATCCGGAGCACAAATATCACCAAGGAAGTCCGAGTCACCACACCCACGGTAATGGAGACCAAAATCATTTCATCAACATGATCTCCATTGACTTAACCGCCCCCATCCGCAATCCAGCCGACCCAGCATGACCATTGTATCTAGACTTAGATGCTATAGACTGGGATCGCGCTAACTCCCCACCATCCCCATCAGAGTACTGGCCTTGCGGTGAGATGCTTCATTTCACCCCAGGACCAACTCAGGATATCTTCCATGCTGAAGAGGAACCCGATGTTCCAAACGTAGATCTAAATTCAGCAAATGATATCCACCTGATCCCAACTCCACACCAGTTGGAGGATGGATCCCACATGTCAGTCGAGGAGATGACTAACGTAGACATCGACTCTGATCCAATGAATCCATAGATCATCAAGTTGGGGGTAAGTCTATCCCCCGAAGAGCAAGCCGACTACATTGCCCTTCTCAAAGAGAAGAAGGAGGTTTTTGCATGGTCCTACAAAGACATGTCGGGGCTAGACCCGTAGCTAGTCATGCATAATCTAACGCTTGATCCGACAGTCAATCCAGTCAAGCAAAAACTACGTAAGATGCACCCAACAGTAGCCTTAATGGTAAAATATGAGCTACAAAAGCTATTGGATGCACAGTTTGTCATCTACGTAGATTACCCACCATGGTTGTCCAACATGGTGCCCATCAAAAAGCCTGATGGGAGGATTCGCATATGCACTGATTTTTGAGATCTAAACAAAGCGAGTCCTAAGGATGATTTCCCCTTGCCTAGCATCGACGCATTGGTAGATGCTACAATAGGCCACGAAATGCTTTCCCTCATGGATGGTTTCTCGGGATACAATCAGATTCGTATCAATCCCGAGGACCAACTAAAAATGGCGTTCACAATGCCTTGGGGGACATTTTGTTATAAGGTCATGCCCTTTGGCCTTAAAAATGTTGGCGCCACCTACCAACGTGCCATGACATACATCTTCCATGATCACATGCATAAAAATTTGGAAGATTACATGGATGATTTGTTGGCCAAATCTCTTTTGCGCCCAGATCATCTCGATGACTTAAGCAAGATCCTCGATCGCCTCATCGAACACAAAGTCAGACTAAACCCCAAGAAGTGCGTATTTGGCATCACATCTGGAAAACTCTTGGGTTTCATAGTCTCAAAATGAGGAATCAAGGTGGATCCACATAAAGTCAAGGCAATCCTTGAAATGCTCCCCCCAACTACCATCAAGCAGCTTAGAAGCCTGCAGGGAAAGGTCGCGTCAATCAAGCGCTTCATAGCGTAGCTATCTGACAAGTGCCGACCCATGAATAAATTATTACACAAGGGGGTAGCATTTCATTGGGATGACGAGTGCCAATTAGCCTTCGACGACATCAAACAATACTTGGCTTCATCACCAGTATTGGCACCACCTAGACCAGGAGTGTCATTCTACTTATACATCTCAGCTACTGAGGTGGCATTGGGCGCCATGCTAGCCCAGAAAAATGAACTACACAAAGAACAAGCTACTTACTATCTTAGCCACACCTTGGTCAGTTATGAACTTAACTATGCATACGTCGAGAAGCTATGCTTAGCAGTGGTATTTGCTACCAAAAAGCTACGCCACTACATGCTGAGCAATACGACGTATGTTGTGTCTAAGGAGAATCCATTGCGGTACATGATGAGTCGTACTTATCACAGTAGCCACACGATGAAATGGATCATGTTGTTGATGGAGTTTGACATCGAATTCATTGGACAAAAGTCCATCAAAGGTCAAGTCATCACCGATCAACTAGCAGAGGCTCCTCTCGAAGATGATCAGCCTCTGACCGTAGAGCTACCCGATGATGGGGTCTTCCATGTCTCAGAATCACCGGATTCTGATGAGCCTGAGTCACAGGCCGACATAACCCTATTTTTTGATGGTTCTAAATGTGAGCAAGGGGGTGGCATGGGAATCGTATTCTTCACACCACAAGGGGCTCCAATGCCTCTATCATTTAAACTAGATTTCCCATGCACCAATAACAATGCAGAGTATGAAGCCTTGCTCATAGGTCTTTAGACAACCATCACCATGAACATCAAATGCTTGAACATCTTTGGTGATTCGTTGTTAATTGTCAACCAAGTGAAAGGGGTATTCCAATGTAAATGCCCAGTTCTGTAGGCCTACAAAGCCCTTGTGGACAAATTCTTGGAAAATCTTGAATGGTACGACATCGAGGCACTCCCTCGATCATCGAATCATTTTGCGGACACTATGGCCTCCTTGGGGTCCCTAATCCCACAAGACCCTTCTGGTGAGATGACAACCATTCAAGTCAAAACACTATCGCAATCCATGATGGAGCATGCAAGCTCTAACCTAAAGCCAAGAATCCACCTAATCCAGATTGAACCATCTCAGGATAAGTTCTCTCGAATCCATGATAGTCTGAATCACGCCAACTGGGGTCCTTGTTCTCCCCAACCCCTCTTAATAGCAACACAACGCTATTCTTACAGGTTCTTTCCCGCTCAGCTTTTGCTAGGGATGAACTTCAAGAGGGATTGGCTGTTCATACCATCGAGGTTTCTGATCAGCAGGATTGGTACACACCCATAAGAGACTACCTCAAGCTAGGTAACCTCCCACTTGGATTGACGCATGCCACGAAAAGATCATTTAAATAGAAAGTGGCAAAACATGTCTTGCTAGGAGACATTTTGTACCGTCGAAGCTACGAAGGGATCCTCCTCCATTGCTTGGACCAACAGGAGTCCACTTGGGCGATCACCCAAGCGCACGATGGTACATGCGGTGGCCACTTCAGCGGTATGGCCATCGCAAAGCGCATTCTTTGCATGGGCTATTATTGGCCATCTTTAGAGCGAGATTGTTGCACGTATGTAAGGAAGTGCGTGAAGTGTCAACACCATGCCAATTTGACACATGTACCTTCTCAGGCCTTGCAGCCGATCCAATCGGCTTGGCCATTTTCATAGTGGGGCTTAGATCTAATCGAAAATATCTCCCCTGCATCGTCAGGCCATCACACGTTTATCATAATGGCCACAGAGTACTTCACCAAATGGGTGGAAGCAATTCCGCTTACCTCTACGACTGGAACCCGCATTGCGGAGTTTATTTTACATAACATCATATGTCATTTTGGTATTCCATCCAAGATCATCTCGGATAATGGGACGTCATTTAAAAACAAAGATGTGCGTGCTTTGACCACAAAGTACAAAATTTAGCATAGTTTTTTGACACCTTATTATCCGCAAGCAAATGGGCAAGCAGAGGCGTCAAACAAAATGCTAGTTGCCATCCTCAAAAAGATAGTCATAGATAGTCATAAGGATTGGCACATTCAAATCCCACTTGCTCTTTGGGCTTATCGCACTAGCATTCGGACGCCCACTAGGGCAACTCCATTTTTGTTGGTGTATGGCTCTAAGGCAGTCATGCCTCTAGAGTTGGAAATACCTTCCCTGCGCATATCAATGCAAGAGTTCATCGATGATGACACTACGTGGCAGGCCCGATTAGACCAGCTTACGTTGCTCGATGAACGATGCGTCAATGCTCTCGAGCATTTACGTATCTACCAAGAGCGACTTAAGAAAGCATACAACATGAAAGTTCACCTGAGGGACTTTCAGGTTGGTGACTTGGTCTTAAAAGAGAACCAACAAAACTCTAACTTGCCACCCCATTTAAGGGACAAGTTCACGAAAAATTGGTTAGGTCCCTATGTAATTGATAGTAAAATAGGACCTAGAACATACCGGCTCGCCTCTCTTGAAGGAATCAAGGAACTAGAACCCTTGAACATCAGTCATTTGAGGCCATTCCACATTTAGAGAGCCATAGCCCACCCCAAAAAGCTCCAAGGATTCCCACAATCACTTGGTCAACCCTAAAATGCCCCAAAGGTATCTATAATCCCTTTGGTCAAACCAAAAAGCTCCAAGGATTCCTCCAATCACTTGGTCACCCCAAAATGCCCCAAAGGTATCTATAAACCCTTTGGTCACCCCAAAAGCTCCAAGTATTCCCATCATTGCTTGGTCAACCTAAAATGCCCCAAAGGTATCCATAATCCCTTTGGTCAAACCAAAGCTCCAAGGATTCCCACAATCACTTGGTCAACCCCCAAATTCCCCAAAGGTATCTATAAACCCTTTGGTCACCCCAAAAAGCTCCAAGGATTCCCACAATCGCTTGGTCAACCTAAAATGCCCCAAAGGTATCCATAAACCCTTTGGTCAAACCAAAAGCTCCAAGGATTCCCACAATCGCTTGGTCAACCCCAAAAGCTCCAAGGGTTCCCATAATCGCTTGGTCAAAAACAAATATTCAAAAACAAACAAAAACAAAAGATAAAAATAAAAATAAAAAATTGCATCTCACTTCCATGCATACTCTTAAAAATCAAAACACAAAAATATAATAAACTGCATTAGGCATCGCATCCATACATGGCATATTTGCTGGTCATACACGTCATAAGCACCATAGACTGTAATTGCTAGGCAATTCCATCATTTTCCACATTCAGTCCATTTTGTAAACACATCCATCCAGAATAACGCCATCCACATTTTTTATCATAGTCAGTTGTCTGCTAATGTCTTTAGGGTTTTTCGTCATTCAGCTGTCTTTAGATTTCTAGCCAAATGCTGTACAAAGTCAGACCGATTTTTACTAAGGTAGAGTTTTACTTGGATCACGCCTCGTTACGTAGCATCCCCACACAAGTTAAAACACATAAAAAATTCCCAAGTTGTGTGAACGCAAGAGAAACCTACAAAGCAGTCTAGGGTACCATAGGTGAAAGGTTAGCCTGCTCATCCCCCTATGTGAATGGTTCGAGAATGTTGAGAATTGACAAAAGGACAAGCTCTTCCCCATCCAATTCCCCATAATAAATAGTGGTCTAAAATCCACTATCAAAAATCCCAAACACCTTTGATCCCCAAAGTCGTAAGGATTCGTACTACATGCCCCTGACAAGGATGGGTAGTCATCCCCAAGGCCTACAAGATCAATGCCATTACATAATCATATCCCCAATCACCTTTGATCCCCAAAGTCGTAAGGATTCATACTACACGCCCCTGACAAGGATGGGTAGTCATCCCCAAGGCCTAAAAGATCAATGCCATTACATAGTAACATCCCCAATCACCTTTGGTCCCCAAAGTCGTAAGGATTCATACTACACGTCCCTAAACAGGATGGGTAGTCATCCCCAAATCCAAAAGGGATCAATTCCATTCACGAGCCAAAAACCCATGAGCTCAACTTTGAAACCTAAAAATGCAAAATCAAATAACAGTGGTTATCACCACTATTCAAACTCCTTGCTCAAAAAGAAAAACAAAAGAGAAAAATAAACAATGATTTTCATCACTATGTATGCAAGCAAGTATCCCCACAAGTTGAGCAACCGAAAGACGCCTGAGCTTGAATCCCTGGAATTCTCAGCATTCGAAAAACCATCTAGGTGATCCTCATTATGGGTTTGGTGGATAGCCTACCTGGCAATGGTGGTATCCTAAATGCATGATGATATGTCTATCACATTAGCTTTGCATGTGAGCAGACCAATGTTTGCATGTGGATGAGCTAGCTTATGGTACCTTAGATTGTCCTGTGGATTAATCTTACTAAATACAACAAAGGAGTTAGTGGAGCTAATTAGGTGATCCTCAGTACAGGTTTGGTTGACAACCTATTTGGCACTGGCGGTATCTTGACAAATACCACATAAACGAACTCAATTGCACACACAAGGATGTGAAATAACTTGGTCAAACTCAAGTCTGATTAATACCTTGTTCAAAAGTCTTGTAAGATAAATGTACAGTCTTGGCTAGTTAGTTAAAACATCTGAATCTCAGAAAAACCTTAACTACATTCTAAAACAAATGTTGTACATGTCCATTCTTGCATCACCATCGAAAAATACAAAACAAAATTTTTTACACATGCAAAGTCATTCCACAAAGCAATCACATAGTACAGAAAGCCAGTAAATCTTGTACAGTCTATGGTGCCACCGACAAGTTATCAACAAATCATTCCATCCATTCCATATGCATACATCATATAATTAGAAACATCACATTCATAATAACACATGCATACATCAACTAACTAAAATGTGCATAAAATTAAACCATAACAAGTGTATAAAAACAAAGAAAGTCATGTATATATATCATCAAAAAGGCCCTCAGGCTACAATAAAATGGTCCTCTGACCTCACAAACAAAATCAAAAACTCAAAAACCCCCAAGCCTAGGGCATCGACCACCATGATCACGTAGGATCGGTGTGACTGGAACTACCCCCAGTGGTGTGGGTCCTATGGGACCTCTCAAGATGGCTACTTCTAGCCCCTGCATCACGCCCACTAGCGCTACCCTCACCCACCCACCTATGATGAGAGGAAGCAGACTGCTCAGTCTCATTGTCTCTCATTCGATGTGAAGATCCACCTCTAGGGATAGCTCAAGTAACCGCCCATCGAGGTGGATAATCTCTGCCTCCAACTCCATCTGATGCTGGACCAAATCCATCTCCCATCGATGGTACATAGCCAATGCATCATCACGCTATGCCAACTAAGTCCATAGGAGATCCCTCTCTCATGAAGCATCTGTGTCCCCATCCCATCGATGGTACGTAGCCAATGCATTCTCCCGCTCTACCAACTGAGTCCGTAGGAGATCCCTCTCCTGTAGAACCTCCCCGTGCTCCTCATCTCATCTCCATAGTAGATCCTCCAATCATGCTATCTCAACATGATACCTAGCCTCCATGTCCCCTAGGACTGCTTGAGGCATGGGCATCTCTGGGATGACTGGCTACTCCGGCACCCACTACTCTAGAACGTCTTGTATATCTGGCTGCTCTGGAACCCCTAGGTCATCCCCAGCCAAGTCGTCAACCTCCACCATATCCGCATCATCCAGCGGAGCTCCCCAACCCTCCCTTGATGCCTCTGCATCCTCACCACCTGCTGCTGCTGCATCCGGACCTCCTAGAGGCCCCTCACCCCACCATCGCCGCATCGTCCACCACTGGTCATACTCTATAGTCACCCCGACATTGTCCACGTCAGGGACATCAATCACTGCATCCGACTCCTCACCCAGTGGCTCAATGATCAGCCAGGCCATAGTCCTATCGCCCCGACGTCGATAGATCAAGGGTTCACCAGGAAATCCCTGGTGCACCCCAAACTGTCGGGTCACCCGGACGTACGAGAAGTACTCCTGCTCGGTCTCGTGCCGCCCGATCAGCCATCTCCCCCTGCGCACCCATCGGAGCCACTCCCTAGCCTCAGGCCAGGCTGGACAATCCTTATATGGACGCCAGAACACCTCCCCTGGAGCAAGACATGAGAAGGCATCGACATAGTGCCCTACGTCACCTGCCCACCATCGACTCTGCCCATGCTCCTCTGACCTCCGCCACAGCGCCGCATACCCGATCTCCCTGTCCACCATCTCTGCCCGAGTAGTCCATGACAAACCCTATGGCCACTCCATAGCTATGTGCTGCCATCCCCAACACTACAATAGGTAGCTACATCCAATCCCCTTCCACCTCCGGCAGCAGACCTCGTACAACTCATCATAGAGTTGTGCCAGTAGTGTCTGACCCCACCTCATAATTAGTGGCTCTGAGGTCGGACACTCAACCAGTCTAAAAACTACCTCCAGCAGGTTCCATGGGAACCTCACGCCTGAGGAGTCGGGCAGCAACATGTTGGAGATGAGGGTCATCAGTAATGCATGCCTCACCCCCAACACGCCCTTCTCCAGCCACCACCGCACCAAAATACCACCAATCAGGCAATCCCCCTCTGCCCTCTCCATCGGACTATCCACCCCCATCTCCACCCCATGCCCGAAGCACCGTGTCAGCACCACCGTCCGCTGATCACGTGGAGTAGTCCTAATAGGAAGCCCATCTATTGGAATCCATAGAATTCGATAGACATCCTCGAGAGTCACCGTCATCTCCCCTGTTGGGAGATGAAAGGTATTGGTGCGGGGATCCCATAAGTTGATCAGGGCAGTCAGATATGCCCGATCCCCCACCACAGGCTCTAACCGAGTCACCTGCTTGAGCCCAAGGGCATCAAGCCACTCCCAGTCCACCATAGTCAGCGCCTCCCGTGCATCAGAAAATACCGTCGACACACGGTACCGGCTCTTCACCACCTGAAAAAAAAATAACAAAACATTAAAAACATGAAAGAAAAAAATTGTACAACAAAAACATTTAATAAATGTACAACAAAAACATTAACAAAATGTACAGTACACACATTCACAAAATCAAATAAACAATGCAAAAAAAAAACAAAAAACAAATTCAAAATAAAAATTTGTCAGTTACCTAGGGTTTTTAACTTTAGTTCAAACTGATAAATAAAAAAAAAAAAAAAAAAAAAAAAAAAAACTAGAAAAAAAAAAAAAAAAAAAAAAAAACCTAATAAAAAAAAAAAAAAAAAAAAAAATTCAAAATAAAAATTTGTCAGTTACCTAGGGTTTTTAACATTAGTTCAAACTGATAAATAAAAATTTGTTAGTTACCTACGGTTTTTAACCTTAGTTTGAACTGACAAAACAAAAACAATAACAAACAATAACAACAGAATAAATGCAGTTTTTAAACTAGGGTTTTATTTTAGTTTAAATCGAAACACAAAATACAAAAACAAAATAAAATGGTTTCAACTAGGGTTTCGATCTTAGTTTTAACAAAGCAACACAAAACACAAATTCAAACAAACAAAAAAATTTAAACTAGGGTTTTTATTTTAGTTTAAATCAAAAAACGAAATACAAAGAAAAAAATTACGGTTTTAAACTGTAAAATAAAACAAACAAAATAATGAGAAGGAGCACTCACCGGTCTCGCTTCGGCTCCACCACTTGATGATCCAGTCCATGAACTCATGGTGTCCAAGAAAATTCGATAGCGCTCCACTACGCGAACTCGACCTCCTCCTCCTCACAGCTCCAAATCGCTAGAAAAACAAAGTGCAAATGAGCCCAAAACCTAGTTTTGGCCCTTATATAGGCTTTTAGGCCTGTAATCGTTCCACCCTGGGATGAGCACTCTAGTTAGCACTCGTCCCACCTTGGGATGATTACAAAATTAGTATTCGTCCCACCCTGGGATGATTACAGAGCAAGAAAATCAAAAACAACAAAAACTGCACCCAAAATGCACCAAAAATAGCAATAAACTTGCCGAACAAAGGCGCCTTTGCGCCTGAAATTCTTGGCATGCAAAACCGACATTGGGGTCACAAATCTTCACTATCCTACTCCCTAAGAAGGCTACCATAGCTGGACCGCTCCTCGGGAGGACATATTTTTGACAATTTCAGCCCCAAAATGCATCACAAAAAGGGTTAAAACCCACCAAAAATAGGTCAAATTGTTTGGGAACTGCATAAGCATTCAATGGAAAACAACTGAAGGCACCCTTACCATAAGCCATCTTGGGTCAAGCGACTCGTCGCTTTTCTCATGTCGGTCATTCCCTCATCGATTCGTCGCTTGAGGGGGTAGTCACACTTAGTCACCAATCAACAAATACACACCCAATCAAGGAAATGGCATGCATTCAAAGAATCATTGACAAAGACAATCACGCTCCTGCTTGGGGCAGCAAACAAGCAATAATCACAAGTTGATCAAACACTTGGCATTCTTGAATCATGAACTCAAGGTTCCCACAGACAAAAGGTTGCGCCCTTTGCCTATTCATGATTGAACAATGTCCAAGATCAAGTAACACCTCACCGAAAAAGGTTAACACTTGAATTAAGCTCCTTAGCTCGTCAAAAGCAAGGATTCAAGAATGCGTGCCCTTTCCATACTTGGGGCATCAAAATTTGGTTAGGTTACTGAAGAAACCCTAATCATTAGTGCTTTGGTTATCTATTTTTGCTCAGCAACACTGTGCCACACATAGCGCATCCCAAAAAGGGGCATCTATAGACACCAAAATAACACCAATCCGATTATGTGATGACAAGCACTGATCGAATTGATATACATAGCCCCTAAAGGTTAAACAGTGGTCCTAACCACTCCCACAATAGTTTTGGAAGGTTAGAGGTCAATTTGGCACCTTTCAGACACTCTGCTCCCTACTCGTTCCACCCTGGGACGATTACAAACTGGTATTCGTCCCACCCTAGGACGATTAGCAGTATTCGCTCCAGGGTGGGGCGAATAGCAGGTTTGACGGGAAAAAGGTCAAACCTTGACAAATGGCAGCTCAGATCCACCACTTAACTCCACCTTCAATGCATGGAGTGCGAGTGAGCATTTTTGAGCTCAAAGAGGCAGTCATAGAGGCAGTCATGGAGCCCTTAATCAGGGAGGAATCTTCTCTCCCCTGACAAGGCATGATGGCCAAGTGGCGCCTCTGCATGCTCATTCACAAGAGACCCTTAGGTCTATAAAATGGTGAGTCTTCTCACCCCAAAAAAGGATAGAGCAGGAGCATTTGGAGCAATGAAGTGCTTCCGAATTACATCCTCACCCATCGTTTGTGCTTCTTACATCCTTGATCTCTCTTTTGGAAGGGAGGTTATTGGGTGATTATTGGAAGTGCAATCCGGACCCAAAACCCAAACATTTGGCCACAATATCCCACCCAATTTGCCGACACAACCCCATAAGAGGTTTTGGACCCATCCCAAGTGGATTGGTGCCGAAACCGAGCCCCAAACGGTGGGCGTCCTGCCCTCGGGTGCCCCCGCACTACTGCAGTCCTAATCGCCCCACCCCGGAGTGATTAGAAATCTGTGGCATATTTCCCTACTATTTCTTTTGCATTTGATTTTAGGTTATTTACATATGCTGCCATGCAAGTTTCATGTGATTCTGATGAGTTTTGGCTATGATTTTATTATTTCTCGCTTTCACTAACATACAGGGAGCATCATCGGATACAGGGTGATCGAGGCTGAATTTGCAAAATCCGACCTTCTGGGTCGTTCCAAAATGCCCCGTTTTGCCTAACCCCAACTTTGTAGGTGTTTTGGAGGCCCCTGGATGGGACATTTAGGAGGTCACCTTCTGACATTTTATGATAGTCCTAATCGTCCCACCCCGGAGCGATTAGAAATCTGTGGCAGATTTCTCGATTGTTCCTTTTGTAGTGTGTTCCTGGTAATGTTCTCTTGCTTCTATCAAATTTTTAGCTTATTCTGATATGTTTTAGTTATCATTTTGATTATTTTATGCATGCATTAACCGTAGGCCTTGGGGATCGCGTGTTTCCCTCCATCCGCAGGTGCTACTAACCGTTTGCTGTTTCTCTGAACGCATGATCTCGACACTGAAGCGGCAACAAGGAACTATAGATGCATTCACGCAAGCGGCGGCGACGTTTGGTCCGCCCATTTTCAATGTGGGCACGCGGAAGATCCCCAAAGGGGAATGTATCATTTGTGGTGTGACAAAACTATGTCCGACGCTCCTAGCCCCTGAAAAGGGAGGAGACGTATTGTAACCCGATCTCGAGCAAATTAATAAAATAAAGGGCTGCACTTTTACATTTGCTTTAAATCTCATTTCAGTTCGTTTGTTTTCCCTCTTTTCATGCATTCTCGTTCGTAGGACTTAGCGTTACATTTCCCTTTTGTTTGCTTCCGTATCCTCATGGTTCTAGGGACAATGTCATTGAGAGACTCCAAAAAAATTTATCCATTTCGAGAGGTAATATTCTATCCTAATAAGGTAAAATCACTCTTACCATGGCCTACCTCCAAAGCATTCCTGTGTATTTTATTTCTTTGTTCAAAGCTCCTATCACTATCTACAACAATATGGAGAAAATTCAAAAACACTTTCTTTGGAAAGGATCTAAAAATGAACATAGATTCCATTTAGTTTCTTGGTACAAAGTATGTAAACCCAAATATCAAGGGGGATTAGGGCTCATAACGATCTCTCATCTTAACATTTCCCTCCTTGCTAAACAAGCCTAGAGACTTATTTCCAACGAAAATGTGGAGTGGATAAAAATCATCAAAAGAAAGTATCTTTAGGCCTCTGAATTCTTATATGACCAGGTCCCTTATTGTGGTTATGTTTTATAGAAATCCATTTGTGAAGCTCTCTCTTTGCCGAAAAAAGGAATTCAATGGCAACTTGGAGATGGTAATTCTATTTTTTTCTGGGAGGATAAGTGGACTGGTGATAATCCTCTTAGCCATATTCCTATGTTTCAAAGGATTATCAACATTACTAAAAAATGTGTTGGCCCTTTAGTGGCTAATTTCATATCCTCTTCTAATGGTATCATGAGCTGGAAAAGACTTAATATCCTGAATTTTGATGAATAAATCTCTTTCTTAAATACCCAACTGTCTTCCATAAAAATCCTAGTTGGTGATTGTGAGGACCAACCCATTTGGGAGCCCATTGATTCTGGTGAATTCTATGTCAAATCATCTTACTTGCTTTCCCTCAACAATCTGGAAACTCCTCTTCCTTTTAATATGGTTTGGACTAAGTACCTAAATTCCAATATTGCTTCCTTTTATTGGCTCTGTATTCAATATCATATCCTTACTATTGAAAATATCACAAAAATGTGCATACCTCTTCCTAAAAGATGTAATATTTGTCTTTTTGATTAGGAGTGTACTTCCCACATTTTCTTGTTTTGTCCTTTTTCTAGAATGGTGATCAACAAACTTCTTCTAAAAATTCAATTGATTTGGGCTTTTCCTTCTTCCATTGTCACAGTATTCCAGTAGTGGCCCAATCCATTTAAAAATCTGGTACTCAAAAGATTCTGGAAATTTTGTCTACGGAACTACCTTTGGCAAATTTGGCTTGAACGCAACATAAGGATTTTTGACAAAAAATCCCTTCATGCAAATTTCATTACTCATAAAGTCATCCTCTATGCAAAAGAAAATGTCCTTGTTGCTCCTTTTGATCCTTTTGCTTGTCCTACGTATGAGAAATCCATCCTTAATTCATGCGACATATTCCTTGATACTTCAAATTCTAGCAATCCTTCAAATTCAAGGAGTAATGTTAAATGGTTCCCTCCCCCAACTGGGTGGGTCAAACTTAACTTTTATGGAGCTGCCAAATGATATCCAGGAAATACGAGGGCTAGAGGAATTCTTTGTGATCATCTAGGAAATTCTATTTTTGCTTATTCTGAACCTTTGGGCATCATGTCTAATCATTCTATAGAAGCCAAGGTGGTTTGGAGAGGCCTCCAATTCCTCAAAAATATTCCAGGAAACATTATAGTGGAAGGGGATTCTCTAAATATCATCAACTATCTTAAGACTTCAAAACTTAGCAGTTGGACGATCAGAACAATTGTGGAGGAAAGTCAGCAAATCCTTCGATAGCAGCACAACTCCATTATCCAACATGCCTACAGGGAGGCAAACACTATTGCTGACAAACTAGCTAATATTGGGGCTAACGCCCAAGGGGTATTGACTTGGACCGATACTCTGCCTCCCAAGGTGGATGAAATTATTAAACGTGATCAAAGTGATGATACTCATGCTCAGTATTAAAAATATATTCTAGTTCATTCCCCAACATTCCTTATTCCACATGAAGTAAAGGGCTAACATTTCAATATTTTTGTTGGGTATTCCTTCAAGATCTATGCTTTACATTGAAAATTGGTCGCATGATTCTTTGTGTTTCATTTTTAAAATTCCCATCGCCTTCATCCATGATCATACAAATTTTTTGGTAACCAAATCCTTTTGTTATCCCAAGGTGAAATTGAGCATGATTAATAATCATTTTTCTCCTATGTGCATTGATTTGTGTAATCTTACCTTGTTGAGAACCATCCTTAACCAGCTTACCAACTGCTTCATTCCGAGACTTTGTATGGTGAACATCCCAATCCTTTTTGTGTCTCATGCTAGGGTCTCTTACTGGCTATGTTTTTTGTGCACCCTCGATGGTCAACCGTCTCATTTGACATTATTCTACCCATTTATCTAGTGTAACGTCCAATGCCTAAAAATCTGCTTCGACCTTTGCCCTAGCCATTCCATTTTTCCAAAGGGATTTTTTTCTTTTTCAAAGCACCTTTTTTGACCTCCTCGCAGAATTCCCAGAAATAACAGTGCTTTCCTTTAAAATAAATCATTGTATACTTTTCTTAATAACCAATCCTTTAACATTGTGCTTGTCATGTTCAACCTAATCCTTTTTCTTTGATTTCCTTTTCACCATTTTCTTCCTGTCACCATGAAGGAAAGCAAACCCATTTTTATTTAACTTGCAGTGTTTTAACTTGATCCAATGGTCATATATTTGTAGAATGATAAGACTAAAAGTTCACTAATTGAGTTCTTCAAGTTGTTTGCAGGCATTTATGAAGGAGTAACGAAGTGTTAGTCTCACAATGACATTGAGAGGGGGGTGAATCAGTGTAGCTCTTTATAAATTAAATCTTCAAGTATTAAAGCTGAAACAATGAAAACTTAAAACCAAATAAAGCAAGTATAACAAGATAACATCACACAACACAAGATGTACTGAGGTTCACCAATTTGGATACTCCTCAAAATGACTATTTGGACTCCCATCCAAATCCAGCCTTTGCAAAGCACCAACTTTACAATCAATTTACCAGAACCCACTAGAAGGAGCATCAACCCCTGATTTACCAGCACCAACTGGAAGGAGCACCAACCCCTGATGCCAAGCACCAACTTGGACTTCAATTTTGAAACCAGTAGATTGAAATAAAAATGCCTTCACTTTTACAAGACCTTGACTGGTCTATTGCTTACCCAATGTCTACCATAATTCACAAAACACACACACTCATCGCACTTCACAAGATAAAATCCCCTTCTAAAATTATCCAAGCAACACTCCTTTTATAACTATCCTTTCTCTTTGTAACTCCAATTGTAACTCCTTTCATATTCTCATACGCCACTTGTCAATTGTAACTCATTCTTTATGTAACTCCTTTTGTATATATTGAGAATGCATTTCGTCAAACACATCACATGCAAATAATTGACACCATATTCTCGTACCATGATTGTTTGTTTTCTCGGTCATGACTGTTCATTTTCTCATTCGATAACTGTTCGTTTTCTCCTTCATGACTATTCATTTTCTCCTTCGATGACTATTCATTTTCTCCTTCGATGACTATTCGTTTTCTCCTTCATGACTGTTCATTTTCTCCTTGCATGACTATTCATTTTCTCTTTGCATGACTGTTTGTTTTCTTCTTGCATGACTATTCATTTTCTCCTTGCATGACTGTTCGTTTTCTCCTTGCATGACTGTTCGTTTTCTCCTTGCATGACTGTTCATTTTCTCTTTGCATGACTGTTCATTTTCTCCTTGCATGACTGTTCATTTTCTCCTTGCATGACTGTTCATTTTCTCCTTGCATGATTGTTCATTTTCTCCTTGCATGATTGTTCGTTTTCTCTTTCCCTTATGCATGCATGTGTTTTGGTTTCCAAAAAGGATTTTCATTTCTATTTTGAGGCGCTTTGTTTCCTTTTCTCCAAATGGGCATGTGTCCACTTCTTTCCATGTGTAACGACCATCTTAAATGATTTCAAATCATTAAATATTCCTTATGGGTCCACGTCACTATGCAGTCTTCAGTTTCACCATCCTGGTGTTCATCACTAATATCAGACGCACTGTCAACTACTCTATTCCTTTGGCAAAAATGCAACATGTCGCGATATCACGACACTTTTGTTTCTTTGCATGCTGCCATTTTTGAGTCGCAAAAATGTGACATGTTGCGATATCGTGACACTTTTGTTTCTCTGCCTGCCTGCCTACCCTTTTTGAGTCATGAAAATGTGACATATCGCGATATCATGACACTTTTGTTTCTCTGACTGCCTACCCTTTTTGAGTCACAAAAATGCGATATGTCACGATATCATGACACTTTTGTTTCTCTACTTGCCTGCCATTTTTGAGTCATGAAAATGCAACATGCCGTGATATTGTGACACTTTTGTTTCTTTACCTGCCTACCCTTTTTGAGTCACAAAAATGTGACATGTCGTGATATCGCGACACCTTTTCCTTCTTGCTCTTTCTCTTTGCTTTAGACCATGAAAATACAACATGTCGCAATATCGCGACACTTTTTTCTCCTTGCTCTTTCTCTTTGCTTTGGCCTGCAAAAATACAACATTTCATGATATCGCGACAATTTTTCTCCTTGCTCTTTCACTTTGCTTTGGCCCATGAAAATACATGTCACGATATCATGACACTTTTTCTCCTTGCTCTTTCTCGTTGCTTTGGCCCATGAAAATACATCATGTCGCGATATCGCGACACTTTTTTTCTCCTTGCTCTTTTGGCCATGAAAATGCAACATGTCGCGATATCGCGACACTTTTTTCTCTTTGCTATTTCGGCCGCAAAAATGCAACATGTTGTGATATCGCAACACTTTTTTCTCCTTGCATTTTCTCTTTGCTTTGGACCGCAAAAATGCAACATTTCATGATATTGCGATACTTTTTTTTCTTTGCAGTGTTTTTCTTTTTCTTTGATCTTTAGCATATGGTCCACTTCGTTCTTCTTGTAAAATATGCAAAAATATGGGTAAACATCCTCATAAGAATTTAACATCACTGTACATACTCTGAGTAACCTCTGAACTCCTATCCAATGCATCAACCGATCTATCTGACTGTGTTGACAACAATGACAATACTATCGCTGCACCTTGCTCAACAATCTCCCCCTTTGGAATTGTTGGCAACACATGCAATTTCTTGTAACTCTTCTCCACCTTTGACAACAATATCAAAGGGCTGCTACAAACTCCCCCTGATTCCATGCACAACATTCTCAGGCAAAAATTATTACACTTAACAAAAATCACAAACATGAGCAAAAAGATAAACAAATACACAAATGCTCCCCCTGAGAATGTGGTCCCGATAGCTAGTCAATTCTTGGGAAGCGTGACCACTCCCAATTTATTGTGAAGGTACTCAAAGACTTCCTTGGACAACTATTTTGTGAAGATATCTGCTACTTGATCTATTTTTGGAACAAAATCCAACTTAACCTCACCTTCCGCAACTTTCTCCTTCAAAAAATGATACTAGATAGCAATATGTTTTGTGCGAGAATGCATAACCAGATTCTTTGAGATGTTAATGGCACTGGTGTTATCACACTTAACTGAAATTGGCTCACTAAAGTTAATACCAAGATATTTCAGGGTTTTTTTCATCTATAATACCTGTGTACAACATGTTGTCGCTGTAATATATTATGCCTCTACTGTGGGTAAGGAGATTGATTCTTGTTTCTTAATATGCCACGCAACCAACCTATCTCCAAGATAGAATGCACCACCACTGGTACTCTTTCTTTCATCTACACATCCTACCCAATCTACATCTGAATATGCAATAAGTGTGAAGTCCTTACCTTTCAGATACCATAACCCATACTCCATAGTACCCTTGAGATACCGAAGAATCCTCTTCACTGCTATCACATGAGTCTCCTTTGGACTATCCTGAAATCGTGCTACCATGCATACTGCCTACAAAATATCTGGTCTAGTAGTTGTCAAGTACAGTAAGCTCCCAATCATAGATCTGTACATGGTTTGATCAACATGTGGAGATTTGTCATCCTTGCTCAACTTGCAACCTATCATCATGGGAGTGCTAACTGGCTTACAATACTCCATTGTGAAATTTTTAACATCTCTTTCACATATTTAATTTGAGAAATAAATATACCCTTCTAATTTTTATTAACTTGCAACCCAAGGCAATACAAAAGTTCACCAATCATTGACATTTCAAATTCTTTCTGCATCTTATTTGCTAAATCTTTACACGACTCATCTTTGCTGCTACCAAATATGATATCATCTACATATATTTTTTTTTGTTTTTTAAGTGAAAAAACCCTTGCGGGGCTGCCTTGGTCTGAGAGACCATGAACAGGGGGTTCTACATCGTCAAAGTCACCCGTGAGTCGCACCCGACCTTGCTCGCACCAACATTATCAATTGGATTTTGGATACCCAATTCAACTTTTTGGTAGGGTGGATATTTGAACCTAGGACCTCCCTTGGAGGATTTCCCTCTCCTCTCCAAATCACCTACAACACCTGGGTGATATCATCTACGTATATAACAAGAACAATAATATGGCCATTTTTTGTTTTGACATACAAATTACTATCCACCATGCCTTTCTTGAACCCTTGTTGAGTAAGATAGTTGTCTAGCCTTGCATACCATGCTCGGGGCACCTGTTTTAAGCCATATAATGCTTTCTCCAACTTGCAAACCAAGTTGGGATCATCACCAAGTTGGAAACCATCTAGCTGCTCAATATAAACCTCTTATTCAAGTTTCCCATTCAAAAATGTTGATTTCACATCCATTTGATAAACTTTAAAATTCTTGTAAACTGCTAAAGGCAAAAACATTCTAATTACCTCTAGTCTAGCCACAGGTGCAAAGGTTTCCTCAAAGTCAATACCTTCAACTTGTGCATAGCCTTTACATACCAATCTTGCTTTATTCCTGACTACCTATCCGTCTTCATTCAATTTGTTTCGAAAGACCCATTTAGTATCGATTATATTTTTATTTGTAGGTCTTGGTACTAACTCCCAAGTTTTGTTTTTCTCGATCTGATCCAATTCTGCATTTATTGCCTTCATCCAACTTTCATCTTTGCTTGCATCAAAAACATTTTTTGGGCTCAATGCTGGATAATAAAGAGTAGTTACTACTCTTCTTCTTGTTTGAACACCAACTGTGGGATCTCCCTGAATATTTGTACTCAATTTGTATTGATGTAACTTCCTGCTCATGTAGCCACTTTGAATGCAATAATAAAATGTGAGCTTTCTGATTTTGCATGCGAATTAAATATTTTCACCAAAGTGTCATAATAGATCTAACAATCTTCACATCAATGTGTAGTACAAATACACACTGCTTTTATCAAAACACATATATGCAGCTAGGGCAACATTCTTTCACTAAACCAAATTATTAGAACTGTTATAATCCATAACTTTGAACAATGGCAGTAATAACCATCAAAAGTACAACATTGACATATAGCAATACTACAAATGGTGACAACTCTCAATTTAATCACCACCCTTCATGGTACCTCCACAAACAACTACATGAAATGAAACACACTTTGACAACTATACGACAACTCCCCCTGACTACTTGCATTTCATCCTCAGATAACCAAAAAAATACATAGGAGCATTAAAATAAAACTTTAAGATTGCTCCCCCTGAGGATGTGCTACCTAGAGTTGCTTAGTGCAATAGAGGAGTAGTCTCCTTCAGTCCAAGGAGACACGATTTCCTTTCTTCTTTCTTTCTCCACTCTGGTTTGATTACAGTTTTGGGCTCTTGTTTTGACTTTTCTTTTTCAGTAGCTTGTGCATGTTTTTTAGGGAATTTTCTATTTTGTCTCATTCCATTTGGTTGAAATTTTATTCCTTGAAATTGATTTGATGCAAATGTACTTCGACAATTTCTTGCAATGTGCCCAAAATTATGATAGTTATAACATTCTACTGCATAATCCATCAAAGGTGAAAAAACATTTCTACTGGCAAAATTCCTTGGTCCTACGATATACTTGCAATCTGAAATCTTATGTCCATAACCATTGCATTTAAAATAGTAACCAGAAAAGAGATGATTGAACCTAGGTTATGGTATTTGCTATGTTGTCGTAGGAGTCATAAATCTTCTTCTTCTTTTATGTCTGACATTGGTGAATCCATCATTGTCAATTCTCCTTTCGTGCCTTGCATTATTGCTTTCTTTTGCATGAGTCAATTTTTTTTTATCAACCTGTTTCTTATCTTCATTATTTGATTCATTTTATGATTCTCCTTCGTCAAAGCCCAAACCAAATTTGATGCCTATAGTCCTTTGGTTATTTATGATCTTATCTTGCTTCATATAACTTTCTTCATGTTTGTGATGACAACTAATTTTACGATTCATCTCTTCTATCTGCATCCTTAAACCAATAGTCTCTTCTTCTAGCTTGCAGTAATAATCTATTTTCATCGTTATTTGCACTTCAATATCTTTAGATATTTTCTTAGATTCTTCTATATGTACTTTCAAACTGGTTATGATTTCATTTGCATCCTCAAGCTTTCTTGAAATTTTCTTATTCTTTTTTCTTTCTATCTTCAATTCATCCAGAGCTGCAATTAGTTCCTCTTCCAAATTTACTTCTGCATCAATTTTTTCTTCATCACATTCCTGTTCTTTTTCTATTTTTTCTTCTTTGAGTGCCATGAAAATATATTCACCTGTTTCCTTTTTAGAATCCTCATCACAGTTGTCTTCTGATGAACTGACATTCTTGGAGATGAAACTTTTCTTCTTGAAGTTGCCTTTTCTGAAATTTGTTTTTTTCTTCCAGTCACTTCTTTCTTGGTGCGATCCTTCATCACTTTTGTTCTTCTCATTAAGTGGACATTTAGCTGCAAAATGCGCAACGCCTCCACAATTGAAACGCTTAAATGGTAACTTTCCCTTGTATTTTTCTTTTCTCTTTTTTAGTTTTCTAACAAAGTTTGTTTCCATTTCATCTGATGTCTCTTCTTCCTCGGATTCTTGTTTTGCTTTCATATTTTTATGGGCTTTAAAAGCAGCTTCTTTGTCTATGGGTTTAAATTTTCCTATTCTCATCTCATATGCAATCAAAGAACCATGCATCTCATCCATACTAAAAGAATTTAGATCTTTAGCTTCTTCTATAGCTGAAACTTTAGAATCAAATATTTGGGGAAGAGATCTTAATACCTTTTTCATGATGACAGAATCTTTGATTTCCTCGTTGAGTCCTCTAATTGCATTAATGACTTCATTAACTCACAGCATATATGCCTCTATGTTCTCATCGTCATTCATATTTAATACTTTGAACTGAGCTTGATGTGTTTGTAACTTGGCCTCCTTAATCTTAACGTCTCATTCATGAATGCTCCTCAATTTGTCCCATATTTATTTTGTCGTTTTACAAGTCATAATTTTTACCAGTTCACTGTCCACTAATCCGCACATGATAGCATTATTTGCTTTTGAGTTATTCTCAAATAGTTTCTTACCGGCAACATCGATTGGAGAAGTGGTGGGTATTGTGTATCCACTATCTACTTAATCCCAAATGTCGTATCCCAAAGCACAAATATATGTCTGCATCTTGAGTCTCCAAAATGCGTAATTAGTTCCATCAAACAATGGTGCTTTTTTTGATGAGAAGCCTTTACCACCTGCCATTGTGTCACTTCCAAGATCACCCTAGCCGGTTAAGCTTGTTTAGGAACCTCGCTCTGATACCAATTGTTAGTCTCACAATGACACTGAGAGGGGGGGTTGAATCAGTGTAGCTCTTTATAACTTAAATCTTCAACTCTTAAATCCAAAACAATGAAAACTTAAAACCAAATAAAGCAATTATAACAAGAGAACATCACACAACACAAGATGTATCGAGGTTCACCGATTTGGCTACTCCTCAAAATGACTATTTGGACTCCCATCCAAATCCAGCCTTTGCAAAGCACCAAATTTACAATCAATTTACCAGCACCCACTAGAAGGAACATCAACCCCTGATTTACCAGCACCAACTGGAATGAGCACCAACCCCTGATGCCAAGCACCAACTTGGACTTCAATTTTGAAACTAGAAGATTGACATAAAAATGCCTTCACTTTTACAAGACCCTGACTAGTCTATTGCTTACCCAATGTCTACCACAATTCACAAAACACACACACTCATCGCACTTCACAAAATAAAATCCCCTTCTAAAATTCTCCAAGCAACACTCCTTTTATAACTATCCTTTCTCTTTGTAACTCCAATTGTAACTCCTTTCATATTCTCATACGCCACTTGTCAATTGTAACTCCTTTATGTAACTCCTTTTGTATATATTGAGAAGGCATTTTGTCAAACAAGTCACGTGCAAATAATTGACACCATATTCTCCTACCATGACTATTCTTTTTCTCGATCATGAATGTTCATTTTCTCATTCAATAACTGTTCATTTTCTCCTTCATGACTATTCATTTTCTCCTTCGATGACTATTCGTTATCTCTTTGCATGATAGTTTGTTTTCTCCTTGCATGATTGTTCATTTTCTCTTTGCATGACTGTTCATTTTCTCCTTGCATGACTGTTCATTTTCTCTTTGCATGACTGTTCGTTTTCTCCTTGCATGACTGTTCATTTTCTCCTTGCATGATTGTTCGTTTTCTCCTTGTATGACTGTTCATTTTCTCCTTGCATGACTATTCGTTTTCTCTTTGCATGACTGTTCGTTTTCTCTTTCCCTTATGCATGCATGTGTTTTAGTTTCCAAAAAGGCTTTTCATTTCTATTTTTAGGCCCTTTGTTTCCTTTTCTCCACATGGGCATGCATCTACTTCTTTCCATGTGTAACGACCATATTAAATGATTTCAAATCATTAAATATTCCTTATGGGTCCATGTCACTATGCAGTCTTTAGTTTCACCATCCTGGTGTTCATCACTAATATTAGACGCACTATCAACTACTCTATTCCTTTGGCAAAAATGCGACACTTTTGTTTCTATGCTTGCCTGCCCTTTTTGAGTAACAAAAATGCGACATGTCACGATATCGTGACACTTTTGTTTCTCTGTCTGCCTGCCATTTTTGAGTCACAAAAATGCGACATGTTGTGATATCACGACACTTTTGTTTCTCTGTCTGCCTGCCATTTTTGAGTCATGAAAATGTGACATGTCACGATATCGTGACACTTTTTTTTCTCTACCTGCCTGCCCTTTTTGAGTCACGAAAATGCGACATGTTGTGATATCACGACACTTTTGTTTCTCTGCCTGCCTTCCATTTTTGAGTTGGGAAAATGCGAAATGTCGTGATATCATGACACTTTTTCCTTCTTGCTCTTTCTCTTTTCTTTGGACCATGAAAATACATGTTGCGATATCGCGACACTTTTTTCTCCTTGCTCTTTCTCTTTGCTTTGGCCCGCGAAAATCCAATATGTCGCGATATCGTGAAACTTTTTCTCCTTGCTCTTTCTCTTTTCTTTGGCCCGTGAAAATACAATATGTCGCGATATCATGACACTTTTTCTCCTTGCTCTTTCTCATTGCTTTGGCCCGTGAAAATACAACATGTCGCAATATCGTGACACTTTTTTTCTCCTTGCTATTTTGGCTGCGAAAATGTAACATGTCGTGATATCGCGACACTTTTTTCTCTCTGCTCTTTTGGTTGCGAAAATGCAACATGTCGCGATATCGTGACACTTTTTTTCTCCTTGCATTTTCTCTTTGTTTTGGACTGTGAAAATGCAACATGTCGCGATATCGTGACACTTTTTTTTTCTTTGTGGTGTTTTGCTTTTTTTTTTTTATCTTTAGCATATGGACCACTTCGGTCCTCTTGGAAAATATGCAAAAATGTGGGTAGACATCCTCATAAGCATTTAACATCATTGTACATACTCTGAGTAACCTTTGAACTCTTATCCATTGCATCAACCGATCTATCTAACTGTGTTGACAACAATGACAATACTGCTGCTGCACCTTGCTCAACACGAAGGCATTTGCTAAGACCTGGGATAATGGTCTTGTTACTATTCATGGAATGGAATACCATATCACTATTGAGTTTTTGGTGGACCTGATAGGACAACCTTTGGATGGTAAGGTTATTCGGTGAAACAAGCATAACTAGGAAGTAGAGCTGGTGTTCTTCAAAAAAAATTCAGTGATTTACAAAATATACAAAAAATGTTTGCATCGCAGTCATATTTCCACTCCTTGGCAAGAAATATTAAAACCTATCATGAAATATTTAACCTATGGCAACCCTGAGGCCTAAATTTGATGCTCCCACTTGGCTTACATAAATCACTTTCGTGATGCCAATACAATGAACATTCCTTCTGTCATAATCTGGTCTATCGACTGTACCATTGTGTCCACCCTATCCAAAAAGGAGGAGGATTTACCATGCCACCAAGGGCTTTTTAATATCTTGTACATATACATCCTTCTCAATTTCCCTACAGGTAACATCCCTAATGCTAAGTTTGAAGAGGAAAACTATTCATCTTCGCCCAGTCCCAAAAATTCAAAATCTAAGAGAAAGAACAAGAATTATAAGCCCCATCCTGAATTCAACATTAGGAAAAAGGTCAAAGTTGAAACCACTCCTGTTAGATGTTCCTAGAGGCTCAAGCACAAAGAATTAACTAAAACCCCTCCTTCTACTTCTATCAAATTTCCAAAGGACCACTCCAACTCGCCTGACCTTGTTGAAAAATACCTTCACAAATTGGTCGTTCAAGCTACTTCTGCAACTATTGATCACCTGGAGACTATCCACAGAGAGATTGACAAGGCTATTGTGAGTCTTAAAGAATAGCGCCAGGATCTTATCCTTCTGTTCTTTTGTCATACCTTTGATTATAATCCTAGACTATCTGCTGTTGAAATGCCTTCTAATGTCAAAGGGGGTGCCAAAGATGATGATGTGGTTGAAATCACCAAGGAAGATTGTATTAATACTCTGAAGGACAACCCGAAGGATTCTACGAAGGACACCGTTGCTATTTCTCTAATGCAAAATGACGCTACTATCTAAGTGTGCTTGTTGTCCCTTTGCTGCAGCTACTTTCTTTTCTTTCTGGGTTTTGCTCCTTTTTGTCTGGGTTTTAGTTCGTTGGCCTGAAGGACAAAAAGTTTGGTTTTGATCTAGGGTGTTGGTTTTTAGTTCCTCTTTTTGATCCTTTGTCCCAAAGGACATTCTCCTTTTGTTGTTCTAGGCTTAATGCCTCTCTTTTGTGATCCTCTTGAAATTTTCGTGTTCCATTTTGCTTCACTGATGTACAAGGTTTTGGGGTGCCTTTCAAATACCCTATTTTGAATAAAATTAATTTACCAAAAAAAAATATCCATTGCATTCTCTAAATAATATATGAAGTTAAAGGGGAGAATTATTGGTTCACTTAAATTTTATTTGGAAAAATGAATACAATGAATATAAATTATACACTCACCCCTTACAACTATCATACATGGAAACCTAAAATGTTAAATCTCATTTCTCAAAAAGGGCTCACACACCTGCTAGAAAAGAAGCAACCTGAATTTAAAAAATAATATGAAATTTTTGTTCATAAAGGGAAGATGTATGAAACAATGGGTATTATAAGCACCAATATAAATGAAAGCTTATGGTTTCACATTACGGATTGTAAAACTCCATATGAAAGTTGGCAAAAACTAAAGAACCTATTTGTAAAAGTAGATCAAATAAGGTCAATGCAACTAGAGGCAAAATTAACAACATTATCTCTTAAAGAATTCAACAATATTATTGAATTTATCACAAAATTTAAAGAAGTCCTCACTCAATACAAAGATAGTTGCAAGAAAAAAATAGAAGAAGAATTTATCTATCTAATTATTTATAAATTAAATGGTGTATTTCAAATTTTTGCAACCACTTTTTTATCTATAAAAGATGCTCTTGGTGCAAGTTTTAAAATGCCCTCCTTAGAGGAATTTTGTGATAGGCTAACTAGAGAAGAAACCAAACTTGCAAAGTATAAGATATCTTCCTCTTCCTCAAAAGCCTTAGTAGCATCCACTAAATAAAAATTCAAAAATAAATAAAGGAATCCCATAACTTGTACTCACTGCAAAAATAATGGTCATTTTGTAAACATAAGCTAGAAAATATTACAACTAGAGGCAACAATGAAATATCAAAATATAAACACTAAGAAGTAGATAGGAAAATCCCTAAATGTTCAAGGAAATACCACAAACACTTCATCAAAATACTAGGTTCTTGATTTTGGAGTAACTCATCACATGACTGCCTCAGATGAGTCATTCACTTCAATCTCCTCAAGTTCAACATGTAACATAGAATTTGGTGACTCATCCTTTATCCCAATCAAAGGAAAAGGTGACATATCTATTGATGGTGGTTCTATCAATAACGTTCTCTATGTTTTAAACATTGCAACAAATCTCCTCTCCATATATCATTCTTGTACTTTTGGAGAGGGGAAATGAGATCTCTTCTGACAAACAAGAGTTGAGATAAGAGACTTTCAAGACCCCAACTCTCTCATATCCAAAGGAGATATTGATCACAACACTCACCTATTTCACTTCAAAGGATTCAAAAATCCAGAAAGGGGCCTCCTATTTTGTTGCACATGGAGATCTTGAAAGAAAAATTTGACATGAAAGGTTTGGTCATCTTAGTTATAACTACGTAAAGGAATTGAACACCCATGAAATGGTAACAGGATTACCTCAAGTCTCTTCTATTTATGGAGTATGTCCTAAATGTGCTCTTGGAAATAAACATCAAGATCCTTTTCATCCAAGTGGTTCTCTAAAAAGCTTCATCCCCTATAGAGTTAATCCATAGTGACTCGATGGTCTTCGCAGAGCCTTATTTCAAAGGAAAAAAATATTCTCTAACCTTCATTGATGATTTTTATAGAAGAAATTGGGTCTACTTCCTAAAATACAAAAGTGATGTTCTATCCCACTTCAAAATATTCAAAGCCTTAGTTGAAAATCAGGCCTCTTGAAAAATAAAGTAAATTTGTACAAATAATGGGGGGAATACTTTAGTAATGAGTTCTCAATTTTCCTATCAAGTCATGGCATAATTCATAAAAATTCTATCTCCCATAATTTGTAGCAAAATGACATTACAGAGAGGAAAAAAAAACTCTAAAGAAAATGGCAAACTGTAAGCTCCACTCAAGAGATCTTCCAAAAGTTTTTTGGGGAGAAGCAATTAACTATGCAAACTATATTCAAAACCACACACCTCATAAATATCTTGGCCATTTGACTCCCGAGGAAGCATGGACTGGCTCGAAACCTTATGTCTCTTTCTTCAATATTTTCTCATGTACTGCTTGGGCACATATCCCAAAGAATAAAAGGAAGGATCTAGATAAGAAAATCAAAAATCTCATATTTTTTTGTTATTGTGAGGATATGAAAGCATATAGGCTCCTTGATCCCACAACTCATGAGGTATTTTTCATAGGAATGTCCAATTTGATGAAGCATTCCCTCATAAATATCATCAATCATCTTCTTCCACCATTGATTCTCTTGAGCCTTCTCCAATGTTAGAGCCTCAATATAATGAAGAAACAACTTTAGTGATTAATTTAGAGATTAATGATCAATATGAGGAATCTATAACTCCAACTCAAAATCCTGCCACTCTTACTACTCCTTCCACTATGCCAAAATGGTCCTCCACCATTGTTAAAGAAACTACTCGTTACATCCAAAATCTTCCATCATCTAGATTAGGCAACTCCGTATGCACTCGTCTTGTCTGTCAGTTCATTTCCACAGATCCTCAATCCTTCAAATAAGCAACTGGTATTAAATAATGGTATGATGCCATGGAGAATCAATTATCTTCCTTAATAAAAAAAAAAACTTGGGATTTAGTTCCCCTACCTAAAGGAAGGAAATTAGTTCGATGTAAATGGATTTACAAAATGAAATATGGACCTAATGGAGAAATTGACAAACAAAAAGCCCACCTGGTAGCCAAAGATTTCTCTCAAATTGAAGGGATTGATTAATCTAAAAATTTTGCACCAGTTACCAAATAGATTCTATTAGACTAGTTCTTTCTCTAGTTGCTTCCCAAAAGTGGCATGTCTTTCAAATGGATGTAAAAAGTGCTTTCTTACATGGATACTTAAAGGAAGAGATATTCATGGAACAACCTATTGGTTTCACTTAAGACTAATCCCTTGTTTGTAGGCTAAGGAATTCTCTCTATGGATTCAAACAAGATCCTAGAGCTTGGTATGAAAAATAGAATCCTTCCTTCTTTCCTTAGGTTTTTCTCATTATGAGTCTGATGCCACAATCTACATTTGGAGATATGAAGAAAAATCACCATACTTGTTCTCTATGTTGATGATATACTAGTCACTGGTAGTGACATCGCTCACATTCAGACTATCAAGGACTCATTTTCTAAAAAAAATAAAATGGTTTATCTGGGTTTACCTCATTACTTCCTTGGGATTCAAATAAATCAAACAGATGCAGGAATTTCATTGTGTCAACAAAAATACACTCTAGACCTTCTTCAAATGTTTAAGATGACAGATTGTAAATCTTCTCCTACACCTTATTAGTCTGGAGTCACTATAATTAATTCTTGCACATCCTCTCTATGTGATGCAACTCTATACCATCAAATTGTAGGAAGTTTGTTATACCTTACTCATACTCACCTAGATATCTCATATGTTGTTGGCTTGATATCTATATTCTCACATCAACCTCATTTCAGTCATTGGCAAGCAAAAAAAATAATCCTCCGCTACTTGCAAGGAAATCCTCACTTTGGGCTCTTATATGAGATAAAATCCATGGATATCATTGGTTACATGGATTCTAATTCAGAAGATTTAGTAGAAGACAAATTTTCAACTTCTGGCTATGCATTTTGTCTTGGTTCTTCACTAATTGCTTGGTTATGCAAAAAACAACATGTAGTGGCTTTATCATCTATAGAGGCAGAATACAGGGTAGAAATTTTGGCAAGTCAGGAAGCTCTTTGGATTCATAATATACTAAGAGAATTTGGTTTTTCAAATGACAAACCTATTACTTTTTGGTGTGATAATCAGAGCATAATTCATATCACACGCAATCCAAGTGAGCATCAATGCACCAAGCACATTGACATTCACATGCACTTCATTCGGAAGCATATTCATAGAGGGAAAATATACTTGGACTATATTCCCAGTGAAAATAAAATAGCATACATCTTCACCAAGTAATTTCCTTCTTTGTGTTACATTCAGTTGCGAAAGAAACTTGGAGTAAAACAATTGCATTAAAACAACAGAGGTCTTTCACCTCTCCTTTCTTCTTATTGTTGTATTCTTTGGAGGGTGGTTTTTTCCCATGTGGTTTTTTTATCATATATCCTAAAGTATATATTTTTCATGAGTACCTCATTAGGCCAAGTTTCCAGGACTCATTATTTTTATTTCATGAGGACAATCTTCACCATCTGAAGACATGCCTCTATCTTTATTTTATTGACAAATGGTTTTTCCCAAGAGGTTTTTTCACCATATATATATTGTAAATGTCTACCTCATCGAGCCCTATTTTAGGGACTCATTTGTATCATACACCCATCGTATCACTTAAGGGGGGTGTTAGAATATTATTTTTCATGAGGACAATCTTTGCCATCTGAAGACATGCCTCTATCTTTATTTTACTAACAGATGTTTTTTCACAAGAGGTTTTTTCACCATCTATATATTGTAAATGAGTACCTCATCAGGCCTTGTTTTTAGGACTCATTTGTATCATACACCCCTAGTATCACTTAAGGGGGTGTTATAATAAGTAATTATTCTCTTAAGTTCTACTAGGATAGACATAATTGAGTTTCCACTCCTCCATGAATCAGGTGAACTCTTAGTATAGTCTAGATCATATTTGATGATTTGTTGTAATCCAACAGCTCTAAATGATAAACTTTGCTATTTATACAAAGTTGATCCATGGAATAAATCAATAAGTTCTTTTTTATTCCTTCAAATATTGTAATGCTTTGAAGTTCTACTCATCATAAATTCTAACAACACTTTGTTAATCTAAGTAGGTTTGTGGGAAAACAAAATCATTGACTATAAATAGAATATCAACGTGGATATATTGGTTAAATTATTTTAGTTGGTCATTAGTGTGTTGTCTTAGTTTTGCCTTGCAAAATATTATGGTTCAACTGATGCTTTTTTGTTTTATTTTGAATAAAGTGTATGTCATTGGGTCTATTGAAAATCTATTTACACCCTAATGTATATATTTGGGGACCTAAAACCCCTTCTACCCGAATAAAAAAAATTACATGGATATATACTTTATCCTCACTACTTAAACATAATACATAACATTTCTATGAAATCAACATTTATTATAAAACTAATTTTAGTTTATCATTACATTTCATTGAACAAACTATATATATATTTTAAAATCTATTTATAAATCATATTATAAATAAGTACATATGAAATATTATTAGTTTTTAATTACATATAAATATTCTCTATAATTTTAAAGAGGGTTTTAAAAGGCATCCCACAACCTTTTACAATAGCTCCAAGGAGGAGCACAACTCACACATTACGAAAGGATGGTTTTGAAAGGTATCCCTCAACCTTCTACAACATCTCCAATAGGAGAAAACACTCAAAAAAACAAGTGAAGGTTTTAAGAGGATCCCACAACCTATACATCCATATCCAATTGAAAACTAACAACCAAAAACCCCTAGGGGGTTATCCAACCACCAACACAACTTACGAGAAGCACATTTACCACAACATTAGCATCGGCTAAAAAGGACAACTTATTGAGGAGGTGAAGATCTCCAAAAAATACAATAAAATCCCAAGGGTTGAAAAACCACCACATAGAAAAATCTACCTAACAATAAGGATAAGATTTAAAATTTTAAAATTAAAAAGCCCGCTCTTGACACCATGAAACATATAGACCCATGCGTCAAAAATACTTGGTAAAAATGGGAGATTGCCCTAGCAAAATGGAGTACATGCAAATAGGAGAATTTAAAGAAAAAATTTTTGCTAAGACATGAAACTACTAGCTTAATAAAAGAGAGAATACTACCTTCCAACCCAAAAAACTGAGATCAGAATCTAGGGTAGAACACACCACCAAACTGTAGAAGGGAAATATAGAAACTGGAAACTAGAGCTCCTGCAAACCAACATCACCACTAAAAATAACAATAGCTTACATCAGCTCCAGGAGGAGCAAAACATCCACCATACATATAGATCTATTAATCTCATGCATTGATGAACCCAACAATAGAAGAAACAAGAGTGATAAAGCTCTCGCTCAAACCAAACTCCAAATTTTGAACCAAATCCCATGCTACAAGAGAAGAAACCAAGAAACCCAAGCTCGATCGAGGCTCTAAGAATGACATCGAAGGTTGAGGAGAAACAACTGGAACACCCATTGAAACTTGGAAAAAAGGAAACTTTGAAGCCTGAGAAAATTCCTATGGAGAAGAAACAAGCCAGGAAAGCTTCCAAACCCAAAATAACTACTACTATAAAGCACCAAAGAGCCAACACCCACGAAAACTTTAAAAATTTTGAGCCTCCACCTCCAAAAACCTGGAGGCCATGGAGCAGTATTTTAAGAAGGACCCAAAACCTTGAAACTTGTGGGACTAAACCCCATAAGAAACCAAAAGCATAAAGACCCCAACCCCTATGGTTTCTAACCCCACATGCACACAAAAGAATAAATTCCACCAGGGAAATATCCCTGCATCTACAAAACATCTAGTCAAATCTCTTCAAGGAATCAAGGGCTAATAGCCCTTCGCACAGACCACTGAACAAGCACCTCATCAACAATAATTTGGAAAGATCTAGAAGACAAGGTTTCTATAGCCAAGAGATATACCATCCCTAGTAGATAGACTAACAAACACAATTCCCCCTCTCTCTAGAAGCCCCATAGACTAAGAGACAAAGATAATTGATTTAAGGTTATAGGCACAAGGGACAAAAACATCACCACCAAATGCACCAGAAACCACCTTTGCAAAAGATACAAGTGATAATAGATTTCCCTTCACTTTCCAAGGGTATTTAGAAGTATACTTGAGATTCAATAGTAATTCCAACTCCTCAGCACCACACTCTCCCCTATGTACCACATAACTCCTATAAATATTCTCTATAATTATGTTATAGATTAGGTATTATTTAGAAATAGGTGTGTAATAATAATAATTTTGATTTTAAAGTAATTTATAGATGACTATGATTGTTAAGAGTTCATCTTAACCTAAAATACAATATTTGTAGGTGTGAATCATATGTCAACACAATAACATCCACAGAAATATATATATATAGATAATTTGAGTGTTGGAAAGAAAACATCAAAAACATATAAAATGAAAAAATATATACAAAATATATATCTAATATTCTATATAATTAAAAAACTATCCATTAATTATTTATTTTTTCTATGTTTAGTGTGTTATGATTTGCATTCACTTAAATTACATTTTTCTTATTTATTTTAGTATTATAATTATAATTTTTTTTTTTATTGGTTGGATAAAGGGGTTTTGAAAGGGTCCCCAAACCTTTTACAAAGAGAGAAAGCCCTCAAATATGATCCACCCAAACAAATATGAAATTAAAAAGAGACAAGACCATCAATATATTCAAATTCAAAGTTTCCTACCTAAGCAAGTGTGTTCCTAAAAAAAGAAATTCAAATTTTAAAAAATCTTACCTAAGTGGGGAATCTTGCTCAAACAAAAATAAATAAAAAATTGAAAATTTTCCCCCTCCTCGATTGGGTCTCCTCAAGATCAAAATTTCAAGGAAAAATCCTCCAAACCTAAAGGTAGAGAAGCACCTTGAGAGCACAACATACCCAACAACACTCATCCAGAGCTAGAATATCATTTTCCATGAATCAACGGTGCATGTGGCCATATGATGCTCTCTTAGGAAGGGAACCGACATCACTCATCCAAATCCAGAAGATCATTGGTGCATGTGACTAGGGTTATGTGTAAGGAATTGATCCCAAAAATGTATTTATAAAAATTTGGTGAATAATTTTCAAAATTTAGGTGAATAGTTTCTGAACATATGTAGAAGGTTCACTATTATGAGGGATAATGTTGGAAATTTAAACTTAAAATGGTCAAATTATTATAAACTTGGGGTGAATAAATTCAAAAAAAAATTACACCCAAATTTTTTTGGCTAATGGGCCCTAGTCAAGGGTCCCAAATATTATCCAATTCCAAAATTTGGAAATCCTAATTTTAGCCAATTTAACGATAAATGGTTGTTATGCATAACCCTATATGCAACCATAGGATGCTCTCCTAGGAAGGGAGGGCAAACATACACCATCGATGGAATATAGGGACATTCTTGGCCCTTGGTAAGACAAGCTCTTCAAGGATGCACACATCCACAGGATTCCCAAGATGGGACAACAACCACATACCATAAAAATAATACAAGGGGCCCTCTTGACCCTTAGTAATACAAGATCTCTAAGGATACACATGACCAAATACTCTTCCAAGAGGGGAAAGCAACTGCACATCATCAAAGGAATATAGGGGGTACTCCTAGCCCTTAGTAGGACAATCTCTTTTAGGATTCATGCAACCATACGATGCTCTCCTGGGAGTGGAAATTTTTAGCTTTTGATGAATGAGCCATAAGAGATAACAATCACAAGATGCAAAATAACATGCAAGAAAGTAAAACTACTAGATGACTGAAGTATTCTGAAATATAAAACATATAAAATATTACAATGTAGCTATGGAGTAAGTGAACACTAAATTAACAAAGCTACAAATATACATCATATCCATCACCATTAAATGGTGTAGAACAAAATCCACTAACCTATGCTATCGAACAATATCTCAACGATGTCATATCTATCTATCTAAGAGGTCATCCTTATACATGTAAAATAGGATGCTTGTCCATAATTTTATCTAGTTATGGACAAGACATCTTGCACATGTACAACTTGCACATGGATACTTGTCCATTTATTACAATGCATGTAGTTACTAGATAACTTGCATAGGAATTAATATAGGTATGTATATTGGAGGATACATTTACATAACCCAAATTATGGAATAGACATTATTTCCAACACCCCCTGTATTATATTATTTTGGTATTGAAGAATTTAGTCTTCAATACGGATTTTCTTCATCTGTTTCTGCTTGGCCTTTGTCGTCTTATTCCTCTACATTCTTTGTATTAAGTTTCAACATGTAATTTGTGTCTAGAGCTTCTTCCTTGGCTTTGCCCTTGATTTTGATTTTCATGTTCTTATTGGAGATTGAGCTACTATAAGGCTATTATGAAGATGATTCTCCTTTCCTATGTATAAAATCTTCTGAGCAACTACTTAAGGCATAATATTTTGAGTTAGTAGAACCAAAAGTATTGATGCTACATGAGGGTTGAAAAAATTATCCAATATATGATTCATCAAGTTCTGACTTCTTTTTGAGTGATTCTATCATTTCTTTATGTTCATTTTTTTCCTTGTAGTGTTTATATGTGAGCAATGACATGTAGAATATGCTTGCAAAGTCTATGGAAAGTACTATATCATATTTTACAGTGGTAATTTCTTCATTGAGACAAGTATGAAGATAACGTTCTATAGTATCAAAGTTATCTTTTAGGGCTTCACTATGGATTATTTGTGAAGCTAAATCTAACCTTCCTTCTGATTTCATGAGAAGATTCATGATTCCAAGTTTTATGGCATTAGATTTTTTCTTTGTGTAGCACTCATTAGTAGTAGACATTTTTATATATAGCTCCTTGATTGAAATATATAAGCTTGATTTTGTAAAAGAAACCTTTATAGACCCTTTATATTTGTGGACTACCTTATAACACCCACCTAATTTTAGGTTTTGAATTAAGCTTATATCTGCCCAACTTGATAATATTAGACAGATATTAACATTATCAAGTTTTGTAGAATGCCTTATGACTCCCTAATGTTTTGAAGTATGCTATAGTGCTTTTGTAAAGAAATAGTTCAATTTTGGTTGATTTTGTACAAGTTTTGCAAGAATCAAAAATCAAGTTTTAACACCTTATTACTCCTAATTTAACTAAGTACTATTTATGTTTTGAAGAGTTTTTGATGTTGGAAATATTTTATCCCATTTTAGATATTTGAGACAAGTAAAAAATAAATTTATCCAACCTTAATAAAATCCCTTAACAACATCTTTTATATCCCTTGGATTATTTCTAATTTCCAAATAAAATAAATTTTATGGAGTAACCCTTATGACTCCCAAGTTTGGAAAATTAGAGAAATGACAATAATATTTGTAATATAGTTTAATCTAAGTTAAATTCCTTATTCTTCCTAAGTAATATTACAAATATTAAAATAATAAGATAAGTCACCTCTTTAGCTTTCAAAACCCTAACTTTTAACCTTAGTTTATAATCCTTATAACTTCAACTTATGAAAGCAATAATTAATGGGATTTAGACCTTACCTTATACACAATATCTCCTTGATGTTCGATGCCTTCCACAAATGAATATAACATTTAAAATGTACCATGGGTGCTTAGTTAATGGATATTCAATGGAATTGTAGACGTAAATTTTGTACGTAGATGCTGAATTGTTGACCTTTCAGAAATGTGGAGCTTTTAATGCTCCTTTCCCTTTGTCTTATATGTTGTAGTTTGAACGTTTCTACTAATTCTCTCATGCCTTTAAATGTGCTACGTTCCACCTTCAAATATCTTGACTGAGCTTCACTCTTGCATGTTATTCTTGGACTAAAAGATATCTTTTAAGCAATATTGATCATAGGCATTGTAATAAGTATCACATCCATTGCAAGTAAGCCCTCCCTTATTTATGTAACACTCTAGAATATTTATCCAGTGCTTCTTAAAAATGTATAGGTCCTTGTGTGAAGTTGGTGAACAATGCTAAGTAGCACATATTTTCTTGTAACTCCTTCGTAGATGCCTATATAACGTTAAGAGAAATGATGAATAGAATTCCAAATGTAATTTCTACATGGAGACATTCTTGTAATGCCTTCGAAGATGGAGATTATAACTGCATAACTTTTTTTCTTTGCAACATTGCTTGGGTAGAAAGCAAGTTTTTTTTCTATAGGTGGATGGGCAATGCGCTACAGATCTTAGACGGTAGTTCGACGCTTCCTTTTGTGAATGGTATTCTCCAAGATTGAGATCACAGATGTAACACATCTCTCCCTTTCTTTTATACCTCCAAACACATTGTTTTTCATGTTACCATTTTTATGTACTTTTTTAGATTGATTTGGACTCACTTGTCTATGTAAATGTGGCTCATGGATAATAAAAAATGAGCTTTGATTAGGTAGGTACATACATCCAAGATGAGCCCTTGAATGGCTCCTTCTATCTTGAGAGGAAGTGTAGAGCAGAAAAAATTATGCACCTAGCAAAGGGAAATGAAATACATCTATTGTTTTAAGCATTAAAAAGAAATATTTAATTTAAACATGATGACAAATAAGTGAAATAAAATGGGGTTCTCTTTATATTAATTCATTTTCCAAATACACAGTTACGAAACTTACCCTTGAGGACTCTTAATTAATACAATTCATTACATAAATTCAAAGGATTTAATCCTTTTAGAAACTCAAGGTGTGCTTCAATTTCTTCCTTGCACTCACAAAATGAAGAGCTTGTTTTTGGCACTACTGTGATGATATATCCATATTCAAACTTGTAGCTCCTTCCTTGCATGCTGAGATACCTAGATCTACACACAAAGAAATCATATTGGTTAATATCATATGTAGATTGATATCAAATCAAATAGATGCATGCAATAGTGAATATCAAAAGTGCAATAGAAGGTGAAACACTAATCAAAATTGCACCAAAAATTAGTACCATGTAAATATTCTAATCTAGAAATGATCTAGTTGAAATCAAGATGATATTACATGCAGAATTCAGGGTCATCCCTGGGTGTTCCAATTGGGACTGTTAGCATGAAAAAACTAATAGAAGGTCCAAAACTACTCCAAATTGCACCAAATTCTAGTATGATGTATACAAACTACTCTATAAATTATCTATGCTAAAAATAAATAAAAATTGTATGCAAATTCATGGTCATCCCTAGGTGTTCCAATTGTTACTATTAACCATACCAGATGGGGACAGACACAAAAATTGGTGGTTTATACCACTAATTCCTTTGAGATATGGTTCAAACTACTCCTAGGGATGTTTTAATCAAATTTTGTGAACTAATTCACATAAATGGGTGGATTTTGGAATAGATATGCATAGTTTTGGGTGACTTGGAAACCTACTTTAATTTATGAATATTCCAAGTGAAAACATGTCATGAAAGGGGAGAGTGAATATCAGAAGCACTTCATTGTGAAATATTGCAAATATCTCCCTCTAAAATTGGGTAAAATAACTCCAATGTATAGCCCAAGAGAGCCACATGGTCAAATGGGTAAGTTAGGGCATGCAATGTAGGATTCGCCACTTGTCAAAACCATGCCATGTATAGGGTGGGAGAAGTATCCAAATTGGGCCTCTCATTTACAGGTTGTGATGGATTTGATAGACCCTCAATTTATCATAAATCATTGTGTGGGATAAATGGTAGAATTTGATTGTCATTTATCCTACCCTTGACTTTTTAAGGGGCCTAGACCATGGCCATCTCACCTAGGGATGGTTTATGGTGGCCATCCCTAATTGAGATGACCATGAACTGTGGTTGTCCTTGGGTGAGAGGACCATGGCTACATGGCCCAAAACTTCCCAAAAATGGGGTAGAACTTACCAAAAGTGGTTAGTAATACTATTTAACCCCCAAGGGTTTCCCAAGGGGCCCATATCGTGTTGATAAGAGTGCATCATTATAGTTTGATCAGATTAACATGATTTTAGTGTCTACAAATGCCTCTTTTTGATATGTGTTGTGTGAAATAGAGCGTGAAGCAAAAATAGATGACTAAACTATCAAATGATTAAGGTTGTTTAGTAACCTAACCAAATTTAGATGTCTCCTTCATGGAAGGAGCATACATTCTTGGAATCCTTTCTTTTGACATATTTGAATGATTTTAAGGGTAGGTTTTGGGGATTAGGGCATACTTGGTCTTGGTTCCTTATTTGTATTATAATCCTATTCTGTGATACAATACCCGAGGCTTCAAGGACATCAAGACTTTGTTTTTTTGAACTGGTTCTAAATGATATGCCTCAACATGGGATTGAAATTATCTTTGGTAATAATTCTTTTGAATGTATGCAAGTTGCACTTTTGAGTGTTGATTTTAATTATAAATTCGTTAATTATGACTAATCCTCAAGATATGAGTCGATGACGACATGAAAAATGATGAAAATGATGAGTCGCTTGACCAATATGACTTGATGGGGTTCCTTCAGCTTTACCCATTGTAAAATTTATCAATTTTGTTAATATTTTGATGGTTTTTATAATATTTCATGGAAGAAAGGAAATGAATACATAGTTCCCATGGACCGGTCCGATCACAATGGACTTCTTGGGGATTGAAGTAGAGACTTTTCAATTCAGGTTCAATCTTGATCATTTGTGAATTTTATCAATTTTGACATGTTTTTGGTGGTGTTTAGGCCATTTTATTTGCCCATTCTTATATTTTTTGGTTTTTTTGGTGGTTTTCCTAGGGTGGTATGGCTACAAATTTATCAACCATCCTAGGGTGGGATGGGCACCAAATTTTCTATTCATCCCACCCTGGGATGACCATGTTTATTCTATGTCTTTTTAAGCTCAAAATTAGAAAAATGAACTCATTTGCATACTTTTGACTTGGTATATTGAGAGTTGAGGAGTAGAAGAGTGATTTTTTAAAGTGAAGCACTATTGAAACCATCCCCCAATCACCATGATCCAACCTCTAGACTTGATGAGTAGCGAAGCCAGCGCATGATGGGTAAGGGCTGAATTTTTTACTAGACTTTATTTAATTTGGAAATGTAATTATTTTCATGTTTGCCATTAAAAAATAGTAAATATCATTAAATGAACCTCATTATTTATGGAATTTAGTATTTTGTGCTTTACTTTTTATTTTTGTGCAATTTTGATGCATTTTTTTATGTTTTTATGAGTTTTTTTGCCTATTTTTGGTGGTTGGGAAGGCCATTTTTGAGCATTTTTGGGGGCCATCCCTGGGTGGGATGACCCCTGATGGCCATCCTTGGATGATACAAATGCCAAGTTGGGGTCCATACCTAGGTGGGATGACCATGAATTTGGGAGAAAAATTTCCCTTTTTTGGGTGGTTTAAATTGTTTATGTGTAATTTTGTTGCATTTTTTTTAGCTTGCTTGCCTCTACCAGGTGATTAAGAATTAGTATAAATTTCCAACTCTCTTTCAGAATACTAAGGAATTACTAAAAAAGTATGAATTGAAATGTATTGACATCATTGGTCTCAAACAAGTGATACAATTAGAGCCAATGATGGGAGATAGAGCCTACCTGATAGCATTAATAGATCCATTGGACCCTCACACCAACACCTTCCACTTACCAAATGGGAAGATGACAGTGATGTTAAAGGACATCTATAAGATTTTATGTATTCCTATAGAGGGGTGTCTAATAATGTCTACTCATCAGTATTGTAGAGATATGATTTTGCAGAGATACTTCAGAGAGGACTGGTGCGAGGTAGTACAAGACTTGCCTAGCGAAGGTATCCTAGTGGAGCTTTGGTCTGAAACAGAGGTTTTGAATATAAGAAATGCCTTAATAATGATGCTCATCTCCAACATGTTGCTTTAGACTTGTCAGGATCTAGCTTCCCCTGGAACCTTTTGGATTTGGAATTTTCACTGGTGGAGTGCACCATAGAGAGGTCGTTAGTGATGGTGTAGGGCAATACTTTGCTAGAAAATTTGTATGATGCATTGTACGAGATCCGTTGCCTTGGGAAGAAAGGATTAGGTTACAAAATTCTATTGTAGGTGTGGAATGGTAGCACATTTTTGTGGATCAACCATGGGGACTACCTTGGATGTTGTAGGCACAACACACAAATGTGGAGATAGGATATGAGATCCTATGGTAGTAGGACTAGGAGAGGGGTCATAGTCATCCTTATGTAGGTATTATTGATCATTATGCATAGTCATTTGAATAGCTCAAGGTAGATGAGGTTATCTAGATACCATACAAGAATTGTCCAGCATGGCCTAAGGCTGAGGTGTAGCTTCAATGGCTGCAATAAGGGATATGGTTATTTGGTCGATATGGGACCAAGAAATAGTATTTTCCATATGCTCAAGTGATATAGTATTTTGGGCTATGCCAAGGATTTCCTAGTGATCCAGTGATATACCGATACCATGGGGATGAGAGGATACTTACTTCACCTATAATGGATGCAGTTGGAGAGGAGGTAGATCCTATAGAGGGTATCTCTAAGATAGATGATGAAGGGACCATAGCAGAAGATGAATCCTAGTGGGTGATACACCAATGGTGAGAGGAGGGACCACTAGTATGTGGTACATATGTGATGGCAAATGAGTCTCACGAGGAGGCTCAAGATGAGGGACATGATGATGCTCCAAATGAGGAGGAGCTAGACTTAGGAAAGCGTTACATGTGCATTGTCAAAAATATGATGATTTGATGAATAGAATGAATATGGAGGGTCAATAGGATGATTATGATGAGGATGATTTTTATGAGGAGTGAGTGTAGGTAAAGTTCACAGCATGATATGCCACTGTTGTTGAGCTATAGGGTGAGTTTATCAAAGGGAGATAAGAGTGGAGGGAGTATACAAATTATAGAACTCTCCTACATGTATAGATAAAAACTATGTAGGTAGAGATTTATAGGTAAGCATTAGTGATTGAGAGGTAAGCAATAGATTTATATGCTTTTTAGTGACAGGTTAGAGCAGGGAGCTCGAGCCATGGGGCATCTAGTAGTGGTGAGGTAGTTAGGCTACGGGAGGAGGTGACACAACTCTAGAACTTACTAAGTGACTACTAGGCTCATAAATAAGAGGATATGACATACACATAATATTTGGAGGATGAGGTAACACACCTTAAAGGGTGCTTACTAGCTTCTGCTAGTGGGTCCCAATAGAGTAGGAGGAGTGGTACAGGGTAATTTTTTGTGAGGATGGGGGCTCCTAGCTCTACGAGGATATTAGATAAGGTTGTGGGGATTAGATTTAGGAGTTCTTTATGAGTGATGACTGAGGGTGGCAGTGAGAGTCATGGTTCCAGTCCTGTGTAACCATGGATTTTGAGACTCCATGGTTATTTTTTGATTTTGGGAGTTTGATGTCTAAGGACCCACTTGATTGTAGCCTATGCACAGTTTTTGGATTATGATGTATATTTTTATCCCATAAATACATTATTTTTGCTATTATCATCATGTTTTTCCTTACTACTTTATTAGATGTATGCAATGTTTATGTTTACTTTACTAATGCTTTTATGGATGCTTATCATGGATGCATGTATTGTAATATGATGTTGGTTGATATATGTACATTTGTGTATGCATAATGAAATGGATGATTTGTTAATATATATGATGAATTATGAATACTATTTGAAACACTAAATGCTAGGACCATAGACTGTATAAAATTCCATTTTAATGTTATCAGAAAACTATGTGATGGATTATGAAAATGTAAACTCACAAACATGTGATAAAATGGTATGGCATCGAATGAATAATACAATTTTATATAATTTACTTGAGGTTTTCATGAGACTCAAACACTCTAGTGAAGGAGTCAAAAGCTATATATTAAATATGCAAGATATTTTGGCAAGGTATAAATCTTCTAGGATGACCAAGATATTCAATATCCCTATGTGTACATGTGAGTTCATTGTTATGATAATACATAAAGTTACCCTAGTGCCAAACATGATTTATGCAGCCCATATATACTGAATATCATCCTACGATTATCATTCTCCTGAGTTTTGTACATAGTTGTATCAGACCATAGGTAATACAGACTACCAAAAGCTAGCTTATCTGCAAGAAAACATTAGTTTGTATAAAATAAGGTCATTAATGTGATAGACATATCATAATGTTTAAGGATACCACCATTTCCAGTAAGGCTTGATGCCATCCAATCTATAATGAGGATCATGCTATGGTTTTTAAATGCTATGAATTTTAGGGATTCAAGTTCACTACTCCCTTCTTTTATTTTATTTTTGAATTGCTCTAGGGATTTGCTCATTTTTATTTGGTGAGAAAGGGATTTTGGTAGTGGTTATAAACCCTGTTCATTTTACATTTTGCTTTTTTTAGTGGTGAAAACCACTTTTTTTTTAGGGATTTTTTCTTTTGTTAGTGGTAAAAACCATTGTTTATTTTTCTTTTGCTCTTGTATTTGTTGCTTCTTTGGATACTTGCCTAGATTTGGCATGGGTCAAGGGATTTTTATTGCTTTGGGTAGGGAGGAACTTTTACTTTTGTCAATAATCAATATTTTTGAACCATTTGCATAGAGGGATGAACAAGGAAAACTTTTTTCTTAAGGTAACAGGGACCACTTTGTAGGTTTTATCTTTCCTTGTGAAAAACTTGGATTTATTAGTGTGAGAATGTGTTGGGATTTTGATGTATACAAGGTATGATCAAAGAAATAATCTACCTTCTAAAAATTAGGATATATTTCTACAAAATCTAAAATGAAAACTAGAGACAGTTGAGTGACCAAAAATCCTAAAGACGCCTTATAACAAATGACTAAGTGAAGGGCAATAGACACAAATACAAAAGGTGGGAAATTTGGATGGAAATGATAATTGTAATGTAGACGGGTGTTAAAAATTACTTTTGACAAAGTTGATTTTGAAGGATGGCTAGTGTATAGGTCGGGTTCTAGACATGTATGAGCAACTCTAGAATGTAAAATGCAATGATGGGTATGCTTAATGCAAGTGATTGTATAATGTAGCGATATGAAATGCAATGCAATATTTTTATATTTTTGTTATTTTAATGATGTTTTTGAATTTTGATATATATATATATATATATATATATATATATATATATATATATATATATATATATATATATATATATATATATATATATATATATATATATATATATATATATATATATATATATATATATATATATATATATATAGATATTTTACCAATGGGTTTAGTGGATACCATTTGGGATTTTTAGGTGACCAAAGGGTTTATAAGTACCTTTGGGACTTTATGGGTGACCAAAGGGTTTATGGGTACCTTTGGGGCTTTTTTGATGACCAAGGGGTTTATGGGTATCTTTTAGGATTTTTGGGTGACCCAAGGGTTTATATATTCCTTTGGGGCTTTTTGGGTGATCAAAATATTTATAGGTACCTTTAGGGCTTTTTGGGTGACCAAAGGGTTTGGTAAGATCTATGGAAATAATATGGATGGATGGATGATCTCCAATGGATGGGAGGTTGGTTCTATTGACAAGAGGTTGTAGCAAGACTTGCAGGGGTGGTTTCGGTAGAGGTGGAATGACCAGAGGTGGTCGATGTGGAATGGGATGAGCTTGCTCTTTGAGTGGTAAAATCTATCACCATATGGGATGTTGTAATTGAAACATACATAGATATAACTCTTATTTATCATCCAATGGGATGATATGCTTGTATTACTCAACTAAACTAGGGGAGTTAATAGGTGCTACACCGTAATCCAATTCATCATCAATTGTCCATTCATGAGGAGGACCTTGATCATATTCCTCATTGTCAGATGGAAGAGTATGCAAACCTTCACCTTCTTCATAATATCGATTGAAATCATGGGATATATTTTGATCTATAATATTTGTGAGGAAATAATCCCCCAAATATTGGACATGATTAGGATTAGTGTAAGGATCTCATGCAAGCTCACACCTATAGTTCAAATCTAGGTGCTCTAAAATACTTGTGAGAACATCGAGAGGCATAGGATTGTTGTTTCCTAAGCCAGATTTATCATATGGAAATTGATATTGTGGCTAGCAAGGAACATGAGTACCTTGTTAGTACAACCCCAAACCATAGCCATGCCAATCATAGCATTGAAGATATGACATGGACTAGTTAGGTTTGGACATATAATTAATGTCCTAAATAACGGGTTCTTCATCCTCCTCTTGCTAAGAAGATGGTTCTATACTATATTCAATACCCCATATATGAATTTCATTTGATTGGGAGGTATGACTAAATGTAGGATGGTACCTATGGGAAGATAAGGTCATCCCATATTCTGTATTATCTCAATGGCTGGCACTATTGTGATATTCCTTACTAGGTACTATCCTAAACTCCTAGTAGCTAAACTCCTGGAATGTGACCTAGGATGGTGAGGATGGAGGAGATGGAAGCAAGTCTTGAGATGACTCAATTATTACCTCATTAGGTGGTTCCTCATCTCCTAGAATAGTAATATCTTCCATGGAAATGGTAGATATGATTGAAGGGATCTCATCAATTGGCCTCTTCAACATGTTCCTCTATGGAGGATTTGACGATGATGAAGGCGTATCTGAAGGTGCTAATGATGATGATGGTATAGAAGAAGATTTTAATGGATCCTTTGGAGGTGATAATAAAGAAGTCAAACCTTGAATGGACGTATTTGGTTGGAATTCCACATGAGTTTATGGCAATGTCAACTTGGAGATGTGCTACACCAAGTTATAGTATTTGAAGGGCTCAAGGTCTACAAAGACATGTAATTACCCTTCGTGAGTGTATTTCAAACATTGGTGAGATATGGATGACACACCTTTCATGTCCCTAATATAGGGTCTTCCTAAAATGATATTATAAGCCATTACACCCTCTAAGATGTGACACAATTTTGGTATGGTTTTGCATCCCACATAAATAGGTAAGACTATAGTGCCAACCATTGATCACATAGTATCATTGAATGCTCTGAGGGTATATATGAATCCAACAATATGAGATACTAGATAACCTAGATGTTGGAGAGCATTTGTAATGATGATATTGCTTGAATAAATAGTGTCAATTAGAACTATTTTAAAATGATGTGTAAGGTAGGATCAACCACCTCATTTGATATTGGTTTGAGGTCACGTTCATGAAATGTGATTACTATATTTTTACACTACTGAACGTGCCCCACAAAATTGATAAAGAAGTTCAACTCTTGGATCTATAGTTAAATCGACTAAAGGATCTCTATAAGAGCTTCTCAATGAGGTAGAGACTGTTGGATAAGCTCATAGATAGATATTCAGGTTGATGTTGTTTGCAAGATTTGATAAAGCTTACTTCTTATGGTGACCAATGGACGAGGTGGAGGGCTTTGCACTGGAGGTGGTGACATAGAGGGAATATCATTTGAAGTTGTAGGTGGTGAAAATTGATTTGGATAACACCTATTCCTTATCATGATTCTAACCATCCCAACAAACCCTTATTCAGGGGGTATTGTATGGACCTCGTTTACCTATTTTGCATGATTTACCTAAACCTCGTGAGTGGAAAATGGGTCTTTAAAGATACCCATCTATTGATTACTTATTGCAATAGGGTTATTGACTTGAAGATCATTACTCTTAATTATGTCTTGTACTAGGTGTTTGAAACCATAGCATGTTTGCAAATCATACCCATTCTGCCTATGGTACTTACAATATAGGTCTTCATGACATCCCATGGATTTTTGTTTAGATGTACTCAGATATATAGGTTGGATCTTAGGTAGAGTAATTACTTTGGCCACACATAGATGCTCAAATAGGGAATCCATAGACTTAGGGAAGGGCATAAATTATTGTGCAGGGTGACATTGTTGGTATTTATCTTAATTCATCTGAGTGATGTTATTGTAACTTGCAGTAGGAGGTTGGGCCTAATAGTTTACCTTTTGAGGTAGCATTGGTTGCACATGCCTTCAAATACTAATGGCAACTTGATCAACTACTGTCATATTTGGTTGTGTCGGATTGCCCTTTGTGTTCTTATTCCACTCCTTATGGGGTTTTTTGATCTCCCCCTCTTGAATTTTTATTTCTTTGATTGTTCTAGCCTGCACTAGGGCATCTTCAAGATTTTGGTATTTTTTGAGTTGTAGCAAAAATGAAATCAACTTTAAACAGCTCTTGGAAAACATACGAGTTAACTCAAACACTGGTATTAAGTATGGTATATTGGCGAGAAGTGTTCACCACCTGATACCACAATTCATAATTGAAATGTATTCACACTACTTCAAACCCATGAGGTCTATCAAAGTTACCTTTCGCTTAGTGTTAAAGGTAAAACATTCCATGAATTTGTCTACAAGTTACTCAAAACTATGTATGTTGTGCCTTAGGAGTTGATTGTACCACTCTATAGTTGGGCCATAGAGGGTATCATTATCTTGGATACTGAAGCATTGATTCATAAATATAGTAACATACTCCTATGCATCTTCCTCTCCTTTGAATCCATCCAGCTTGGGTATTTTGAAATGCTCTAGGTATGTAGGAGAAGGTATTGATGGGTGAAACGATTGACTGTGAAGTTAACACAAAGTGGGCTTTTGAAGCTCGAACCCAGAGGTAATGTTTTATATTATTTCCATGTGTTAAAGCAATGCTTTATATGTATTAGAGAATTTTATCTCCTCTTATTTGATTTATCTCTATGGGGAAGGGTGAGGACTATCAAACATATAGCATGGTGGTTGATTTTCATCAACCATGCCTCCATAAGCTTCTTCTAAATATTCCTCTTCTAGTTCCAAATCATCGTAAGCTCCTTAAGTTGTTTTCTGAATTGGCCTACAATGAGGAACAAACACCTATGAAAGGCGATCTATGTTTGGCCTAGGAGGCAAGTCCTGATTAGGCCTAGGAGATCAAGGAGGAAATATTTGGTTAGGCCTATGAATCTTATTTTGATTAAATATAGGTTACCTCTAATGAACCCCCTATCTATGAGTAATTGGGGTAGGGATCCCATTGTGTAAGGTCTCTTGGAATAACTCATGGGTTTGTTGTTCAATCCTTTGTTTTTGTAACTGATGATGGTAGTCCAAGCATTGTTTATCTAGTTGAAGTTGATTGAATTGAGCTTGGTGATCAACATATATTTTAACAAATTGGTTTATATGATTAGTTGTGCGAGGTCTATTAGCCCTAGAACTATTTCCATGATGCCTATATTCTTCAGGAGGATCTAAAAGGTCAACTATGTGCTTCCCTCGATCGAGAGAGGTTGTGTTCACTTGAGACTCAATCCTAAATAGATGTTTTTTTATACTCAACTGGAGAAGAAGCACATTGTTCTTGTAGGAAATAATGAGACCAAGAAAAATTAGGATTCTCCTTGGGTATTCCTTCATAAATGAGGAAAGGAAGGGCTGAATTTTCTTTCCCAGGATGATGAGTATCACACTCATCTTGGTACTTATATTGCTGAGACGTATTAGGGTAATTTAAAGGTGTATTTTGATCGTTTGGCCCTATCCATGATGTGTAATCTTGGTCCTACTCATGGGTGGACCAGGTAGACCAAGTAGGCAAGTGGATGCATGGTATTGCTCTATTTGTTTGTGCCTTAATGCATGGTTTACATTATTGAAATAAGGCATGTGAAGTATCTATATCTAGAAAGTAAGTTATATAATTAGGAACAAGACCTGTAGGGGTATCCCACATAGGGGTCCCTTGTAGGTTAGGTTCCTAATTTGAAATTATAGAACTTGGGTGAGTATGAGGTTCCCAAGGAGATATAATCATATCCTTCAAGTCAAATCAGAGATAGTCTATGTATCCTTACCTACTCTCTATAACATCAACCCTTGAATGGGCTTGGCTGCGGGTGCATACCATAGCTACTTTATTCCAAACCCTACATGATTATCTCTTTTACAAATTTTAATGATGCAACACACAAGAATGAAAACACACAATAATACAAGTATTTATCTCTTTTAAATATTTTATATGTGTTTCCTAAAACTGTTTAGTGTGTTTTTGATTTATTGTTTACAAAGAGATATATTTTCACGTGTTTGAATATGGTTGATGTAATTCTCAAATTGTTTAAAGGATTTAACCTTTATACTAGTAGCTCGACAACTGGTAATGAAGTTCATTCATGTAAACCAATAAAAATATGGAGATGAATCTCATACCCATTCATGGAGCACAAGTACTACCATTCCTCACCCATATTGATCATGGACAGTGATACATCCTTTGAAGAGGAATGTGTGCTATTTTCCATGGCTAAGACTATTCTTGGAGTTAAATTTGGCAAAAAATAAGGTTTGTATCATATGATCCAATGGGTGGATATTAATCCCACCACATTTGGTCTCTATTAGTGGTTGGGGATGAATTTCCAACTCACTAATGTTGAAATGTGACATGGTGTGTGTGGTTCCTTTTATACTTAAAGAAAGTAAACAAAAGAGAACTCAATGAACCTTCACTAAATGCAAAATAATGTTTTACTTTTAGAAGTATTTGAATAAATTATGGAACCAACAAAATGCATACCCTATATATCAACCTAACTATTATGTAGGTCGCAAGCAATCAAACCACACAAATGCATTCCTACTTGGTTATTTTCCTATTTTTTTCTTCTTTTTTGTTTTGAAATTTAAGAAAACTGAAATCTACCTTTGAAAAAATAAGGAAAAGCAATAAAAAGCAAAATATAACTTTCTCTAAGCAATCGGAGTGAAAAGTAAGGTATCTGCTTGTTGTGGTGCAATGGTAAATGCCCTGGGTGCTGCTAGAGGCCGATCTAGGTTCCATTCCCCTTGTATCCATCTTGTAGATAAATGGTATAGTAAGGAATGTCCTATGTGCTGGTAGAGGCCGACAAGGCTCCATTCCTTCTATGCCCAACCTATTGAAAGTGGCACCTTGAAAGGAGTGTTTTCCACTATAAATTAATTATTGATCTGCTTGTTGTGGTGCAGTGGTAAATGCCCTGGGTGCTGGTAGAGGCCGACCCAGGTTCCATTCCCCTTGTCTCCATCCTGTAGATATATGGTATAGTTAGGAATGTCCTATGTGCTGGTAGAGGCCGACAAGGCTCCATTCCTCCTATGCCCAACCTGTTGAAAGTGGCATCTCGAAAGGGGTGTTTTCCACTATAAATTAGTTTTTTTTCACCCAGGTGTTGTAGGTGAGTTGGAGAGGAGAAGGAAATCCTCCAAGGGAGGTCCCAGGTTCAAATCTCCACCCTACCAAAAAGCTGAATTGGGTACCCAAAATCCAATTGATAATGTTGGTGCGAGCAAGGTCGGGTGCGACCCCGAGTGACTTTGACGGTGTAGAACCCCCTGTTCGTGGTCTCTTAGACCAAGGCGTATCCACAAGGGATTTTTTGCTTAAAAAAAAAGAAGAAGTAAGGTTCAGATACTCATATTGAAAGCCTAATATGCTATTGTTTCTATCAATTTGAGCTGCAAGACCCCTGTTTGGTGGCCATCATAGGGTGGTATATTTTCCAATTTAGGGATCGTCCCTAGGTGGGATGACTGCTATGGTCATCCCTAGGTGTTCCAATTAGGAAATAAAGGGTCGTTTTAATCCAGAATGACTAAAATTTGCAAAATTTTAGAGATAAAAATAGGGTTAAAACTTACCTAAATGAAATGAGATAGGGGTGCCACCATGATCACCACTATAGAGTAGAAAAAATGGTGCACATAACAAAGGGAAATGAAATGCATCTATTGTTTAAAGCACTAAAAAGAGACGTTTAATATAAACATGATGACAAATAAGTGAAAGAAATGAGGGTTGTCTTTATATTAATCCATTTTCCAAATACATGGTTACAAAACATCCCCTTGATGGCTCTTAATTAATACAATTCATTACAGAAGTTCAAAGAATCTAATCCTTTTAGAAACTCAATGTGCACTTCAGTGTCCTCCATGCACTCATGAATTGAAAAATGGGTTTTTGGAACCACTACGATGATCTATCCATATTTGAACTTGTATCTCCTTCCTTGCACACTGCGATACCTGGATCCACACACAAAGAAATCAGATTGGTTAATAGCATATGCATATTGAGATGAAATGAAATAGATGCATGCAATAGTGAATATAAAAATTACACCAAAATTTAGTGCCATGTATATATTCTAATCTAGAAATGATAAATACTGAAATCAATATGAGATTATATGTAGAATCCATGGTTATCCATGGGTGTTCTAATAGGGTCTGTTAGCATAAAAAACCTAATAGAAGGTCTAAAAATACTCCAAATTGCATCAAATTCTAGTATGATGCATATAAACTACTCTATAAATGATCTACACTAAAATTGAACCAGAATCGTATGCATATTCATGGTCATACTTGGGTTTTCCAATTGTGGCTATGGGGATGTCCACTAAACTTGGTGGTTTTTTCCACCAATTCCTTTCGGATATGGTTCACACTACTCCTAGGGATGTTATCATCAAATTTGGTGATCTAATTCACAAAAATAAATGGGTTTTGGAATGCATTTGCATATTTTTAAGTGACTTGGAAACCTCCTTTGATGGATGAAGATTCCAAGTGAAAACACATGATGAAAGGGGAGAGCAAATATTGATAGTAATTTGTTTTAAAATATTGCAAAGACCTCCCTCTGAAATTGGGTGAAATAACTCCAATTTATAGCCCAAAAAATCCATAGGGTCAAATGGACAAGTTAGGGCATGCATGGTAGGAGTTGCCACTTGTCAAAACCATACCATGCATAGGGTGGGAGAAGTCTCCAAATTGGGCCTCCTATTTGCAGGTTGTGATAGATTTTATAGGCCCTAAATCTATCATAAATCATTGGGTGGAATAAATTCAAGAATTTTATTGTCATTTATCCTACCCTTGACTTTTTAAGGGGCTTAGGACACTGACCATCCAACCCAGGAAAAATTGCTAGTGGTCATCCCTAGGTGAGATGGCCATAAATTGTTGTCGTTATGGGGTATGATGACCATGGCTACATGGCCTAAAAATTCCAAAAACTGGGGTAGAACTTCCCATAAGTGGTTAGGACCACTATTTAACCCCTAAGGGTTGCCCAACGGGGTCATATGGTGTTGATAAGAGCGAGTCATTACAATATGATCATATTGACGTAATTTTAGTGTTTATAGGAAGAGTGTTGATTTTCAAACTCTATTGGCTATTCTTTTCCCTATAGGAAAACATGCCCTAATTTGGTAAACTCAAATCTACACTTATTCTATCAAAAACCACATTGGAATAGTGCAATATAATGTATTATATTTTGTGTAATAATGATTTTAATATACCTTGTTTTGCACTTTATTTCCAAATTGTTAAATTTTGGTTTTGTGGCAGATTTTTTGCAATACAAGGGTTTGAGGTTGTATTTAACAATAAACACACCTTTCCTTTTTTACTTTGAAAATTTTGATAACAATTTCGAGTTTCAATAATAGTAGATAGAAGTTCTTTTACTTGATGTAAATTTTATGGATTTTTCTTTTGCATTCACTTGTAATGCTTTTGATTTTGAGACTCACCAAGTCTCACTTTCATAAGCTTCTATCTCTATTTTTGGTTAGTTATGTTCCTCTCCAAATTTGGAGGATTCTAACCCTTTTGGTGGATTCTATTGGCTACATCAAGTTGCAGTTTTTTGTTCTTAAATAGTGTCTTTACACACTTGATACAAATCAGACTTTGTGTCTTTTAGGAAACACAAAACTAATTTTCTTTTTAAGTGTGGTATAATAGTATAAGATCTTTGATTTTAATGCACTAATATTACACCTTATAACTCCAATAAAATATCAAATAAATGTACTAATAATATATTGTAATTAATCAAGAATAACCTAAAATAAATCTTTAGGAGTTATTCTCCAATTTCAATACAATCAATGTTGTAGAACTTAGTCTTATTTTTAATAATAGATACTAGGTAGTTGATAGAATCTAATATAGAATCTAATCAAATCCTAATAAATGTACAATTGAATCCTTAAAAAGAATCTATTTTTCTTTGCACTTTTATAAGACTGAAATTTAGTTTCCTTTTTGCAACTTTAATCCAATTTCAGGTGCTCCAATAAATCTAATAAGTAGTTCAATTTAATGAATATTTTTACACCATAAGTTGCATACCTTTTTCTATATCTCTTTTCCCACCTTTGTAGAGGATGTGGACCTTGGTGTCAATAAACACCAAGTTGTTGCTTCTAGTAGGATGTCCTGCACAACTCCTTATTCACCAAATGATGGTCTCAAACTTTCTTTTATGAGCCTAGGATTTGGTGGCTTGTTCTTCTCTTGTGTTTTCCTACTTTTGCTATATATTTGTAGAATTCTATCTCTAGATTGGTGCATCCTTGATATGAGAGGTAATATTTAAATCTCCAATATTTTGTGAGCTTCTTCTATCTTCAAGTGCTCTTGCCAAGTTTTGAATTCATGCAAGATCTTCTTCTAGGTTTCGACACTCCTTGTCAAATTCTCCTCTTGGTCTTAGTGTTGTATGGTGACAATTATCCCAAGTCTTTCACTATCGGGGACTTCACCTAGATAATGAATTTCTCCAATGAGTTCTCAAAGAACTCTCTTGATCTTCAGCAAGGCTCTCGTAGTCTTTATTGGATTCTTGATGAGATCTTCTCAAGATCTTTGATCTAGTAGTTTTTTATTGGTCCTCCTTTAGACCTTTCCTTCAACCTTCTACTTCTAGAAGTGTTGGTGGTGAGATATTCTCCTAGAACTTCTGATTCTGCTAATTTTGGGTTCAAGAAAGACTCTCCTAGTCCTTCTTCTTCTTATTTCAATATTGAAAGTTCTTCAATGCGATCTTCTCATGATATCTTCTCTTTTACTTCAGGATTAAGCTAATTTCGAAGAAGATTCTCTTCCTAAATTTCTTGTAGGAAGTCTCCCAACTCACTGAATATTTTTTTCCTACAATTAGAATATTAGTATTGAAATATTTAGTCTGCTTCTGAATTGGATATTATTCTTGGATAATGGTATTGAAATATTGTTACATTTTTTAGTACCAAGGCTCCTGTGGCCATTTTTAGTATCAAGGCTTTTTTGACATTTTTAGTATAAGAATTATGTGGCTTATTCTGCAAGGCTTCTATAGCCTTTCTATATCAAGGCTATTGTGGCCTATTATATAAGGATTCTATGGCCTTTATGAATCAAGGCCCTTGTGGAATGTTCTTCAAGTATAAAATTTTGTAATCCAACAATGGATATCTCTAGTCTCCTATATTCACCATGATCCTTCACTAGAAGTCTTCTTTCATAGAATTCTTCTCTTTCACGATGAACTAACCTCTGCACTATGAGGGTATACCAACCATCGGGTAACAAATCTCCTAGATTTCTATCATAGGAGGAGTCCCAATCCCCTAAGGATTAATTTACTATAGCAAAAGAAACTTTAGGAACTAGTTAGAAAATTCCAAATGACCTGTATGATATTCACTAGATGATCTATCAATCTAGTGGATTGAAATGTTGAGTCCTAGTCTTCATGATATTTTAAAACAACTCTGTGAAAAAGATACTATAAAAAAATGATCTCAATATTGATTTAAAATCCATGGCCTCATTGATTGAGAAATGTCCCAAAATAAAGGTATCATCAACAAATTGGATATTAGATTCAAAGGGACCATTTTTTTTAACATCAATACCCTTGATTTCTCCTTCCATTTTTGCCTTTGAAAAGGATCTCCCTAAGGCTTCTACCAAAATAATGAATAGATAAGGAAAATGAGGATCACCTTGATGAAATCCACAAGATGACTTAAAGTACTCAATAGGAAAAATATTGATCAAAATAGAAAATTTTGTAGTGCTATAACAACACCTAATACACTAACACCAACTATAATCAAAGTCAAACATTCTTAGAATAACATGTAGAAAATTCTAGGAAACCCTATCATATGCTCTATTCATATCTAATTTCAAAAGCATGTTTGGTTTTTTCATGGAATGAAGAGAATTTATGGCCTCTTGTGCAATAATTATACCCTCAAGAGTTTTTTTACCATGAATAAAATCACCTTGTTCCTCTGATATAAGACACCCTACAATGCCCTTCAACCTATTTGCCATAATTTTTGAAATAATCTAATAAATCATATTACAAAGGCTTATTGCACACAAAATATCAATATATTTTTTATTGCCTTATTTAGAAACCAAGGTAATAAAATTAGCATTTATATCACTTATTATAGCCTTCCTTTTTTAGTCCTCTTCAACTGCATCTAACGTATCACTCTTCAATAAATCCTATTTTTTTTAAATAAATTTGCAAGAAATCCATTAGGGCCAGGTGCCTTGTTAGGATGGAAAGAGAAAATTACTTCATGGAACTCCTCCATAGAAATATTATTCATAAAACTTTCATTTTTTTCTTGAGTGATAATTAATGGAATATTTTATAGAAGTTTATCTTGTGCCTCCTTATCTTGGTAGAATCTGAAAAAATATTTTTTAAATAATTAATTGCTTCCTTATATCTTCTTCATCCTCAATTTATTTTTGTTGTAGCATGTTTTTTTTTTGTATTTCTATCTCCTTCCTTCATTTCTCTCTAGATTTTTTGAACCAATGTGACTCCTTTTTCAATGCATTATGATAATTAGAAAGTAATTGTTTTTCTTTCACATAAGAATTTTGATCCATTCCCTTAATTTCTACTATCTCTAGTAAAATTTTGAGCTTGGATTCAAATTTTTTTTTTAAATTTACCAAAATATTTGGCATTCCATACCTTCATTTGATACTTTAAATATTTCAACTTCTGAACAAACCTTTTGTAGATTAAAGATACAACGCCAAACAGAAATAAAGAAATCACAATAAAGGGTTACAGGCCCTGTTGTACTTAAAAGGAGTTTCTAAACTCCATTGATGATCGCCATTTATAGATTAAAGATACAACGCCAAACAGAAATAAAGAAATCACAATAAAGGAATGTAGAACAGTTGTACAAAATGAATGATTTTTATTAATCAATGGAGTTTAGAAACTCCTTTTAAGTACAACAGGGCCTGTAACCCTTTTCGTGATACAAAGTTACAATTTGTGCTAGGGTTCTCCGAAACCCTAGCTGGCACAATGTGGTGGCGTCTCCGAAGAATGTATCCTTAACCTCAACAGAATGAGTGGGCTTCGTTGTATCCTTTGGCTCGGACCACTCTAGCTTAAGCAGCTGCTATCAATAAATCAGATCTACCACTAGAATCCTGCACACATTAAAATTATCAAAGAGTTAGAAACTAATAAGAGGGCTCCACTGTGTGAGCCCTCAGAAACAGTCTAAAACCCTAGATTTATGAAATAAAAATAAACAGAATGCAGAATTCAATAGCAGATTAATACATAAAGAAATATTACTTGCTTTAGACGAATCTATACCTTTTCCTGTTAACGCGACGATACCAGGCGACGACGATGGATGTGGCAAAAGGGTTTAGTTCAGACTTAGGGCCGTAGAAGACTTAGAAGACTCAGGATTAATAGCAATAGCCAACTCCAGACTTAGATAGGGAAGATAAGTAGGTTTAGCCGAAGAGATCGATAGGGTTTGAGCCATCAAGGTGACTCAATTTATAATCTACTCTTAGGGCACAGTTTAGGGTTTTAACGACACTTTGAACGTGTGGCTAAGATTAAAGTGGATCCAAGGGTAGAGAATAAATCTAGGTTGTGAAACGGATTAAGATGGATGGATGGATGAGATTAAATGAAGGATGGACGACTCAGATTAAATCACTTAAACTTTATTTATATATATATTAAAATATATTAAAATATTAAAAAATATATATAAATATTAATTTAAATAAATTTGGGGATGAAAAATGGCGGAAAAAGTGAAATTGGGCCAAATAATGGTGGGAAAGTGTGGATTTGGGACAAATAATGGCGAGAAGGATGGATGACTAACACGTGGCTGGAATGAAGGTATAGATGACTTACAAGTGGCTGGATTTTGGTGTCTACACCTTTACATACATGATCCTTTAAATTTTGATTCATCCCACCACAACATAACCATATACAAACAATCAGGGTCTTGGAGGCACATAGACTAGAAGTGAAATAGATTTAGATGACCATTATTAGGTAACTCACAAGTCAAAATAATGAGTTTGTGATCTAATCCTCTAAAGAGATTGTATACTTTATTTACAACCATTTATTGGATAACAATAATCTATCCAATATTTTTATTATATGATATTTACCAATGTGTCTATTATCCCATGTATACTGAAATCTTAAGGGACTAAGATCCCAAAGGTCATTTGAATTGGAAAATGAAGTAAAATATTACATTGATTTATACCATCCTGGAATGCCACCCTTCTTTCCCAAAGGAGATATAAAAATATTAAAATCACTCCCAAGAATCCATAGATCATAATGAATCATAATTGTATTTGACAAAAATACACTAAGGTTATTCCAACATCTTTCACTAGGAGTAACTATAGTTAGAGCATAGACATTTATAACCCCAACTTTGGTATTTTCCTCTTTCATAGAAAATAGTCCAGCAACCCAATTAATTTCTCGTAAAATAATCCAATTCCATATTATTACAATACCACTTGAAGCTCATGTAGAAGAAACTACTATACAATCATCTATCTTCCAAATCATTTTAAAAGCATCCTTACATTCCTCAATGCTTATGTTTTTTTCTTGTATTAAAATAAACTCAGGGCTATAACAACCTATTAATTATTTAACAACTATTTTTAGGGATTTTATTCATACCCCTAATATTCCATGATATCATTTTCATCATACACTTTTTATTTTTATAAGTGGGCTTAGCCCCACTTCTTGTTAACACCTATGATATTTTTATTTGGCTTCCTAAATCAATATCCTTTTGAGTTTCTTTTTCTTTTTGTTCGTTTTTTTATGACATTCTTCTCCTTCTTTCCTTCCTGCCAACACTCTCATATTCATAAATATCTCATATTTTTCAATATTATTCAAAATGAGACTTATCTTCTAAATATTTATGTTTCTGTAAAGAGTCGAAAGTGCAAGGAACAAACTCAATGTTGCCCTAAAAACTCTAAACTACATATATGATCCTCCATAGCCATCACTTTCTTATGTTGGCCTGAAAACCGTAAATTTCCTTGGATATCCTCCATAAGATTTTCTTTACTATACTGCACTTAAAATCCTAAAGTGTAAGGAATACACTTCATACTAATTTCATTTTTATTTTAAGGAGAATATTTTAAACTACATGAGGATAATAAAGGTGATTTACATGGATTAAACTTGACCTCCTTGATATCACTTGCTTTAAAACTCATCTCCCCATATTCCTTTGTTTAAAAAAATTTCTTCCCCTCTTTCTTTTCACATTTAGCTCCTTCTATACTTGAACTTGTGCATTGTACTTCGTCATATCCCATATCATTTTTTCTTCTAATGGCTGATTTGAGTTAATTGTAATGGCCTTTTTCATCTAATGATGTAGATGGATTTTTCTAGCCACTTTATTAGGAGTTGGAAATCCTTGATTTGAACTAGCTTATCCTATGATATGGTCTTCTTGTTTCAAATTGAAGCTACCCTCAAGCCCAAAAAATTATATCTCTTCCTATATTTTCACTTTGTATTCTCTTGCTATGTTCCTAATTTTATGACATTTGTGACATTAGAATGTAATGTTTTCATATTCCACTTGTTGATCCCATTCTTGTGATTCAGATTTAATCATAATCAATTGCAGTAAACATTAATAAATATCAATGGCAACACATATTTGAGTGTATACACCATGCATTATTTTCTTAGTAGTTGGTCCCTCCTAGATGAATTCACCTATAATATTACCAATATTCTTCAAAATCTCCTTATTGATGAGTTGATACGGAATTCCAAAAAGCCTAATCCATACCATTAGCCTTTTAATAGTTTTTGTGTCCAATTTTTTTTTCCACTCCAACGTGTTAAATATAATGCATATTTACCACTAAACCATGGGTTTCCATCCATTACTTTATCCCTTATTTCTAAACTGAATAAAATAACAAGGAAAAATCCTTTTGGAAGGAAATTCATGGAGTTATTTGAATTCAAAAACCACTTCCACTTAATTCAATTTTGAATATCAAAATAACCTAGCCACTATCCGTGAAACTTACATATTAATCCTCTAGTTTTAAGAATCATTATATCATGTTCAATCATCTCATCCTTCATAATCACTTCTGGTGTAGAATCTACTACATGTACAGGGTTTGCCATAGATTCTCACTTCCTCTTATTTCTAGATAGGTCATCCAAAATTCCAACTTGGCCATTCATAATTTTAGTAAGGACTTTCACAAATGACTTTATTTCCACGTTACCTAGATTTTATTCAATTGAATCCTTTAAATTCTCTAAATATTTAAAAAAATAAGTGGCACTTGTTCATTGATCACACTTCGATTTCTACTTTTTGCTTTATTACTCACACTTCCTCATCACTCCCAACTTGTGATCACACTTACTTTTACTTGCAATAATTCCCAGCTCATTCTTTCACTCACTTTTGGTTACAATCACTCCTAACTCATGCTTGTACATGCTTTCAACTGAACTCTCTCCTAGCTTGTGCTCACACTTTTGCTTATGGTTGCATTGACTCTTAGCTCATGGTCACACTTGATTTTGGCTACACTCACTCTCAATTTGTGCTCGCACTCACTTTTGGTTGCATTCACTCATGGTTGCACTTACTCTAGTTTTCTTAATAGAAAGGTTTTATTTAGGAAAATCCATCATTTTTTAGACAAAGGAACACTATTATGTTTAGTGTTACTTTTAATTTTTGAGTTCACATCATAATACAAAAAACATTCTTTTGATATCATCTCTATCGAGCATTTTGTAATTTTTTATATAGAAAAAAGAGAAACATTGAAAGAGAACCCTCAAGGAAAAATAAGGAAGAAGTCACAATAGCTCATTTGCCACAAAACCAAACCTATAAATAGAAATACAATAAATAGCACCAAAACTAGAATAAGCAAAATGAGAGTTTTTTATAACAATTGAAGAGGAGGAAACAGTTCTAAAGATACAAGAGATCAAGGTGGGTCTGGAAGAAGGAAAACACAATGAAAAGAGCTAAATAAGATAAAATTATAGATGACAAGATGTCTCAAGAAACTTTCTCAATGAAAATATGAAACCATAATAAAAGGTGGAAGAGGTAGAAATGAAGTGAAAGGAGGTTACCCTTCTAAGATATGGATAAGGAGCACATGAAAACAAGCTAATATAGGCATATCTAGATGAAAAATAGAATGACCATTAAGAAATAGTTTAAAAACTAGAGAAACAAGAAAAATGGTAGATGGTAAACTGAACCTTGTTGTTGTTGCATTTAAATGAGGATCCAAACCCCTGGTCAAAGGTAAAAATAAAATTATTATATTTGAATGTGAGGGTTCTACATGTCCTAGCCAAATATAAACTAATAAAATATTGTATTAGCATATTGTGTACTATTATAGTCTTCTTACATGATAAACAATAGGGGAAAACAAGTTACAAAACATAGGTAGGATGATATAGAGCAGAAGTAACTTCTTGAGAGTTCCATTAGAGAGGGATTTGAGTGGTTGGCTAGAACCTAAATATATTTTATGGAGAGCTACTTTATCAAAATCAATGTCACCTTAAAATTTGCTTCCACTATAAGCTCATAGGTAAAGTAGGCTTCATAAAAAAAATTATACACCCAACTTCATTGAGCATATAAAAGGTGTTTGAAATTTACTTAAAGAAAATAGTCAAAACTTAAAAAATTAGAAATGGTGGCCAAGGATTTGAATACCCTGCTAATCATGAATGAGATGAAAGGAGGGGTTAATAGTTATATATAGGCCATAAGAGATATATCAAGTTTTTTGACAAAGACAAGATTTATAGACTTGTATTTGAAGGGGTCAAGTACACATGGAATAATAAAATGATAGGATCAACATATTGATGATTGAATATAATTCTAATATATCTTGAATTATATATGGAGGGTTTCCATATAAGACATAGAATAGGCTATAAAATTAGGTATGACTAGACTTATTTGATTTTATAAATGGAAAGAGATAGATCTAAGAAAAACTACCATATTTGTTTGATTTGGGCAACATGTTTGGACTTGGAAGTAAAAATTAGTCAATGGTGGAGTACATTTGTAATAGGGAGTTTCATGTTGTAACTTTTACAAAAGATAAAAATAATTAAACATAAGATAAAAATCTAGAATCGTGATTTTTTTCAAATTATTTTTAAAATGAAGGACAAACTAGAGAATGGTTTAAAAAACATTCAGAAAAATATGAAGGTGAATGGGAACACTAAGTATTTGATTCAATAGGAGAAGATGAATCTTGGTGAATACCATAACATTTTAGCAATAAAATAAAACCACTAGAGGTAAAAGTCTTGAGCACTTTAGATTTAGGAAGAAGATAAAAAAACCATGTTACTACCTTAATCCATTGGACCAAGAACAAAATAAATAGAATCACTATAGATAAAGGGATTTTATATATCAAGAGGAGAGGTGTAGACATGGAAAATTGACCCATTAATATGATTCATTTTCCTTAGATCATTAGTTTTTCTCTTAGAAAAGTAAGGTAATATTTTATCCAAATTTTCTCTCATAAAATATTCTTCATTCCTACCAAAACATCTACCATTGGATTAGTATCAAAAATATATTTTCAATGGTATAATTTTTATACCATTCTGATACCAATTTGTCTCCCAAAGTGTAGAGAAAATGCACATGGGTCTAGCTATCTTGCCCATGTTTTTGGCTAACCTCTATGACAAGGGCCCTTACACAAGTTTAAGTTTCATTTTTCCACCAAAAAATATTATAAATAGAGGGTTTGGACTCCTTTTTTATTCAATAAAAAAAAATCTAAGTGATCTTAGTGTGACAAGTTGTGAAGTTCTTCTTTTGTGAAAAATGCTCTTGATGCATCTTTACTTTTGGATTTTTGTGTTGCTTTGTTTTTGCGCTTCTTGTAGTTGGTTGCCCTTGGTGGATAAGTGTTGGATCATTGAGGAGGATTATACCATTTCATGTAAGTATTCATCCTTTTTTTCTATTCTTTCACTGACACCAGGTGTCTTCTTACATTTTATTCTTCTTAGGTCATTCATTGTGCATTATTTTTCTTTATTTTGCACTCTTAATTGCTCACCTTTATTTTAAAATCATGCCCCATCTATTCAGGGTATGATTTTGATAGAGCCAAAATTGTGTTCACCCATTACAGAGTATTATTTTATCTTGGGCAAGTTTGGGGGCAAAGCTTTATTCCCAATCCGTTAAATTATATTTACATGTTTCATATAGGTCATAATACTATTGTTTGCATTTTATTTTTCTCCTAGTGTCATTTCATTGCATCTTTGTTTTTCACTTCCAAAAATGTCAACAATAAATTTTATTTTTGAACGATAATCTAAAAGGACCAAGGGGGCTTTACTTTTGTGCCTCCAAGCTCAGTCACATAGTGGCCTAAGCAAGCCTCCAAATGCTGATCAAATTTTCTAGTGTTTTGTGAAGTTGTTTTGTAGGTTTGAATTTGTTTGGATATTCTAGATGAAATTTAAATCTTGGATCAACCACCGGATTATATAAGTACCCTAGATAAGATTTCAGACTATTTGTTGTTTTATTTATGTTTATATTTATTTCAGATTTAAATATAAAATAGAAGAAAATATTTTAATTTTATTTCTAGGAATTTGAAAGAGAAAATGTATATAGTTTGCACCTTAGGTTAAATATGTTTGTGCATTCTCTTAAACCCTTGACAAAAAAAAAATTATCTATTTTGCAATTTAGGGTTTAGTCATCATTAAATTCAAGAATCATTTTAGGTTTAGCCCTTGCTTGCTTGTATTGTTGTTTGTCTTGCATTGTTCTTTCATTTCTTAGATTAGATTTTAGAAAGGTCAAACATAGGTTTTTTCTCAATATATAATTAAACATCTCCATCCCAAAATGGAGTGAGTCCTTAAATAATTTATGGTGAATCCTTAAATACCCCAAGTCCCAGAGTGTAGATAACATAACACACCCCTACGGTCACCTTGGACCCTAATGGATCTAGCTAATAATCATACGCTACAGGGTAGTTTTCCGCCTTTACATATTTGGAAAACCCAATGTGAAACATGCCCTTAATGGACATCTAGGAAGCTCCTTCCTTTTGCCCCTTTTGTTTTACTTTTCAACTATAAGCAAGAGCACTTAATCTATTTTCATAGAGTTAGAACATGAAAACACTTAAAAATATGCCTTGTGTGTGTCTTTCATTATTTTTAGATATATTTTTCTCCCTTGTCCTTTATCTTAATCCCATGGCTCCAAATATTATGAATAAGAAAAACATTTTATAATTTGATGTGAATCCTCAAAAGGATGATCAAATTGACAAGGAGAATCCTAATCTAGAGATAAAGGGACTTGGAGAATAATGATGACATTGATCCTATTGAAGGTCCTCATGGTAAGCTCACCTTTAAATCATTTGATCATATTTGTAATTTCTATAAGCAGCATAGGCAAGCCTTTAATAAGGACATGGATAAGGAGACCCTCCTCAAAGAGGTTGGGACATCACATCATCAAACCATTTCTTCTTAAAACATTCACATCAATACTTTTTTTGAATCTTCTTATAATGTTAATATGTTTCATAAACCTACATATGCTACTACTATAACCTCGTAACATCCTCAAACTAGTAGTACATATCAAAATAATGTTCAATTTTCATCGTATCCTAATATTCCCTCTTTAAACATTCCTTATTTTGTTCCAAAAAATGTGAGTTACCTCCCACAACAATATCATAATAGTGTTAATACCTTCAAAATTAGCCAAGTTCCCTTTCAACAACCTACCTATAGTCCTCTCCTATGGAATTTAGGGGTATTGCACAACAACAATATCAATATGCAAAGATTGAAAAATATGGTGAAACACTTTGCTTTAAGAATATATATAGTTCAAGCACCATGTTTCACCCAAAACTATAAGGAAATATGAAATCAACTCTTAGTCCCTATCATTGCCTCTACGTCCTACCCTAAACATTTTCTAATGTTGGTTTTTCCTATTTATAAGGGAACATAGGACCAAATTGAGCATTTAAGCATGTTTATTGTATATGATGACATGTTGTTAGTAAAGATGTTCCCTAAGAGCCTTGGTGGTATGGTATTGAAATGGTATTATCAACTGCCTAATCATTCTTTGAGTAATTTTGAGAAGACAATAAAATTGTTTGTTTTAAAACTTGGAGCTTATGTGCATAAAAATGTGACTATAAAATATTTATAACTTTTAAAGCAAGGTAAGGATGAAAGTTTTTTGGACTTCCTATCTCGTTGGAGAAGTCTAGTTGGATGATTAAGATACAAAGTTTTTCCTCGAGATATGTTAGAGATATTTATTGGAAATTTACAAGAGCAAATATCATATGAATTGGAAACAACAACTATTACCTCTTTTGAACAAGCAATATATTTTTAAAGAAGAGTAGAGAAGTCTCTTCTTCGAAGAGGTCAACTTGAGCTAAGATAAGAAGATAGGACCATGAAATCTTAGTATAAGAACAAGCATGTATTTGGTGAAGGGGTAATATATAGTAGGCTTGTCAATAATGTTCTTAATGCCCTACAAAATATGGTGCTTAGCACACCTCAAAAAACCCTGCCAAGGAATTTTACAAGACTCATCATGCCCATGAACATGGTACTAAATTATCTCATAGAACCTAACATGATTGAGTTGCGTCCCTTAAGGTAACCTGATACCACAACTAATTGGTATAATCTTGATTAACATTACAAGTATCATATAGTGGAGGGGTACATGATAAATTCATGTAAGAGGTTGAAACATGTGGTTTAGGACTTAATTTATGTAGGTTGTCTTGTTATAGAAGGTCCTCAATACAATCCTCCAACAAACAATCAACCTCCTACTCAACAAGCACCCACAACTAATCAAGACATGGGTATGTTCCAAGAGCCCCTATCTAAGCATGGGCAATAGGTAGCTAATCAATTGTCGTATCATAATGTGATACCTCCCTACAACAATATGGTTGGTATGGTAGCAGTAAATACAAGGCAATAAGCTTAAATTCAACCGACTCAACAATATTAGTAGGAGATGAATTCTACATCCAACCAATCTAAAAAACTATCCTTAGTTTTTAAGAGTACCCAGAAAAGGATCATGAGAGTAGAAAACCCACCTTTAGTGTTGAAAACTCAACCTAAAGTCTCCTTCAACATTAAACAATAGTTAGATAGTCAACCAACTAAGATATCCCTCTTAGAGCTTTTGCAAACTTCTCTCATTCATAGGGAAGCCTTGTTGAAGCTTCTAAGTCAACAATATATTCCTCAAGAAATTTTCCCTAGTGCTATAGTTGATGTTGTAGGTTCCATTGGAATACATCATTTCACATTTCTGTATGATCATATTCCTTCATTAGACTTGTAAGGGGACTATTTCATATACATCACTACAATTATTGGGGAAACATTTATCAAGTGAATTTTGATAGACAATGGTTCTTCCCTAAATTTATGTACTTTTCAATTTATCCAAAATTTTGCATTCAAAGAGGAATATTTAATTAGATATAATATCATCATCAAAGCTTTCAACAATGAGTCCCAAGAAGCCTATGACATTATATCCCTCCCACTTACGATTGGCATTATATCCCTCCCCTTAGGATTGACTCTAATATATTAGATACCTTGTTTTATGTGGTGCCTTGCCCCACATATTTCAATATTCTTCTTGGATGTCCTTGGATTAATACAATGAGGGTTGTCTCATCTAATTTTCATCAATGCTTGAAGTTTGAATTCAAAAATCAACTTGTCACCATTTCGAGCAACCCTCATCCATTTCAATATTTTTCAATGGTTGAGCAAGGTCAATCAAATCTTAATTTCTATCCTTCAATCTCTCTTTCTTGTTCTTCAATTTCTTCTTCTCACCTTAAAAAAAAGGTTATGCATAGTGGTTATTTATCTCCAAATTAGCTAAAATTAGGAATTTCATATTTTGGAATTGGCTAATATTTGGGACCCTTGACCATGACCCTTTAGCCAAAAATTTATGGGTGCAATTTTTTTGGGTTGATTCGCCTCATTTTTATAATAATTTGACCCTTTTAAGTTTAAATTTCCAACATTGCCCCTGATGATAGTGAACCTTCTACATGTATTTGGACCCTATTCTCTTGGATTTTGAAACTAAATCACCAAATTTTTATAAATACATTTTGGAACCGAGCCCTTATGCATAACACTGCTTACCAAATAAAAACCAACCTTTACTATTTATGATGATTATAATATTATTATTTATGTAAAATATTTAGATCATCAAGGCTTGGAGTGGATTTATGAGGATGAGGGACCACATTATCCCACTAACATGTTGTTCTGCAATGTGGTAACTTTGGCGCACCCTAAGTTGTTTTCCCCTGAATGGTAAAGAAATTAAAGAACCAATGAACATAATGTATCTAAAAAGATACTATGCATAACTCTACATTTTCATTTTTTTCATACTACATTTAGCTTAGCTTTCGTATTACATTTGATTTTATTGATTATACTACATGATTGCCTATCATATTTTGCATGGTTTCCTTGACATTATATTCCATCTACATTTTGCTTGTCATATAATTACATTGATGCTTGATTATAATTGCATGACTACTTGATCATATAGATTTTTTGGGACTTCATGAGGATGGCAAGTGATTACACCTAGTTAGGTCTTAGCTCACATGTATTGTAATCATACTAGAGCTCTAATTCCTAACAAATACTTAACCTAGGGACCATATCCATGCATTTTCATCATAGCATTTTATCATGTATTTTATCCTATTCTTTTATATTCCTTGACCTTTGAAAGTATAAATGACCATAAATTTTATCCAAGTCAAGGGATATAATTCCTTCTATATATCCTTGTCCTTTGCATATATTCTTTTTTTCTTTTCATCAAGACAAAGGATATACATTCCTTCTTCCATCAGTGTATCTTGTCTTGTTTATGTTCACACTTTTCCTTATTGATATTTCAATTGTTAAGTGGTCCTCATAGGATTGATAGATACCGTATGAGGATTATTTATGGTATTCATACAACCAATGAATATATTATGCACCTATTAGCTATTGAAATTTTATGAAGGACAAACACACTTTTATTTGCTTTTTTCTTCTCTCATTTTTTTATCATCATTTTTTCTAACACATGCACACATATGCACATTTCTCTATTATGCTTTGCTTTGCTCATTCGTCTCTTTTTGCACATACCACATCCCTATTATGTAGTACTAAATTTGGCACATCTCTCACACACTACACCCTATATAGGATAGCTCATGGTCACACACGAGAGGTAGCCTCCATCTCAAGAATTTGTAAGCATACATCCTAGCAGGCATCTCTAGCCATTAGCGAGCACTGCACCCATAGTGGGTATTGCTACACACTTTCCTATTATTATGGGGATAACACCCTTATATTATAGCTTCATGGATACTAGTGAGGGGTAACCTACATTTGGCCATTTGTGAGCATCCATCCATACAGGGTTTTGTTTTGCTTCTTTTTTATTTTCTTTTGACCTTTTGGAGCTTTTTTTTTCTCCTTCCATAATTCTTTCTCCTATCATCATTTTTTTCTTCTTTTATTTTATTTTCTTCTTTTCTTATTTCCATACACTATCCATTCATATTATTTGTATTCATTTAGTTAGTTTTTATGCATTTCATTAGTTTAGATCATTTTTCATTCATTTATTTAGGATAATTTTGCATTGCATTCAATATGTTTACAATTATCATGCTTAAAAAATAAAACTTAAAAACTTAAGTAAAACCTAATATTTCCTTTTCATATTTTTCTCTCTCCTCTTTCTTCCTTTTGCCATATTTTTCTCCTTTTTCGTTGTTGATGCTTTGTTTTATTTTGAGTCAGTCATTTCAAGTTTCCTTAGGAATTTAGAATTACTTTTGAAACTTGAGGGGGAATATTGGCCTAAGAGGCATTAATGTCTCTAATACCTAGTTTTGCATGTAAAATATTTAAGTATCTATAATGACAAGCTTTTTGCACCACTCCTTTCTTCTAAACCTGTCACTATTTTTTGTTGTGTTTGCATTTTTTCGCCCAAAAGTATCTTCATTTTTTGCTGCATTTATTAGGCCAAAAATGCATCAAATAGGGGATTAAATATAGACATGGAAAATTGAATTAGGTTTGAAAAGAGTTTTCCAATGATATAAGTTTTGTCCTATTTTGACACCATTTTATCCCCTAAAGTGTAGAAAAATTGCACATGGGTCTAGTTGTCTCATCGAAGCTTTTGGCCAACCTCTATGACTTAGATTTTTACCCAAGTCAAAGGTTTGTTTGCCCACCTAAAAATATTATAAATAGAGGTTTTGGATTCCCGTTTTGTTCAACCAATGTTTTTCGAAGTGATCTTAGTGCGACAAGTTGTGAAGTTCTTATTTTGCAAAAAGTTATCTTCATGAATCTTTGCTTTGGATTGTTGTCCTACTTTGTTGTTGTGTTTCTTGTGGTTGACTACCCTTTGTGGATAAGTTTTGGAGACTTGATGATAATTATACCCTTTTGTGGAAGTCCTAATTCTTTTTTCTTATTCTTTCACTACCACCAGGTGTCTTCTTGCATTTTATTATTCTTTGGTCGTTCATTGTGCAATATTTTTCTTTATTTCACATTGTTAATTTATCCTTCTGCTCTATTGTGAAATCCTACCTCATACATATAGGGCACAATTTCAACAAAGACAAAATTGTGGTCATCCATTAGAAGGCACAATTTTAGCTAGGTAAGTTTAGGGGCAAAGCTTTGTTCCCAAACCCTTAAATTACATTTGCATAATTCATCTAGGTCCTAATACTACTGTTTGCATTTTGTTTTTTTCACTATTTCATTTCATCTCATCCTTGTTAGTTTATTTAAAAAAAGGTCAAAAATCACTTTTGTTTTTGAACAGTTAGCTAAAAATACCAAGGTAATCTAACTGCTATACCTCCAATATTAGCCACACAACGACCTAAGCAGGCCCCCAAACATTGATTAAATTTTCTAGGATTTTGTGAAGTCGTTTTGCATTTGAAAATATTTTAATATTTTGGATGAAATTTAAAGCTTGGATCAACCATCAAATCAAATAAGTTCCCTAGATAATATTTCAACTATTTGTTGTTTGCTTTCTATCTTTATTTCAAAATTTGAATATATAAAAGAAAAATTTTCAATTTTATTTCTAGTCATTTGAAAGAGAGAAAATATATAGTTTTTTAGGTTAAATCTATTTGTGCATTCTCTTAAACCTTTGCTAAAAATAAAAGGATCTATTTTAAAAGTAAGGGTTTAGTCATCCTTCAAAACCAAGAACAATTCTAGCATTAGCCCTTGCTTGCTTGCATTGTTGTTTGTCTTGCATTATTATTTTAGTTCTTAGCTTAGATTTTAGAATGACAAAACATAGGTGTTTGCTCAATATATAAATGAAAAACCTCCATATCGAACATGGAGTGAGTCCTTAAACTATTTTTGGTGAACCCTTCTATCACCAAATACCTCAAGTGTATAGAATATAACACACCCCTATAGTCACCTTGGCTCCCAATGGATCTGGACAAGAATTATATGCAATAGTGTAATTTTCCCCTATACAAGAGGATTGACATATAAGTTATTAATTTTTTCATAACCTCCTAATATAAGGGAGGGAGTAGAAGAGGGCCTCCAATGACTTCCTAAATAATATTTCTCAAGTCATCATAGCAAAATATAATAAGCTATTGCATAAACCCTTCATAGAATAATAAATTGAAGAGGTGGCATTCTCTAGGGAAGGAGAAAGCCCTAGGTATGGATAGGTTCTAGGCATAGTTATTCCAAAAAAATTGGTAGATAGTTAAATAAGATGTCATATCAGCTATAGGAGTAGCCCCCAAAAAAGTGGGTATTAAATAAATAGAATAATAATTTAATTTTCCTTATCCCCAAGAAGGCCAAGGTAGAATCCTTAACTGACTTCCAACCAATGTGTAATAATTTATAAAATTTTGGTGAATGTGATCTCTATAATATTAAAAGCCCTTATCCTAAGCTTGAACTTGGAAATTTAGGGGTTATTTATCAAGGGTTATTATATTTTAGTGGTTAAAGAGGCTCTACATTCCTTAGTTAAAATTAAGAAGAGGGCAATGCCTGTTATGTTGGATATGCATAAGGCATTTGATAGGGTCTTGTAGAAATTTATTCAAAATATGATTAGGATTATTGGGTTTGGGAAAGCCTAGATAGATATAGTTATGATTTTTTAAGGACTCCAATATAGTCTATCCTAGTGAATGGAGTACCAAATAGTCCTTTTTCTAGCTCTTAGAGTTTGAGGCAAGGTGACCCAATATCCCCTTACCTATTTATCTTGCTTATATAATATCTAAGATGAAACTTGTGTGAAAAACAAAGACTAAACACTTTGGAGGATTTTTACCATCAATGTTTTATGTATGATACATTTATTTTGGAACCAACAAGTGTTATTGAACCCAAAAAATGTAAGAAAATGTGCAATGAGAAAGTTGCAAGTCAAAAAATCAATAAGGAGAAAATTTGGTTATATTTCATCATTTTACAAAAAGGACACAAGGGAATATGAAGGAAATTTTGGGTTATAAACTAGGCTCCTTGAACTCACTTTATATAGGAATTATTCTTTTCATGGGTATAAAAAAGCAAGAACATTGGAACCCTATTTTTGATCAATTCTAGAGGAAACTAGAAAAGTGGAATGGGAAATGGTTGAGCTAGTATGGGAATGTGCAACTATTAGAGGTAACCCTTCAAGCCCTTTCTACCTATATCATGTGTCTATTTAAAATTACAAGGGTAATGGAATCTAAGATAAACTCTCTTTAGAATTACTCTCTTGAAATGGGAAGGTATTTGTTGTTCTAAGAAAAAGTGAGGTATGAGTTTAAGGAGAATTAGGTAAATGTGCATAGTCCTCTCTACAAAACTAGCCTTGATATTAATGAGAGAACCAAACAAAATTTTGTTTAAGATTATTTGAAATAAATATATAGAAGTCAGGGATCCTATGAGAATCCTTAATGAGAAAGAGTATTGCAAAGGCTCAATAATTTGGAAACATCTACTGGGAAGCAAGAATGTTTTGAGAAAGGTAAATAAATGGAAGGATAAAACAGGGAAGCACATTGAATTCTATGGTGTTGTTTATTTAGGGGGTAATATTCTACAACATGATGAGATTTGGACTGCACTAGCCTAGGATGCATAGAATGCCTATGGGAATAAGGGGAGCAATTAATTTTGTAGGTATTTCAAGGGAGACATTAGATGTGTCTTGGAGGATTGAATAGATGAGAAAAATAAATGGAGTAAATAAGTTTGAATTATTTTATACAAACTTTATTCTACTTATATTTATATAAAGGGTATAGACAATCATTATTTAGTCAAAAGTGGTTATGAAAAATTATTTTAGAAAGATACTAGTAATGAGGTATGGATAAAAATATGAGGAAATTTAGCTATCCCAAATATTAAGGATTTTAGCTAGCTAGTTACTCACAATATAATGATAACAATGCATTATATTTGAAAGAGAAGATTTCATGGGCCTCATTGATGCACTTTATGTGAGGAATAGAAGGGGATAGGTCATCATGTGTTCATGGAGTGCAAGATCATGGAAAAATCTAAAAAAATTGCTGAAAGGTACTTCTCTATTGGGTGGGTCTAACTAGAGGGGGTCAAGGACTAGCTAGCCTAGTGGAGAAGTCCCTTCGAAAATGAGAACTTTTTGATTATCTGGAACATGGAACCCTTAATCATCCTTTGGAATATTTGCCTAGAAATCAATTGGTATACATTTGAAAATATGAAAATAGATGAGATTAGAGCCTTTAATAAAATTAAATCCTCAATGATAGAACACAATATTAAAGTGCAGGTGAACAAACTATGTACATGGGAGTGCAAGACCTTAGAAATATGGTGCATTCGTCTACCTTCTGTCACAACATGGTGAATTACAATTGCTAGTGAATTGGTTCAATTACAAGAATAGATCCAACTTGCATGTGATAGATATGATAGAAGATATTTTGGCTCTACTAAGTGGGTTTGATGATACTAAGATTCAACATATCTTCTTCAATTTTTTTGGCAAACATATTGAGAAATGAAAAGGTTTTGGAGTAAAATATCTAGATTTGGAGGTAGGATGAAGATATTCCTACCTCAATATGGGTAGTTTGGGATTTAGATTAGTTAAAATTAATACATCAAGAAAACAACACGGTTTGGAATCATTGGGATCAATGAATTGAAAGAAATGTTGATTGCTTGAAGCATTTTTATCTATGATATGAGTGATAGAGTTAAAGTTTATATTTTTAGGTCTTGTAAAGGTTAAATAATACATAATATTAAAAAAAAATTGGAAGTGTTGTAAAATCCAATAAAAACCTCATTTATTATAATAAAAATATATAAAATGTTTTTAATAAGCTATGTGTGGCTTCTATTGGGGGCCACTCCCATTACAAAAATAAAACATTACATTTATAACAAATTAATTAAAGCATATCCAACTTTACCTTTTGATAAAAAATATTCTTCATTTGCCTTTCTACCAATCTCCATATTTTTAAAAATGCTAAGTTTGAATAATCAACTCCTCCTATATCAGTTGCCTTCTCAAATTTAAATTCTGCCAAGATGAAATTCAATGTAGCTAATGGCTAAAATATTTGCTTTCCAACTTCTTTATCTATAAATATCTTGTCTATAATAACCTCACAATTTTTAACACCTTTTTTTAGGGTTCTTGTCCATTCCCCTCATATTCCAAGATATTATTTTCATTGTTATTTTTTCTTATATTATTTGTGGGTTTAGCCCCAATTGTTGTTAGCACTTGTGATATTTGCTTTTTTTTTCCCATATCAATATCCCTTTGGATTTATTTTTCCCTTTGTTTTTACTTCTTGGGTTTTCCTGTAATTTTTCATTCCCATCATGATTTTCATCTTCATCAATCTCTTCAATGTTCTTATACTATTCGTAATAATATTTATCATCTTTAGGTTTACCTTGTTCTAAGTGCAAGGAATAACCTCAAAAGCACAATCTTATTTATTGTTAGAATAAGTAATTATTCTCTTAAGTTCTACTAGGATAGACTTACTTGAGTTTCCACTCCTTCATGAGTCAGGTGAACTCTCAGTTATAGTCTACATCATATTTTATGAGTTGTTGTAATCCAATGGCTCTCAATGATCAACTTTGTTATTTATACAAAGTTGATCCATGGAATAATCAATCAGTTCTATTTTGTTTCTTCAAATCTTGTAATGCTTTATAGTTCTACTCTTGGGAAATTATAACATGGTACCAGAGTAGGATAGATTCTGCTAGGTATTCTCTCTTGAAGGTAACCTCTCGAACTGGTTCTTACTCCCTTATATATATATATTTTTTTTTTTAAAAGAAAGAGGTTTTATATCTATTGTAGATTGTTTTTTTATATCTGCATTTTTTTTTGAGGAATTTTCTTATGGTAATATCTAGATAAATATTGTTTTACCTTGTTATGCAAATACACTCCTCATTTGTTTTTGCAATTTTATGATTCCTCCTCCTATGCCTATGTTTTAATTTTTTTCTCTATCTCGAACGTAGCTCACTTCGACTCCATTTAGCCATCACTGCGTATCACTCAAAAGTGGAGACTAAAGATTCGTAGGCATTAATATTTTGGTGGGCAATATAATTTTTTAATTGAAGTTAGGATTTCGGTATATCTTCATGATATCTTTAATTAGAGGAAGCAACACTCCTCGCATGAAAATAGAATGGACTTTTGGTCTAACATTGAATAGACCAAATTTCATTTATTTTTTTAGAAACGAGGCTTTTGGCCACCGCTTATATTGGTGTGCATAGAGACTACATCTCATAAAAATGGTATTTTCCTAATTAAATATCAATCATTCGAAGATCTTGTGATTTCCAAATATTCATTCAACTCGAACTTCTTCCATTTTTTTGTCCTTCGACGCTCAGGAAGAACTTCAATTTTTTTTGTTATATAATCATCTTAACAATGTTTGAATAATATTATTCTCTTATTTTGAATAGTGTTTATTAGATTAAGCATTATATTGATGATTCTTTAGTGGTGCCTATCATCTTCTATCCTTTGAGGATCTCTGCAAGTGCGCCATAGATGGATATTTAGAATAATTCATTCTGTGATTTGTGTTACGTTATTTTGATACCTAATGTATTTAGTTTTAAGAAATATCTCTGTGTGTGGGCACTGTTGCCTTCCTATCATCTTTTGGGAAGCCTCTCTTCTCACCGCCTTCTCTACTACTTCAGGCACCTTCCCTAAATTTTGCATATGCAACCACAAGAGACTCTCTGTTAAAACAAATATTGTAACATTCTCATTCTTGAGAACCTCTCTAGTGTGTACCTTTCTGCCATATTTCGGGACTCTTCTCTGCGTATTATGGTGCAATAATAGGTGGTATTCAATTACTTAATTTTTTATAAAGTTCAATTACTTTATTAACCTTTCAGGTGCAATAATAGAAGCAAAACATTAAAAGTTCGCATTTTTCAAAGCTCCAATACAGTTTATCATGGACATCAACCCTTCAGGTATCAACGTTTCTTTGCTACCTCTTGTCCTCTATTTGACATCAATTAAATTTCAGCTCAGATCTGCTAAGTTTTTTAAGATAATAATATACATCTAATCTTTGTTTAAATTTTTAGCCTTCAAAAGTTTCTATCCTTTTCTTTCCGACCTCTCCTTAGCCCGAAGATATAAAGGACAATTGTAATCTCTATAATATAATTTTTTTTATGGGGTTTTTGTAGGTGCATTTTTGCACCTATCATAGTATCGAGGGGGTTGTTATTGCGTTAATTTTTACCTCTTTTATTTTTTCCCCATTACATTATAATTAATTTTTTATAAATCTTGGTAATGAAATATTAGTGAGGATAATTGATTTCAAATTACATTCCTTAATACATTAAAGATCTTAAATAAAAATATTTTAGCCTTTCTTTAATTCCTTCTTAAAGCAAATCTCTATATTAAACAACTTACTTTGTTCTAATTAATTTTCTTTCCAAAGTTCTTTAATATTATATAGAGATTTTTTTAGTGTATGAAAGTGAGGATATATCATCAATATATATTATTTCAATATTTCCTTTATTTCAATAGGTCTCTATATTAATGAACTTATTTTTATTAATTTTTTACAAAGAGTTTCTTAATTTATATAAAAAAATTTGATAAAGGAATTTAAGTGAGGATATCTCTTTAATTAACCCTTGTTAATCTAATTTATTCTCAATTCATTATTCCTTTCTTAAAAATTTATAAAGAGCAAATATATTAAATCAACTATGCACCTATATTGGAAATTCTAAATAGCTTATAGTTTCCCTCATGTAAGGGCGGGTTATTAATATAATCAATATAGGAGTCAGGATGATTAAAAGCCTATGTTCCAAGTATCAAATATACTCAATACTTATAGTTTCCCTCTCTTAAGGGTAGGTATTTGAGGATAAATGATATATAGGCCTGGCATAATTGTTCTCATTATCCTAAGATTAATATCAAGTATCCTCAAAATTACTTATAGTTTCCCTCTCGTTAGGGCGGGTATTTTGAGATATTTGGTATTTCTTAAAGGCTTATGTTCACTAATATCTATTGCATTCTCTAAATTAAATTTAAAGGCGGGAATTTTGGGTTCACTTCAATTTTCTTTGGCAAAATGAATTCAATGAATACAATTGATCTTCTCACTCCTCATAACTACCATACATGGAAACCCAAAATATTAAATATTATTTCGTAAAAAGGGCTCATACACCTATTAGAAGAAAAGAAACCCAAGTTTGAAAAATAATATAAAAAATTTATTCATAAAGGGAAAATGTATGAAACAATGGGTATTATAAGCTCTAATGTAAATGAAAGATTATGGTTTCACATTACAGATTGTTAAAATCCTTATGAAAGTTGGGAGAAACTAAATAACTTGTTTGGAAAACTAGATAAAATAAGATCAATGCAGCTAGAAGCATAATTAACAACATTATCTTCTAAAGACTTCAACAATATTGTTGACTTTATCACCAAATTTAAAGAAGTCCTCACTCAATACAAAGGCAGTGGGAAGAATAAAAATGAATAAGAATATATAATTCTTTCTAAACTAAATGGTGTCTTTAAAATATTTGCAACCACATTTCTATCTACAAAATATGCTCTTGGTGCAACTTTTAAAATGCCCTCAGAAGCCTTAGTAGGGAAAAAAAAAACTTGCAAAATATGAGATCTCTTCCTCTTTCTCAAAAGCCTTAGTAGCCTCCACCTCTACTAAAGAAAGTTTCAAAAATAAAGAAAGGAATCCCATAACTTGTACTCACTGTAAAAAGAATGGTCATTCTACAAAAAAATGCTGGAAAAGATTACAACAACTAGAGGAAGCTATGAAGGATCAAAATATAGACAACAAAAAGTAGATAGGAAAAAATATAAATGTTCAATGGAAGACCACCAATACTTCATCTAATTAACGGGTCCCATATTTTGGATCAACTCATCACATGACTGCTTCAGATGAGTCATTCTCTTCTATCTCCTCAAGTTCAACATGTAGAATAGAAGTTGGTGACTCTTCCTTTATCCAAGTCAAAGGTTAGGGTGACATATCCATTGATGCTGGCTCTATCAATAATGTTCTCTATGTTCCAAACATTGCAACAAATATCCTCTTCGTCTATCAGATTTGTACTTTTGGAAAGGGAAAAATTATTCTCTTCTCTCCAATAGGAGTTGAGATAAGAGACTTTCAAGACCCCCACTATCTTATAGCCAAAGGATATATTGATTACAACACTCATATATTTCACTTCAAAGGATTCAAAAATCTAGAAGGGGCCTCCAATTTTTTGACTCATGGAGATCTTGAAAGCAAAATTTGGCAGGAAATGTTTGGTCATCTCAGTTATAACTACCTAAAGGAATTGAACACCCATGAAATGGTAGCAATTTTACCTCAAGTCTCTTCTATTTATGGAGTATGTCTTGGATGTGCTCTTGGAAATCAACATCAAGATCCTTTCCACCCAAGTGGTTCTCTTAAAGCCTCATTCCCTCTAGAGTTAGTCCATAGTGACTTGATGTTTTTCTCAAAGTCTTCTTTCAAAGGAGAAAAATATGCTCTAACCTTCATTGATGTCTTTTCTAGAATAACTTCGGTCTACTTCCTCAAATACAAAAGTGATGTTCTATCCCATTTCAAAATATTCAAAGCCTTAGTTGAAAATCAAACCTCTTGCAACATCAAGTAAATTCACACATATAATGGGGGGAATACTACAGTAATGAGTTCTCAATATTTCTATAAAGTCATGGCATCATTCATCAGCATTATGTCTCCCATAATCCATAGCAAAATGGCATTGCATAGAGGAAAAAACAAACACTTAAGGAAATGGAAAATTGTATGCTCCATTCAATAGATCTTGCATTTTTTTTTAGGAAGAAGCTATTAACTATGCAAACTATATTCAAAACCGCACACCTCATAAAGCTCTTGACCATTTAACTCCTGAAGAAGCATGGACTAGCTCAAAACTAGATGTCTCCTTATTCAAGATTTTTGGGTGTAATTCTTGGGTGCACATCCCAAAGAAGAAAAGAAAGGCTCTAGATAAAAAAAAGCAAAAAACTCATCTTTGTTGGTTATTGTGAGAAAATGAAAGCATACAGGCTCCTTGATCCCACAACTCATGAGGTCTTTTTTCATAGGAATGTCCAATTTGATGAAAAATTCCCTCAAAAATATCCTCAACCATCCTCTTCCTCTATTGATCCTTCTCCTATAGTAGAACCTCAATATAATGAAGAATCAACTTTAGAGATTAATTTATATATTGATGATCAAGATGAGGAACCTATAACTCCAACTAAAAGTCTTTCCACTCCTTCTACTCCTTCCACTATGCCAAAATGTGCCCACACCATTCTTAAAGAAGCTACTTCTTACATCCAAAATCTTCCATCATCTATATTAACCAACTCCATAGGCACTAGTCTTGTATATCAGTCTATTTCCTCTAATCCTCTATCCTTAAAAGAAGCAATTGGTATTAAAGAATGGGATGATATCATGAAAAATGAATTCTCTTCCTTAATCAAAAATGAAACTTGGGATTTAGTTCCCCTACCTAAAGGAAGGAAATTAGTTCATTGTAAATGGATTTATAGAACAAAATATGGGTCTAATGGAGAAATTGAAAAACACGAAGCTTTTCTAGTAGCCAAAGGTTTCTCTCAAATTGAAGGAAGTGATTATGCTGAAACCTTTGCACCAGTTGCCAAAATGGATTCTGTTAGACTGGTTCTTGCTCTTGTTGCTTCCCAAAAGTGGCCTATATTTCAAATGGATGTAGAAAGTGCTTTCTTACATGGGGACTTAAAGAAAGATATATTCATGAAACAACTTGTTGGTTTCACTCAAGACTCCTCTCTTGTTTGTAGGCTAAAGAAGTCTCTCTATGGCCTCAAACAAGCTCCTAGATATTGGTATGAAAAAATGGACTCCTTCCTTCTTTCCTTAGGTTTTTGTCATTGTGAGTCTGATAACACAGTCTACATTTGGAGAGATGAAGGAAAAATCACCATACTTGTTCTATATGTTGATGATCTACTACTCACTGGTTTCTTTTTCTCATTATTCCTTCACTTCAGCAATTTTTGGAAACAATGTTCTATGTATTTGTGGTAAAGGTTTGAAGCATTGATGCACTCCCCATAAAATTTTTTCTCTTTAGCCATGAGCACTCCCTATTAGATCACACTTCCTCCCATTGCTTTCTACTCCCTACTCACACTTCCTTCTCCTACTACACTAGCTCATGCTTGCACTCTCGCACTCACTTTCGGCTTCACTCACTTTCGACTAGCACTCCACTCACTGCTATGCTCACTCACGACTTTCACTCACATTTCCTTGCTACACTCACTCATGGCTTGCCCTCACACTTGCTTGCTACACTCACTCATGACTTGCTAGTGTATTTATGAAATATATCAAACACCTAATTGATTATCGATGAATTGTGGTGGAACACATATAAGAACATCTAGCTATATATTGGAAAGCAATATTATGAAAAAAAGAAAAGTGTAAAATAGACTACTTGTGAATGAGGAATTGGAAGTGGAATCCACAAGTTGGCTAGTCCTTTAATGAAAAATGTTATAGGTTTAAAGTGGTTTAAAATTAATGGGTGAATTATTAAACAAATAAAATTTAAGTTTAAGTTTTTAAATTTTTAATAATATCTTAGTCTTTGTATAAAGACTAAGAAATGTATAAAAAGTGGATAATATGTACATGATAGCACCTTAAACCATAACACATTCACTTATTATTTACAAAAACTCATAATATTCCAACCACTCCAGATAAATACTTCCCCGTGACTGAATGCCATCAACTTACCTGGCTTTTTAGTTCTCCATCGTTGCCTAAACATTAAAATAATATGCGGTGGTAATTGTTTACTTTTGAGGTAATTGATTTCTTTCATAAAAAGTGTGTTTATTCAATTTGAAGATATCTTTTGACTGTAGCAGAGCACGAAGAGAAGGTTTGTGGAATAAGACTATTCTATGTTTTTGCTAAGATGCTTATGCATAGTCCAGAATAACCTTAGTTAAGGCAAGTAGTATCCTTAGTAGTATTGTTATTACTGTATGCTCTAAAAATATAACGAAATATATAATATGCTTATATACAACGATTATTTAGAAAATATTTGTAAATGCTATGTTTTCATATAATAGTTTAATTTATAAATAAAATATAAGATGTTAGAAGGTTCATTGCTTGCATCTTCAAGGTGGATTAAAAATAATCGTATACTTATAATTCAAAATTATAGTTTTATGTTTTTATAATTGTTTCGCTTATTTTATTTTTTTTAAATGATTTCCTCGCGTGTTCACGATAATATGACAAAATATCACCTTAATGATGCTTGACAATATTCTCCCTATGTATAATAAAAAAAAAATAGTTTTTGGAGTAGAGAAGGAT
>JAQPPZ010005417.1:0-39999 GCA_028583015.1 Wollemia nobilis | reverse complement strand
TTCTTGGACACTTTTATAACAAATCCAAGCTTCAATAATAGTAGATATAAGCTTTTCAATTGATGCAATTTTCTGCACTTTTCTTTTTTGCATTCAACTTTTTAATGTTTTTTTATTTGAGACTCACCAAGTCTCAATATTTGAAGCTTCTATTTTTATTTTTGGTTAGTTAAGCTCTTATCCAAATTTTTGGAATATTATAACATTTTTTGTGGCTTATTTTGACCACTACAAGTTGAAGATTTTTGTGCTTCAATAATTTCTTTAGACACTTGATATAAATCAGATTTTGTGCCCTTCAAGAACCACAAAACTAATTTATTTTTTAGAGTAGTATAATATTACAAGTCTTGCACTAATATTACACCTTAATACTCCTATCAAATCTCAAAGTCATGCACTCATAATTTACTACAACTAATCAAGAATAACTTAAAATGAATCTTTAAGAGTTATTCTACAATTTCACTACAATCAATGTTGTAGGACTTAGTCTTCTTTTTTCAAAGTAGATAATAGGTATTTAATAGAAGCTAATCTAAAATATAATCAACTCCTAATAAATATGCAAATAAATATTTAAAAATAATATGTTTACTTTTGCACTTTAGAGGACTGTAATCTAATTTTCTTCTGGCAAATTTAATCCAAATTCAGGTGCTCTAATAAATATGATAAGTAAATAAATTTTCTTACACCAAAAGTTACATACCTTTTCCTGTAGCTCTTATCCCACCGTTGTAGAGGATGTAGACCTTGTTGTCTAAGAACACCAAGTTTTCACTTCAAGTAGGATGTCTTGAATAGCTCCTTCTTCACCAAATTATGGTCTCAAACTTTCTTTCACAAGCTTAGGATTTGGTGGTTTGTTCTCCTCTTGTGTTCTTCTCCTTCTACTATAGATTTGGATAAGTCTATGTCTCTAAAGTAGTGCCTTCTTGCTATGAGAGGTAATCTTCAAATATCCAAGATTTAGTGAGCTTCTTCTATTTTCAAGTCTTCTTGTTGAATTCTGACTTCAAGCAGGATTTTCTTTTAGGATTTGGCACTCCTTACCAAATTCTTCTTCACAAATTTGGCACTCCTTGCCAAATTCTTCTCTTGAGCTTATTGTTAGATGGAAAAAATTGTCCCAAGTCCTTCACTATCAGGGAATTCACCTTGGTAGTAGATTTATCCAATGAGTTCTCCAAATAACTCTCTTGATCTTCAACAAGGCTCTCCTAGCCTTTTATGGATGCTCGATGAGACCTTCACAAGGTCTTTGATCTATTAGCTTTTGATGGTCTTCCTTGAGACCTCTTCAACCTTCTTCTCTTGGAAATATTGGTGGTGAGATCTTCTCATGGATATTCTGATTCTACTATTCTTGGCTTCAAGCAAGACTCTCCTAGTCCTTCTCCTTCTCTTTTAATACTAGAATTTCTTCAATGAGATCTTCTCCTGATCTCTTCACTTTTGCTTCATGCTTGAGTTGATTCTAAAAAATATATTCTTCCTAACTCTCTTGTAGGAAGTTTTCCAACGCATTGAATCATCTATTCTTGCAACAAAGATGTTAGTACTGAAATATTTAGTCTACTTCTAAATCAGATATTCTTCTTTAATTCTATTTAGGATCAAGACTTCTATGGCCTATTTCAATATCAAGGCTTTTGTGGATTTTTTTAGTATCAAGGCTTATGTGGCCTTTTTAGTATTAAGGCTACTATGGCCTTTTCAGTATCAAGGCTTCTATGGCCTTTTCAGTATTAAGGCTTTTATGGTCTTTTTAGTATCAATACTTCTATGGCTTCTTCGTCAAGGCTTTTATGGCATTTTTGTATCAAGAATTCTATGGCCTTTTATTCAACTGTGGAATTCTATAATCTAGCAATGTATATCCTCAGTCTCCTATATTCACCATGATCCTTCACTTAAAGTCTTCTTCCATAGTATTTTCCTCTTGTAAAATGAACTAACCTCTGCACTATGAGGGCACACCGACCTTCAAGCAATGAAGTTGGAGTCTCCTATCTTTCTATCATAGGAGGAGTCCCAATCCTCTGAGAATTAATTTCCTACAACAAAAGAAACTTGAGGCACTAGTTAGAAAAATCCAGATAACCTGGATGATCTTTACTAGATGATTGTTCAATCTAGTGGATTGAATGTTGAGTCCTGGTATTCATGAGTTTTCCTAAAAACTCTGTGGAAAAGACTCTAGAGAAAAAATGATCTCAATATTTTCTAAAACTATTATTCCTTTCAATCCTAACTTTGTGACTTTCCCTAAATCTACCACCTAAATTCTTTTGAAATCTATTGACAATGGTTGGTCCAATGGCATGTCAGTTTGATAAAACACTAAGGCTAAATTATAATGGTGGTTTCCTTATTGACCTACATAGACTAGATCTATCATGGTTCTGATACCACTATTAGCTTTTGATGAATGAGCCTTGGGAGATAAAAATCACAAGATGCAAAATAATATGAAAGAAAGTAAATCTACTAGATGACTGAAGTATGATGCAAATAGAAATCATATAAAATATTACAATGTAGCTATGGAGGAAATGAGCACTCCATTAATAAATCTACTGATATTGTATCCATCACCAATGAATGGTGAAGCACACAGAACTGAACTATCCATTAAGCTACACTATATGACTATGTCACCCAACTCTATATCTATCTATCTAAGATGCCATCCTTATATAGATAAAATAGAATACTTGTTCAACACTCTATCTAGTTGTGCTAGGGATAATTTGCACATGTACAACTTGCACATTTATACTTGTGCATTTATCACATTGCATGAAGTAAATAGATAACTTGCACAGAAATAAATCTAAGTATGTATCTTGGAGGATACATTTACATAACCCTAATGATGGAATAGACTCTATTTCCAACAAAAATTTGATAAAGAGACAATTGATAGTTGATCAACTGACTACTACCCCTCTACAAGCTAGCCATCCCATAGTAATTGAGTATCTTGATGAAATGGTAGGTAGCCTTGAAGTAGCTCAATAAGACTTCTAGACCCTTTCATTTAATGGTGCAATATGTTTTAAAGGTTTGAGGGTAGGAATTATTTTAGTATCACCTCAATAAATAGTCATCTATTTATCCTTTAAGCTTCAATTCTCTTGTACCAATAACATGATTGAACATGAATCACTTATTCTTGGGATTTAGGCAACCATAGCCCTAAAAGTATTCTCTCTATCCATATTTGGAGATTCATAGTTTATTGTCAATTATGTTAGTTAGTAGAGTTTATCAAACCAAAGATGAAAAAATCAAGCCATTTAAGGATAGTGTGGATAAGTTAATGGTTTCCTTTGAGAAATTCACCTTTGAAACTATTCCATACTCTAGTAATCACTAAGTAGATGCCATGTTTACAATCATCTCACTCATACCTCTAGAATTAGAGGATGAACAAGAAATAATTCTCATCTGACAAATAAAGTAACCTACCACTTTGCAATTTAGTGAAGAACCCTTATTCATATTTACCACTTAACAAGTGTCCACCCTTGACTCTTAGTACAAGGAAATTTATGAATTTATTAAAAGTGGTGCTTTGGTCAAATGTCTAGGTCATGAGTGAAAGAACCTAAGACATTGAGCTTGTAGATACATAATAATTAGAGATATCTTATGTAGGTAAAATTTTGATGGTATTCTCCTAAGATGCCTAATGTGGATGGAGCTAAATGAGTGTTGCAAGATGCCCATGAGGGAGCATGTGACAACCTCTTCAATAGAATTTTCATTGCTAAGAAGCTTATTTAAATGGTATATTTATGGTTGGTCATGTAAAGAAATATCTGTAATTTCATGTAAAAATATGACAAGTGCCAAAAACATGACAACCATATCCATGCACCTAGCCAAGAACTCCAATCCATTACAACTCCTTGGTCCTCCACTTGAGGGCTAAATATCATTGGAAAGATAAATTTTGTGTCATCCAATGGGCATAATTCGTAATCACTATAATTGTTTAACACCCCTCCTTGGTATAAATTTTGATAAAAATAAACTATATTTTTGATATAATTATGTAATGGCATAGTTTCTTTCTTGATGATTAAATAATAGAATTATTGATTTCTTTAAAACTTGGAGCATGGTAATGTTTATGTATTTGTGGGTGTAAGATTAGGTACCTTCTCCATGGTGGGGCTATGATAAAACCACCTACCATGAAGGATACCTAGGAAAATGATGATGATGGATTGCTCATCAAATCATTTAGGGTACAAGAAAAATTACTCTTCATGTAGATGCATTGTATTTTTTTATTTACCATAATAAACACCCTTGGACCAATAAAATGCTTGCAATGAGCCTCCTTAAAATTGGTAGACAATAGCATTAGTCTATCTTAAAGGAGATCATCATTTAAGGATAAAATAATGGTGTGGAGCTTTGATGGGTGCATATTTATGTTTGGTTGTATTATTCTTAAGCTTTGCTAAGCTTTGTTTGCATTGCTTTGTTTAGAATTATATTTGTTTTCTTGTAAGTTATATTTAATGCTTTAAATTAAGTAAAGTATTTGTAGAGGGGGAAAACTACCTTGTCATGTATGATTCTCAACTAGATCCATTGGGAGCCAAGGTGACCACAGGGGTGTGTTATATTCTCTACACTCGGAGGCTTAGGGATAAAGGGGTTCACCAAGAATGGTTTAAGGACTTGCCCCAAGTTTGAGGATGAAATATTTGATGTGTATATTGAAGAAACACCTATGTTTGGTATTTCTAAGATCTAAGCTATGGAAATTAAATAATGATGCAAGACAAGTGAGAATGCAACAAGACAAGAAACTAACCCTAGAATGATTATTGGCTTTTAATGAGGACAAAACCCTAATGATAAAATAGATATTTCATTTTTAGCAAGGGTTTAATAGAATGCACAAACAGAGTTAACCTTAGGATGCAAACTACATGATTTTATTATTTCAATACCTAAAAATAGAATATTAAATATTTTCTTTTTCTTTTATGATCAGAATCTAAAACAAGAAAGGACAAAAACACTCACCAAATAGCCTAAATATCTACTAGGGCACTTACCTGATTCTATGGTTGATCCTAGATTTAAATTACATCCAGAATATCCAAATATATTCAACCTACAAAACAACTTATAAAACCCTAGAAAATTTGATTAGTGTTTGGGGGCTTGCTTAGGCCACTATATGACTGAGCTTGGAGGTGTAGAAGTCAAGTCCCTTGGTACTTTTACCTAACCATTTGAAAGTAAAATGATCTTGTTGGAATATAGTACATTATTTGGTACATACTAATGTACCACCTTGAGTACATCTTTAGATTATAAAATAGAGTCCTAGATTAGAGTGTGAGTATTTACTTTATGCAATATAATAAATGCACAAGTATTATTAAAGTGTGCAAAGTATTTTGGTAATGTCAATGTGCATAATAGTCCATGTGCACATGCATTTATGGAGAGCCAAAATTGCTCAAACCAAATCCAATTCTCATTCAAAAACTTGGAAAGATTTACAGAAATGGCAGCAATCTACCAAATAAACTCCTTTATTTTGAAAGATAGTTTTTTTTTTTTTATAGCATTTCTCGCCATAGAAGAAAAATAGTCCAATCTCATTCAAAAACTTGGAAAGATTTACAAAAATTGCAGCAATCTGCCAAATAAAATCCTTTATTCCAAAAGATAGTTTTTTTTTTTTTTACAACATTTCTCGCCTTGGAAGAAAAATAGTCCAAACAGGTCTAGAATGACCCTCTTGCCTTCAAATCTGTAACTCTGTCTCAGCAGTTTCTGACCACTTGTACATGCCTTTGCTTCTCCTTTTAAAATTTCTTGCGTGACTCTTCGTTTCCCTTTTGTGGCCCTTCATTTCATTTCCCATGCCTCTTCGTTGTTTTGGCTTTCAAAATGTATTTCTTTCCGACTCTTGGTCTTCGTCTACTTTCATTGCACCTTGGTGCCACGTGTTGTTCAGTGCTGCCACTATAGACTCTGTTTGCCTATCAACCAATGATGACATTCGATATACCCACCGCTTGATAATTTCCTCTATAATGGCCCCTGTAACAGCCTGCCCTTTTTTTTTTTTAGTCACGAAAAAACATGTCGTGAAATCACGACACTTTTTCCTTCTATGCCTAACTGCCCTTTTTGAGTCACAAAAATGCGACATGTCATGATATCACGACACTTTTTATTTCTCTCTTTCTCTTTGCATCAGATCACGAAAATGCTGCATGTCGCGATATCGTGACACTTTTTCTTTCTCTCTCTTTCTATTTGCATCGGACTACAAAAATGCTACATGTTGCGATATCGCGACACTTTTTCTCCTTGCTCTTTCTCTTTGCATCGGACCATGAAAATACAACATGTCGCGATATCGCGACACTTTTTTCTCCTTGCTCTTTCTCTTTTCTTTGGCCTGCAAAAATACAACATGTCACGATATTGCGACACTTTTTCTCCTTGCGCCTTCTCTTGTCTTTTGGTCGCGAAAATGCGACATGTCGCGATATCGTGACACTTTTTCTCTCTTGCACCTTCTCTCATATTTTGGTCGTGAAAATGTGACATGTCGTGATATTGCGACACTTTTTCTCTCTTGCACCTTCTCTCGTCTTTTGGTCATGAAAATGTGACATGTCGCGATATCGCAACACTTTTTCTCTCTTGTGCTTTCTCTCATCTTTTGGTTGTGAAAATACGACATTTCACAATATCGCGACACTTTTTCTCTCTTGCGCCTTCTCTCGTCTTTTGGTCATGAAAATGCGACATGTCACGATATCGTGACACTTTTTCTCTCTTGCACCTTCTCTCGTCTTTTGGTCATGAAAATGCAACATGTCACGATATCGCAACACTTTTTCTTCTTTGCCGACATGTCGCGATATCGCGACACTTTTTCTTCTTTGCCAACATGTTGCGATATCATGACACTTTTTCTTCCTTACGGTATTTTGCTTTTCGTTGGATGCTCCTGCATCAGACACCCGAGGTGGATTGAGAAGTGACCTTCACTTCTGTACTGTTCTGTCACCTTATTTTTCAACATCTCAAAACTTGCACCTGCATTTGTAGTCCACTTAAACTCCTTGAAACGCCTCTTCTGATATATTTTGGCCTTGTATTGAGTATTCATCTTATTGATATGCTTTTGTACCTCTTCATGTAAACTCTTTATGTGCTCTGTAAAATCTTTAACCTCAGCACTGCTCTTTTCTCCTTTATCCATCATTCTCAACTCAAAAGGATTCCTTGGACTACTCCCACATACAATCTGGAATGGTGATTTACTAGTACTCCTGTTGACAGTCCTATCTAGAGTAACTGGGGCTGTACAAGCTCTTTAAGCTTCATAAAAATATGGGTATTCAGGGTACAAACCCTTAAGTTCTTCAAACCCCACAACTTCCACTCTCATTTTTGTCAGCAAACTCTTTTCATCCACCTCCTTCAGTGGCTTTAGTTTATGGCGCACTCCTTCGTTTGTTAGGGAGTAAGTGTTGGCATGTCCATCATGGACTACACAATGATCAAACTACCATGGTCTTCCTAACAGTATATGGCAAGCATCCATAGGCAGGATATCACACAGGACCTCATCCTGGTATCTCCCAATATTAAACTTGACTAAGGACTGTTCACTGACCAATGCCTTATGGTCCTTCTGCAACCACGTAATCCGGTATGGATGCTGGTGTCTCCTCCTCTCTAGCTATAACTTAGTAACCATTTATTTAAATACCAAGTTATCAGTACTACCATTATCTATAATAACATTATAGACCTTACCTAAACATTTGCACCTTATGCGAAACAGGCTCCTCCTCTGGTCTGGTTCTTTCTCCTCATTCAACAATGTTCTCCTTGTGACCATAACTTCTCTCTATGCCTCCTCAGAGTACTTTGATTCAGATCTTTCATCTACAATAGCAGCTCTGGCATTACCTGTTGGCCTCCTATTTGGCATCTCTTGGTGATGTGGACACTCATATGCTCGATGTCCTCCTTCTCCATAGTTGAAGCAGTTCCACAAAACCCTCTTTCTTCATTTTCTCGACTATATCTACGTCTCCCTCTTGGGTAGTTGTTCTAACCACGGGATCTGTAATCATTATCCCCCTTCTGATCCTGACTGCTACTAGCTTCTTCTTTCTTCTCATCTCATCCTCCATCTATTCTTCCACCAATTCTTTCTCCATGACCTCTTCCTTTTTGCTTACCCTCAAACCTTCTGTTCAGCTTCTCTTCAACTTTTAGAGCAAACTGGTAAGCATCCTCAATGGTGCTCATCCTAACCAGACTCAACTCTTCTTGAATTGGTACTCAATCCATTGATGTAACGGGCTACCTTCTCCTTGTTAGCCTCAGAATGGCCAGTTTTTATTGAGATCTTGTAAAACTCCTCTGTATATTCTTTGATAGATTTGTTTGACTGTCTCAAACTCTACATTTTCCTCAATAGATCCAATTCGTAATCTACAAGAATAAATTATCTCTTCAACTTCTCTACCATTCGATCCCATCTGGTTATCCTTTCCTTTTCGCTTCTATTTCTTTCTAGCTGCACTTCTTTCCACCATATGCTAGCATGGCCTTTCAACTTCATTTTTGCAAACTTGATCCGATTTGGATCTACAACCTCCTCATACTCAAAATACTCCTCCATATCATTGATCCAATCAATCAACTCCTCTAGATTGAGATTCCTAGAATACGTAGAGACATCAAACTATGGCTTCTTCTCGATTCGAGATATGGCCCTAAATAATCTAGCTTCTGTAGGATCCATTGCTTCTTCTTCATCTGATGGATCATCAACCTCCCAAGCTTCATCTTCACTACGGCCTTCTCTCCTTGGCTCAACCCCTCTTCACAACTCCTCTTGTAGGGCTTGCACTTGCCTCTGTAAAGCTCTGAAATCTCCTTCTAGTACCACATTTCTCCCACCACCATGGTTTCTTCGTGGAGGCATTCTTCCTCACTCTCTTCTCACAACCCTTCCACAGATCCTGGTGCAAACTGCATCACTTTCGATGATCTTCTCACACACTCAGGAACCCTAATCTATGATACCACTTGATGGAGAGCAAAACTTGCTCAAACCAAATCCAATTCTCATTCAAAAACTTGGAAAGATTTACAGAAATGGCAGCAATCTGCCAAATAAACTCCTTTATTTTGAAAGATAGTTTTTTTTTACAACATTTCCTACCCTAGAAGAAAAACAGTCCAATATCATTCAAAAACTTGGAAATATTTATAGAAATGGCAGCAGTCTGCCAAATAAACTCCTTTATTCCGAAAGATAGTTTATTTTTTTTACAACATTTCCCGCCCTGGAAGAAAAATAGTCCAAACAGGTCCAGAATGGCCCTTTTGCCTTCAAATATGCAACTCTGTCTCAGTAGTTTCCAACCACTTGTGCATGCCTTTGATTCCCCTTTTAAAATTTTTGGCATGACTCTTTGTTTCCCTTTTGTGGCCCTTCATTTCATTTCCCATGCCTCTTCGTTGTTTTGGCTTTTGAAACATTTTTATTTTCGACTCTTAGTCTTCGTCTGCTTTCATTGCACCTTGGTGCCACATGTTGTTCAGTGCTGCCACTGTAGACTTTGTCCACCTGTCAATCAATGATGATGTTTAGTATACCCACCACTCGATAATTTCCTTTGTAACAGCCCCTGTAACCGCCTGCCCTTTTTTTTTTTTTAGTTACGGAAAAACATGTTGTGAAATCATGACACTTTTTCCTTCTTTGCCTGACTGCCCTTTTTGAGTCACGAAAATGCGACATATCATGATATCACGACACTTTTTCCTTCTCTCTCTTTCTCTTTGCATCGGACCACAAAAATGCTACATGTCATGATATCACAACACTTTTTCTTTCTCTCTCTTTCTCTTTGCATCGGACTACGAAAATGCTACATGTCGCGATATCGCGACACTTTTTCTCCTTGCTCTTTCTCTTTGCATCGAACCATGAAAATACAACATGTCACGATATCGTGACACTTTTTTCTCCTTGCTCTTTCTCTTTCCTTTGGCCCGCGAAAATACATGTCGTGATATTGCGACACTTTTTCTCCTTGCGCCTTCTCTTGTCTTTTGGTCGCCAAAATGCGACATGTCGTGGTATCGCTACACTTTTTCTCTCTTGCGCCTTCTCTCGTCTTTTGGTCACGAAAATGCAACATGTCACGATATCGCGACACTTTTTCTCTCTTGCGCCTTCTCTCATCTTTTGGTCGCAAAAATGCGACATGTCGCGATATCACGACACTTTTTCTCTCTTGTGCCTTCTCTCATATTTTGGTCGTGAAAATGCGACATGTCGCGATATCGCAACACTTTTTATCTCTTAGGCCTTCTCTCATCTTTTGGTCATGAAAATGTGACATGTCGCGATATCGTGACACTTTTTCTCTCTTGCACCTTATCTCATCTCTTGGTCACGAAAATGCAACATGTCACGATATCGCAACACTTTTTCTTCTTTGCCGACATGTCGCGATATCATGACACTTTTTCTTCTTTGCCAACATGTCGCGATATCATGACACTTTTTCTTCTTTGCGGTATTTTGCTTTTCATTGGATGCTCCTGCATCATGCGTCCATAGAGTAGGAATATGAAGAATCTCTAGAAGAGTGAAGGCCAAGAGTGCTCCATATGAAGAGTCACATTCCAACATATATGTGTCTATGAGTGTGTGTGTGTAATATAATCAGATGTAGAATGAGAGTGTGGAGAATTATGGTGTATTTGAGATCTTTATTCAATTGAGATATAATTTTTGTGAGCATTTGCTAATGACATATTTATGAGTCATTTCTAAAGTTTTTATGATTTTTATATGTTTAGTATTTTTTCATTATCATATATTTCATATTGCAACTTTATTTTAAATCTTGTGGTTATATTAAGTATTTAACTTCAAAATCTAACAGTGGTATCAGATCCATAGCAAGGTTTTATTGGTTTTAAAATTACCTCTAGTTAAATAGAAACCAGTGAGGTTGAATAAATTACCTCTAGAAAAGAAACTTATTGGTGCAAAATATATCGTTGGTTACGTTTGCACCCAAGAATTTGCCAATATTGAATGACTAGGTTTAAAATAGAGATTACCCAACTCAATCTCCAGAGAAGGTTGGTTCCTTTCTTAGTTGTAGAAAAAAGGGAAAGAGTAAAGTGCATAAAGAAAAGGAAATATAGCTATTGCTAGAAGCGTCAAAGGGTACAATATGGAAAACAACAAGGAAACACATACAATTTTTTTAGATAAGCATTCTTTAAATCATCAAATAAGAACAACCAGTTCTATAGTGCAGACTAAAACAACCATAAACCTATTAGAATCATTAATTTCAAAACTAGTGGAACTTAAAGCATAGAAATCTAGAGATAGAATTAAAGCGATTTACATTCAATGTAGCTTATATAGAATTTAACATTCATACATACATGATTAAACACCATTGAGCCAGAAGCCAGAATTTAGAGTGCTTTATTGCTTTCAAAATTCTATATACATTGTCTTGTAAATTTCCAAGAGCTGACCCTTTGTTAGAGTCACTCATCCTATATATATACATCTTTGTATAGCAAAAAAACTAAAGTGTTTTACAACAACATGACAGTTGGAACAGAGTAGTGGAGTCTTTAACAACAAATAGTTAAGATTATAATGTTATGTATGTTCGTGTCAATATTTTTCATAGATGTCATGGTCCAACTGTCTTCTATTTCTCATATTAAGCTAACGGCCTACGAAAATTGGACCGGTCGTGAAATCACGACTCTTTCTTGCCTCTTGCCTCTTTATGGATCTCGGCACACAAAAATTGGGTCGATCACGAAATTGTGACTATTTTCTTCCTTCTCATATTTTATGGCTCTTAGCTCACAAAAACTAAGCCGATCGTGAAATTGCGACTATTTTCTATCTTCTCATATTTTTTATCTCTTGGCTCATGAAAACTAGGCCAGTTATGAAATCGTGACTATTTTCTGCATTCTCATATTTTTTGGCTTTTAGGCCGTAAAAATTGAGCCGATCATGAAATCATGACTTTTTTTTACCTTCTCATATTTTTTGGCTCTCGACCTACAAAAACTAGGCCAGTCATAAAATCATGACTATTTTTTTCTTCTCATCTTTTCTAGTTCTCAGCCCATGAAAATTGGACCAGTCACGAAATTGTGACTATTTTCTATACTTAACAAAATTTTGAGAAGTCTCCTCACTTCCCTTTGTGTAGTCATTTTGACCTACATTATTGGTTCATCCTAGGAAATTTTTGATAGGGTACACAATTTTAGCCTCAAGTAGATTTAGTAGTTCTTGTTTCATCAAGGCTTCAATTTTTGGGTTCACTAGCCTCTGTTTTGACTGAAGGTTTTTGCACCCTATTTGAGATCAATGGTATGTTGTATGGTTTCTTTCAAGTATACTTTATTAGTTCTTCCTATATTGTACTTTTTTAGTTCTTCCTTGACAATGTCTTTCATTATCAGATTCATTCTTCTTTGTGGTTGCCTATTTGTATTTGCTTGATCATCGAGGTATATATGATGGGTACAAATTTTTGGGCTGATGCCCTATATATCTGTGCAATCCCATGCAAATGCCTATTAGTGTCTAACTACGAACTCTTCTACTTTCATTAATTGTGTGGGATTAAACCTACTGTTGACATTCAACGTTCTTCCTGGCCCGACGTGTATTTGCTGAATGTGGTGATCTTGGGTGCCAACCAACAGTGATCCAGGTGTAGATATGGAGGACTCCCCATGGAGGAACTCCACAATAGCACCATCCTCATATTCTTCTACCAACTCATCCAATGTCATAACCAGCTGGATCATGGATAGTTCAAGATTTTCATGATCGATCAACATGGGTTCTTCTACTGAGTTGACAGACTAAGCTAGGGGTGAAATGGTCAATATTTTAATGTTCTCCCCATTGGAAATGGTCATCAATCCATCCCGACAATTGATGTAAGCATCAGATTTTTCCAACCATGGCCTTCCTAAGATGAGCGGGTAACCACCCAGCCTAGTTTTAGATTGCAAGACTAAAAATTTGGTTGGGTATTCCCATGCACTAACTGTTACTATTATATCTTCCAACATTCCTTTTGGTGCCACGATCGATCTATCGGCCAGCTACAACACTGTTGTAGTGGGTTTAAGGTTCGTGAGCTATAGCCTCTGCATGGTCTCTTGAGGCATTACATTGATGGCTACTCCGAGATCGACCAATGTATTAGATAGAAAATGTCCCTCAATTTTTACAATCAGCACCAGGCTGCCTGGGTCTGCATACTTCGGATGGCATGTTTTACCCATAATAAAATTTGCCAGTTTACCCATGACATTGATAGTCTGGGTTGCTCTTTGTCTTGGATTTCTTAGACACATCTCTCTTATCACCTTGGTATATATCAGAACATCTTGGATAGCTTGAAATAATGGGATTATCATGGTGAGGTTCTTCAAACTAGATAGGATATCAAAATTTGACTACGTTACTTTCCTCTATTCTTGTAGTTGGTTGGGAAATGGAGCCTTTGATCTCTCAGGAATTTCTTCTATCACCTCTTCTACAAGAGGTGTTTCTACCTCTTCCTCCTCTTCTACCAATGGAGGTGTTCCTACTCCTAGCTATCTACCAAACCTAAGTTGAATATGGTACATCGGATACATCTCACCCTCCATGTTGTATGTTGGCTGGTTCACCCTATTATTTAGATTTATCATTGGTTGTATAGGCAGCTGCGTAGGTCTCACTACTAGCAACATTGGTAAATTCTATTTGGGGTGAGCTGGTGCTACATTCTATGGAGCCTTATTCCATAGATTGTGGCCTCTCCACTATTTCCCAGGATATGGATATGGGATCCATGGCTTCTGGATCGAGAATTCTGTTGGGCGTGCATTGGACCAGGGTGATGGTCCCCACCACCCCATGTTATGTGGTTGAGGTGGGCATTGGTGCATGTAAGGTGCTCCCCCATATGACGATATTTCGGTTGGCATATTCCCCATAGGGGTTTGTGGCCAACTCTTTCGATTGCTTATGAAATAGGCATCTGCGCTTTTAGCATCCTCCTGATTACTGGGTAGTTGCAGGCACAATCAAGTTTTATGGTTCAGCCTACAAACTGCGCATACTCTAACTTTGTTCTTCAAGCATGCATTCTTTGCATGCTTCCATTTGCATTTTTGATAGAAATAAGCCAATGCTACTTCATTTTATTGCTTCTTCTCTAAAAACAGCGTATCCATCTAAAATGCTAGATACGAGAGCATTTCACTCTTTAAATCTTCCAGCATGTTACCTATTTTTGTCTTCATGACTGAAGCAGTCGCTTTCATGTTTCTATAAGTGGTCTTGCCTCTCCTTCTTGAGTAGTTCTGGCATAGTTGTCGGATGTCTTCCATAGCATTCTGGTAGACATCACCTCCAGAAATCATGTTAAGAGCCTTCAGTGATTCATTGGTAAGTCCTCTCAAAAATATGCTTTTGAGGGACTTATTAGATAGTCTTCCATGAGGAGATCATTGAAGATTAAAGTTGAATCTCTCCTAGTATTCCTCGAGAGACTCATATTCTTTTTGCGTCATGCTCAGGACCTCTTCTCTGGAGTCTCTTACTCTCCCAAAATATTGGTATTGCTCTAAAAAGAGCCTCTTCATTTGATCCCAAGTGGCAATGTTTTTGTCTCCCAGACCGATGAACCACTGTAGAGCTGCATCATCTAACATGAAGGAAAGAGTTTCAGCTTTTGTGTATCATATTTGTAGTTCATAGACCTACATAAGACATCAAAATTAAATAAAAATAGGCCAGGGTCCTCATTTGGGTATCCTCTAAAGGTCAGAAGGTGAGCAGGGGATATGTTTTTCATTTTGGTATCTCATACTCCTTCCTCAATCGAGAAACTAAAGCCAAATGAGACTTTTTCATTGTCAGCCATTTTTTTAGGAAATGTGGTCTCTAATACAATGTTTATGGCCTTATGGTCATTTAAGACTTTCTAAGTCAAGGCCCTAAGGTTATCTGGTGTTATCATTCGATCTTCTACAACTTTCCACAACAGGGCTTCCTCTAAGGGTGTCCTATTAAACAGAGTATTTGTGATGATTCGTTCTTCCCCACATTGATGGGATGAGGAGGCACTTTGCACAAAGTGTGGCTCCTCACTCCAATTAGATAACACACTGAAAACCAACTGCAATTCCACAAAAACACACTGAAAACACATGAATTAGATAACACGCATAATTTCATCAAATATTTATATAATCATTCATAAAAGTATGCAATCCTTATTATACAGTCGCATAATGATCAAGAAAATGTATACAAAATATGAGCATTTCTGATGCTCATCAATATCAACATCCTTTATGTGTAATTGGTGTTATCTTAATCTCAAGTTAATCTTTAAAAATACCATGCCTCCTCATATTTGGTCAAATAGGTCATCCGTATAGTAAATTGATACATATCCTTAATGGTGGCTTTATTCAAATTCTTATAATTAATGTAAAGCCTCATTGATCCATCCTTTTTATAGTGACATACTAGGAAGAACAAAATTCTATCAAGAAGTTCTTCAAGCTATATCTTGAGTTTACTTAACTCGATAATTGTTATCATATAAGATGCCTTGAATACTTGTTTAATTACAATAATGATCATTTATTGATACATTATCTTCCTTATAGGAGGATGGCTGGACAACTCATTAAGAAATACATCCTCAAATTCCTTAAGAACTATATGGGAGTCTATGGTTATTTCCCTCTTCTTATTCTAATTATATCATATCATAATAGCAATTATTTGGCATTCCTTCCTAAAGCGTCTTTTGAGTTGCATTATTCAAATCAACCTTAAAGATACAAGGTTATTAACTCCTTTTATCCCTAACTTCTTTCCCAATTCATAGATACATTCAACATTTTTAATGTAATAGTCAAGATTTTCTCAATGACTACTAAACCAATACATGTTGAAAAACTTCATATGATCTCAAAGGCATCACTAATACATCTAATCATGCAATCCAAACTTCAAAATTAGCTTCATGCTTTCTCAATTTCTTAATATATTGAAGAATACTGAAAGCCATCTCCACTTACTAAGGTTTTCCAAGTTCATGCTCTACCAAACTAATCTTACTTACTAATTTTGAGTTGATAAAAGAAGTGGAAACTCCAAGGTTTATTAAAGATATGCTTAGTGATCCAATATATTACTTGAAGTTTCAATCATAATATCTCGTTGCTTAACTTGGATTTTTTCTACAATTACGTTCACTTAATGTTGACTTGATGCATTACTCCCTATTAGAATATATTGTTGTTGATTTATACTTCTTTCTACTCCCTATCTATTTTGAGGATAATATCTAATATAATGAGGACCCCTAATAATGAAACATCCTAACTATAGTTCCACACTTTGAGAACTTGCATTGGGTGTATTTTGATTCTATTATGGGGCCTTGTATTGGAAAGTAGAAATGATATAAATATGTGTGGGAGGTCTTGATTGTATACCTTGCACTACAAATCCCCCCTTCAAAGGTCCTCCTCTAAATTTCCTTGGAGATTAAATTTCCTTAAATTTATCTAACCTGTACTAAAATTTATAAGGTTTATATTTTACCTAAATTGAGAAAGATTATGATTAAAGTTTGGAGGATTTTTTAGTTGAACCTTAAAACTTGTTAGAACCTTGGTAATGGCATTTCTCTTTGGACTCAAATGAACCACCAGAGTCATATTAAATGACTAAGGCTTGTTGATAAGCCTCTTACCAAGTTAGTGGAGTCATATTAAATGACTAAGGCTTGTTGATAAGCCTCTTACCAAGTTAGTGGATTACATATCCTAAAATATTTTGCTATTCATAGTCATAATACTATAAAAAATTAGATTACTTGTTAACCTCATTTCGAACTAGGGGTATCTCATTTAGGAGTTTAGAAATTTTTTCCTTATATTCTATAACTAACTAATTTCCTTGTTGGTGATTGTAGTACTCTTAAATACTTTATTGAATATACACCTAGAATTTTTATTATTTTCTAATTTTTTCTATTGGATAATATCGCATTATTTGGTAGATCCTAAAGTACCCCCATGGTACAATTGTACATACTGTAAATATTATAATAGGGTGTGAGTTATTATATTAGGTGTTGATTTATATTTCCCCTAAAGTATGTGTCTATGTGTAGGATAAATCCAAGTATCATGTGATAAGGTGTGCAAGTGTGTAAAATGTGAGAGTGTGCAAGTGTGTGCAATGTGTCATATAAGTTAGTCAAGAGTAATATATGTAGGTTTCAAGTATAGAAGTAAATACTCACATGTATATGACAATATGTAAAGTCAAGAGACATGAGGTTTGTATTATGTGTGGAATAGAAAAGGATACATCTTTCAAATATGTGAGGAGAGCGATAGACAAAGTATTGAAAGGTTACTTGTAATATTATTATGGAGATAATGCTCCATGTATTTAATCAAGCATTTATTCATATAATAAAGCTCTTGCATATTTGATATATAATACAATGAGTTTGTTCATTATGTTATAATATTATTGTTATTTCATGAATGTTATATTAATTGATATTGATATTATTCTATGAATAAGACTCCATATATTTTATATCTAGGTTTTATTAGATCCTATATATTAGGACCTATGATTAAATCTAGATAAAAATCCATCAATTTCTTTGAAATATTCCTAAGTTACATCAATCTATATACTCCATTATCATATCTTCATTAAACCTCCATCTGGCTACAAATATCTCCAATTGAAAGATGACTATTTAAGCCTTCTCTTGATTGATATTTTTATCTAGATTAAAGTAAAATTGTATCTCAACAAGATATTCAATGGATGGTTTACCATCATCCAACCCTAATAATTTAGGTGGTTCTACCTTCTTTAGTTTTTTGAAGATATTTCTCTAACTAGCTCCTTGATAGAGTTGAGCATTCTAACTTTCCTTTTTTAATATTAATTTCTTATTTTTTATTTTTGACCATCTATACTTGGATTCTATAGTAGTTGATTTATTATAATAGTATTCATGTTATGAATATCCTCTAAAAATTGTTCCATTTGATCACTCCATTCAAAGTTTCTTGGTTATAGTCTATTCAAAAGTCCTATTGACTAGTTTTCCTTTGAATATTTAGATGTTTAATTTAATGTCTTCCACATCCTTTTTTATAATTGATTATTCCACCATGACGAGTAACTATACATCCTCTCTTATTAAGGGAAATCTAGAACTATATTATTATAGATTAATCACTTCATTTGATGTAAATCTATAACATCTAAGTCCTAAATGTTATAATCTAAGCTTTGATACTAGATGTGGTGTCCCTACTTTATGTGAGAATACTGAACTTAAATATAATATTAAAAGTGAATATATTTAACACTTCAATGAGGTTTGCAAAGAGATCATATCCTTAAGGATTACTAAGAAGTAATTTCATATGCAATGTGTGACAAAAACAAAAAATTGTAATTACAAAAAACTATTTTTGAAAGAGAACATTTGATAGTTACACTTTTAACATGGCAAGATTCAAATTTGGAACTACCTAAAGTTCCATATTATATTATATTATAGAGTTAACCACTATGGAAAAGTCTTCTATAATTCTATTTGTAGATGTGAAATAGAACAACACCAAACAATGTACTTAAATAAATGAATGAATAAATAAGAATAAGCACAGATGATTGCATAGAAATAAACTTATATTCTTATTTCCAGCTGGATCTCTAATATTAGAACCAAGTGTGCCCCAGATAGGGTTTTACAATGCTTTATTATCCAATACAACAAATTTAATATGCTAGGGTTATCTAAAACCCTAGATAACAAATAAGGGTGGTGTCCTCACGCTTGACTTGATCTCAATATTAAGATGATTGGGCTTCAAATATCCATAGGTCAGACCACTCAAGTGCTTTAGCAGCTTCCAATGAACTTCATCTTCAAACCTATAAACAACAAACAACAATAGAAGGTCAATAATATCTATGAGGGATCCACTATGTGAGGCCCTCAATAAGAAAAATACTAACCCTAGTTGCAAAAATAAAGCTATAAATAGATCTAAAGAATAAAAATACTTGCAATAAATAAATTACCTTGTCACACTAATTCACTATTATTTATCCTCCATCGTTGCTTTAGGATTTGGTGTGCATATGCTCTAGTGACACCCGAGAGATATCTAGACTATAGAACTAGGGCTATGAATGTTTGTGGGCACTCGATGATAGTAGGAGGTGCCCATAGGTGCTTGTTAATGGTAGGAGGTGCCTAGAGGCACTTGGGAAACTCAGAGGGGTGTTCTAGGGACTGAAGAAAAATTTGTAGAAGTAGATCTAATTCAGGCAAGGTGGATGATGGTGAATGCGAAGGCAATGGTGAGAGATGGAAGTCAAAATTTAGAAAACTTGAGGTTTAGGAAATTTTTTGTTAGGGGTTAAGTCATCAAAATGACTCCTCTTTATAATATATCCTAGGGAACATTAGGGTTTCAACAACACAATTTGTGTGGTCAAGATTAAAACATGATGGAGGGTGAAGATTAAATCTAGGCATGTGGCATGGATTAAGGTGCATGAGTGGCTGGGATTAATTCATATAAATATATATATATATATTAAATATATAAATAAAATATATAAAATATTATTATTTAAATTATATTAAACAAATATGTATAAATTTATATAAATAGTAGGTAAATGTGGCAGGAATTTGTGTATGGATGACAAGTGGCTAGATTTTTGTGCCTATACTATTATATCTAAATTAATTCTATTTTGTATCCTAATAACTAAACTCATAATGCATTCTAGATATTTATGGGGTAGATTGTTTAGATGAGGCCAAATGTCCTTTATGTACATTTAAATTATAATCTAATTTATGGCGAAGGATGACATTGTATGATGTGGTATTGGATAGGCCTAATGCCATTCATTGTATAATGTATTGAATTTATGTAATATGTTATTATGTATGCACTATGGGCTGCAGTTAATCTTGTTATGGATAAACTAACTTTATAACTTGTAAGTAACCTTAAGCCCTTTTTTTATATTGACTTAGGTTAAACTTTATTATGTAACTTGGGATTTGATATGGGTATAAATTGCCCCATTATTCTTTATTTTAATATTAGAGTGTTGTGTATATTATCTATGGATAATACAATAATTATTTATGGTTCCTACGGGTTCCCCGAATCTTAGTGTCTTATTTATTTTCTTTTCATCCTTTTTTGCTTTTTGTATAAGATTTGAGTGGATGGATTGATTCTATTTTTAAAAAAATGTTATTAATTCCAACATGGAATTAGAGTAGGTGTAGAGGAGTATCACTTGTTTATGTGAAAAGAAAGCTTCGAGCCTTTGATTTTCTTCCATGTTTCAAGATGAATTATTCCTCAAATCTTCATAAGTATTTTTTGTAGAAGAAGCGAAGAGGAAGTTCTCCACAACATTCTACTCATGTTTTTAAGTATCAATGAGGTTATTTGTCCACTTTACTACTTTTGAGTTAATCCTAAACATCTGCTTGTAATTTTAATTCATACTTTAAAAGGTTTGGTTGCCCATATTTTTTGTGCCAGATTACTTGAATTTGAATTATGCACTAACATGCACATATTTGCTTTCGCACACATGATTCTACTAGGTGCCTTCAAGAAAGGGACCATGGTGTGCCCTCTCCATAATTATGAAAGGATAATAGATAGCACCCATGGCACTAATCTAATGTCTAGTGGGCATGAATTTAAGTTCTATAAAAGGAAGGGTCATGAGTTTGAGCCTTTCACATTACCTTTTCATGAAATAAAGGGAGGAACAAAAGACTTGTCAGCACATAAGAGGTGATATTTTTTTGATTGGATGGAATGCTCACCTAATTTCAAGGAATTCTGCAATATTTTTATTTGCTAGGATACCTTGTCCTATTGGCAAGTGTTCCTTGGCTAAGGCATTGGTGACTCAAAGTACCTAGGTTTGAGTCTTGTCGAGGCATGTTCTTTTTTTTTCCTTTCTAGAGGCATAAAGAGTTTTTTGTGTTCATAATTCATTTTCCTTCCACATGTGTAAGGGAGGAGTACTAGGTAGAGTAATGATATTCATAGGCATGTAATGAGGGTTCAATTTTTGTGAGCATTTTTTTGAAGAAACTTGAATAAGTAAATTTTGACATGCCACCCCTATGTGGCATGTATGTAATTTTTTTTCTATAAATATATCTTGTATGCCAATCCATATGCAATACTTGTCATAGTATCACTAGAATAATAACACTAAGGTGGTAGGGAATAAGTGGAAATTAATGAATTATATAATGCTAAGTGATAGTGAGAAATTGGATACTAATGTAGTGAGATTTGGGGATTTGATTTTTAATTCTAATTTTTTTTTAGACATGGAAAATTGACCCAACCAAATGAGTCATTTTTCCTAGAATCTCAGAGAGTCCCTCAAACTTGTCAAAATAAAATTTTGGGTCTCTCTTACCCCTTCCTCTTTATTTTTCCCTAGTTTTTGTGAAATCATGATCATCCAGTATGGGGTGCAATTTTGGAAAGTTAGGGTTTTATCTTAGAAAACCTAACTTTTGAGCTAACTTCTAGGACATCGGTCCTCCCTTACGTTTGTATTTTCATATTACCACCCTTTTGCCCTCAAAACCTCTTATAAATAAAGGTTTTATATCGTCTTTTCTCCTAGAGGTGATATTTTGCTAGAAGTGCTAAGTGATTTTGGCTTTTTGAGGAATTATCCTAACAAGATCAAGTGTCTTCTAATGTTATTCTACTACTTTTCTTGGATTTGTTTTTCTTGGTGGAAAAGTGTTGGAGCCTTGAGGATTCTACCATTTTGTGGAGGTCTTCATCATTTTGACTATTCCATCATTGCTACCAAGTTTCTTCTTGCATTTTAAATTTTTGAGATCATTAATTGTGCATTTTTGTATTTCATTTAGCATTCATAGATAATTTTTGTACTTTTGGTACAAAGTCGTACCCTATCTCTATAGAGCATGATTTTAGTAGATCTGAATTTGTGGTCACCTCTTATAAGGAACAATTTTGGATTCATCAAGTTTGGGGGCAAAATTTTACTCCCAAACCCTCAATTTGTGTTTGCATTCTTCATTTAGGTCATAATAACATTTTTTGCATTCTATTTTATTTTATTGCATCTTTGCTTGTTAATTTCTAAAAAGATCAACAATCACTTTTATTTTTTAATGGTCAACTAGAAGGACCAAGAAGTATTGATTGTTGTGCCTCCAAGCTCAATCACACAGTGGTCTAAGAAGGTCCCCAAAATGTTGATCAAATTTTCTAGCGTTTATGAAATTGTTTTGCAGGATTCAAAGTTGTTGGATATATTTGGACACAAGTTATAAGCTAAGGTCAACCACCAAAATAGATAAGTGTCCTAAGTAAACTTCTTAGGATATTTTTATTTTTATTTTTATCCATTTCTATTCTAGATCTAAATCGTAAAAAAAAAGGAAAAATGATTTTGTTTTCATTTCTAGACATTTGAAAGAGAAAAATCATATAGTTTGCATTCTAGGGTTAACTTTGTTTGTATATTCTCTCAAAACCCTTACAAAAAAGAAAAATATTTATTTTATTGCAAATTATTGTTTAGTCATCATTGAAAATCAAGAATAATTCTAGGGTTATTATGCTTTCCTACATTATTATTTGTCTTGCATTGTTATTTCATTTTCCATATCTTAGATTTTAGAAAATCCAAACATAGGTGTTTGCTCAATATACATATTAAACATATCCATCCTATACTGGGAGAGAGTTCTTAATTCCTGGTGAACCCTTTGATCCCAAGACCTCGAGTATAGATAATATAACACACCCCCATGATCACCTTGACTCCTAGAAGATCTAGCCAAGAAGATTACATGGTAGGCTAGTTTCCCCCCTCTACATATTTGGTGAATCCAACGTGAACATACATATTTAGTGGAAAAATTAGGGAGCCTCTTCCTTTTATCTTTATTTTTTAATATATTAAGTAAGAACACTAATTTTTTGCTTAGAATTAGAAAACATTAAAGGTATCTAAAGAATATTTTATGTTTTTAGCTAGTTTTTAAATCCTCCTTTTCTAATCTATCCTTTCTCTTTATCCAAATGGATCCAAAATTTAGAATTAATAAAAATATTTTAGAATATAATCAGGTTCCCCAAGAAGATGATCAAATTGATAAGGAGAATCGCAATCTAGAAAAGTAAGAACATATAGAAACTAGTGATGAACTTGATCCTATTAAAGGGTCTAATGGATTTAAATCATATGATAATATCTATAATTTTATGGAACATCATAAGGATACCTTGTTTAAGGCTATGGATGAAGAATCCCAACTTGAAGAGGCTGGGGCATCTTATCCTCTAACCATTTCTACTCAGAATGTTCATACTAATATGTTGCTTGAATATTTACATCATATTAATCCTTTTATAAACCAAAATATGCCACTATTGTAACCACCAACATTGGAATAATTCCACGTGTTCCTCCAACTAGTAGTGCATCTTTTTTTTATGCTCAATGTCCTCCTCATTCTGCTCATCTCAACATTCATGCTTTTGTTCCACCAAATATCAACTATCCTCCATAGCAAGATACCACATATCATAATCCATACAATAACAATGTCAATGCCTCCAAAATTGGTCAATTTCCCTTTCAATAGTCTACCTATAAGCCTCACTTAGAGAGCTTAGAGGTATTGCACAACAATAATCCTGATATGCAAAATTTGACTAGCATGACGAAAAAACTGGTCTCAAGAGTGGATATGATTAAACCTCTAAGTTTCACCTATAAATATAAGGAAATATGCAATAAGACCTTAGACCCTGTCATCACCTCTAGGCCCTATCCTAAATATTTTTCAATATCAATTTTATCTATTTATACGGGAATAGAGGACCCAATTTAACATCTAAGGATGTTTACGACAATGTGCCATGATATTATATATGTTGAAATATTGTTGCTAAAGATGTTCCCTAAGAGCCTTGGTGGTATGGCATTAGAATAGTATTATAAATTGCCTCATCATTCTTTGAGGAATTTTGAAGAGAACAAATTTTTTTGTTTAGTAATTTGGAGCTTATGTTGAAAAAAATGTGACTATAAAATATGCTTATATGTTGAAGCAAGGAAAATATGAATTTTTTTAGAATTCTTGTCTCATTGGATAAGTTTAGTTGGACGTTTAATGTATACCTTACCTCCTCAAGATATTTTAGAAACTTTTATTGGAAATTTACAAGAGCAATTATCATATCCATTGGAAACATCAACTATTACCTCTTTCAAAAAAGTGATAGATTTATAAAGAAGGATAGATCAAGCCCTTATTTGAAGAGGTCAACTTAAGCCAAAGAAAGAAGAGGATAGGACCATAAAATCCCACTATAATAATAAGTATGTAGTTGGTTATGGGGTAACAGATAATAGACCTATTAATAGTGTTGCTAACACCTTGTAAAATATGGTGCTTAGAAAACCTCAAAAACCCCCATCAAGTATTTTTTCAAGACTCAAGTAGCCTATTTCATTGGTCCTAAAACAAATTTTGGAATCTCACATGACTGATTTGCCTCCCATAAGGCAACACAATACTATGACTAATTGGTATAAGCTTGGTCAACATTTTGAGTATCATAGAATGGAGGGGCACATAAAAAAATCATGTAAGAGGTTGAAACAATTGTTTCAAGACTTAATAAATGTAGGTTGTCTTGTTATAGAAGGTTCTTAGCCTACTCCAACAAAAATTCAACCTCCTATACAATAAGCACCCACAACTAATCAACACATGGGTATCTTCCAAGATCCCCTACCTAAGCATGGGCAATAAGCATCTAATCAAGTGTTATATCGTAATGTGCCACCTCCCTAAAATAAAATGGTTGGTATGATAGCAAAAACTACAAGGCAATAATATCAACCTCAACCAACTCAACGATCTCCATAGGAGATGAGTTCTACATCCAATCAACCTTATAAACCACCCTTAGTTTTGAAGAGTACCTAGAAAAGGAGCACAAGAGTAGAAAACCCACCCTTGGTGTTGAAGCCACAACCAAAAGTCTCCTTCGACATTCAAAAATAGTTAGGTAGTACCCCAGCCAATATTTCCCTCTTAGAGCTTTTACAAACTTCTCCTATTAATAGGGAAGCCTTGTTGAAGCTCCTAAGTCAACAATATTTACTTCAAGACATTTACCCTAGTGCTATAGCTGATGGTGTAGGCTTCCTTTGGATACATCATATCACATTTTTGGATGATTATATTCCTTCCTCAGAATCATGAGGGGATTCTAACCTCTACATCAATGCACATATTGGAGAAATATTTATCAAGTGAATTTTGATAGATAATGGTTCCTCCCTCAATCTATACACTTATCAAGTTTTCTAAAATTTTGGATTAAAAAAGAAAGATTTAGTTAAATCCAATGTCATCATCAAAGCTTTCAAAAATGAGTCCTAAGATACCTATGGCATTATATCCCTTCCCCTTAGGATCAGAACTAGGATCTTAGATACCTTGTTTTATGTGGTACCTTGCTATGTATCTTTTAATATCCTTCTTAGATGTCCTTGGATTCATGCAATGAGGGTTGTCCCTTCTACTATTTATCAATATTTGAAGCTTGGATTCAAAGATCAACTTGTTAAAATTCTAGGTGACCCTCACCCATTTCAATATTGTTCAATGGTTTATTAAATTCAATCTAATATCAATTTATATCCATTAGTTTCTTCATCTCACGTTACCAAGCAACTTGAAAATTTAAAGGTAAGTGAGCAACCACTAATCAAAGTTTGATCACAAGATCAGGTCAACTCTTTTCTTCAAGAACCTCTTCTAGATTTAGCCAAGTTGCAACCCTCACCTTAAACTATGGGTTTGCCTCATAAGAAGGGTGAAGTAGTACACATTGGCATATGTAACTTTATCTTCATGGGTACCCAAATAAAATATTTGTGGTAGCAACCCTCTTCTTGTAGAGTGTTATTTTGACCATTATTACCTACCTACTTCCTAAGCAAATCCTATCTAGTCTGGGATATGTAAGTAAAGGTTTAGGGCCACAATAGAAAGGTATTCGAGAGCCTTTGGAATTTGAGATTTAGCTTAGGATATGTGGCATAGGATACATACCCAATAAAATTAACCTTTTTCATTTGATTATGATGATCACCTCATTACTTATGCCAAATATTTGGATCATCAAGGCTTGGAGTGGAGTGATGAGGATGAGGGACCACCTTATCCCACTAAAATTCTATTTTACAATGGGATAACTTCAATGTATCTTGAGTTAGTTGCAATTCCAAGGGACTATGCTAAATGGGATACTCTTTGTGACATGGATTATGAGGATATCCTTCAAAACAACTTCTTCTTTGATGGGTTAGTCCCTTGTGTTGCACATGTCATGTCTTCTAGTTCTCAAGAGGATTATGTTCCTATGTCTCCTAAATACCTTGTGTAACAACCCAAAAATACCAACACAATTTTTTTGAAGAGTACTTACAAAATATAGTCTCTCAAGGGAGACACCTTTATAATAATTAATTCACCATATAAGGCTTCACCACATTTGAGTTTCAAGTCACTATAGATGACACTTAGTGGATAGGAGAGACCAACTCTCATAAATTTTAGGGTTCACCTTACTAAACCTACATGTTTAGAAGGACACCTTAAGTGGTCCCCCCACCTTTCCTATCCCCTTCTCAAGAGTCAATATTACAATTCTTTCAAGCAAAAAAATATTTTCTATTTTACAATAATATCATTTTGTAGAGCTTATGATCATCTTCCAAGGTCTTCTTCCATCTAAGTACATAAGCTTATTTGATGGAAAACCACCCACCAATTATCAAGTTTACTTAGGATTAAAAAAAAATCTATATGCAATGCAACTTAGCTTATGCCTTACTATAATATGTAGATAACCATACATATAATGATGGCTTTAGCAGCATTCAACTACAACAAAAGATAGAGATCAAAGCAATAGAACATATTATTGAATGAATAGAAGTGATCTGAGATATGAGGCTATTTATATAGGAATATGGATTCCTTAGCCAACAATCTACCTAGCTATACAAGGGATATCTTACACATATACAACTTGCATATTGACACTTGTGTAGTTATTGCATTGCATGAAATAACTAGATAAATTCCCCCTGAAGTAATCTAACATAGCCAAATGATGTAATATATTCTAATGCCCCCTGTATTACATTATTTGGTATGAAATTCTCTTGAATCACATATATGATCTCTGAATGTTTAAAATTTGATTTTTCCAAGTGCCTTTGTAAAGACGTCTACCAACTGATCTTTTGTAGGAACATACTTGAGGATGATATGCCTGTTCTAAAAATGTTCCCTGATAAAATGACATTGTGCTTCAATATATTTTGTTCTTTCATGTATGATTGGATTCTTGATCAAATTTAATACTCCTTGATTGTCACAAAATATCATAGTGGGAGTTCATTTGATTCCCATGTCAGACAATATGAATTGCAACCATAGATCTTCACATGTTGTATCTCTTGTTGCTCAATACTCTACTTCAATTGTGTTGAGTGGTGTTTTAACCCGATTGTGAAAACACACTCTCCTGTAGGATCCGAGTCCTAAATCCTCTGCTTGCAAAGAAAAACGATTTCTCCAAGGTTCTTATTATGCTAATTATTGATTATCAAGGATCCTGTTTAAAATGAAATGCTAAGAACACCTTAGGGTTTGCAAGTGGATGTTAACAAGGGGCACTGTGATTTATTTAATTTTGAAAGTACAATGGACTCTAAAATAAAATCTGTTTTAATCTTTAATTCTGATGGATTTTTAGTGATTTGTAAATTCAAACACGATATACTGAAAATAAAATATGGGTTTGAAAAGCAAAGCAAAATAAATAAAAACGTAAAATAAATTACAGTCAGAAAGCTGTCATTAATCGGATGAAACCGAAGATACTGAGGCTTTCTACATGCAACCTAACCTAATGAACCTGCACATCCACACAATCCAAATAGGCCCGGTGCGAGTCTCGAGGGTTTCTATGGTAATTCCAAAAAACGAGGCATTCGCATGAAGCAACCAAGAGATCTTGCATTAACTTCACCTAAAAACCTAAGAAATCCGGAAGGGAAAGATAGACATTAAATCATGCATGCCGAAGTAACTCCTTCTTTCTCATCCAAAAGATGCCAACTCTCCGTATTTTGTATTAAAGAATATTTCGATTACATTCAAAAATGTTCCAGGTGTAAAAGAAAATCCCAGAACAAAAAGAAGGAAATTGCCCAAGTACGGGCCCAGAATAGCACAAAGCTCTCGTCTCTGCAACTCCGTATTCGGCAATTTCCAACCCCTCTTCAATTTGCATTTCTGGCTTTATAGCATTGTCATGGCTCTTCGATTTCCTCCGTCGCTTCATTTCCTCTTCCTGTGGGCGACCCTTCAAATTCCTGCCTTTCCTTGCCTTGATTCACGCTCAAATTTGGAAACGCTCCGAAATTCATCTCTGCATGTAACGCCTCTGCAAGTTTGACACCTGCACGCCACGTGTCACGCATTTTTTGCACCCCCTGTAACGCTTTCCTGCGCAAAAACCCGACAAAACTGCAAGTCCGCCTGTTCACCTTCCCGATCGCGAAATCGCGACATGTCACGAAATCGCGACATGTCGCGATATCGCTACCTGCTTCTCCGTCGTACGCCTTCATCAGCTCCCCGTAGCGATGTCGCGACCGTTTTTCATTTGTCTACCTCCGGCAACTTCTCGTAGCGATATCGCTACCCTTTTAACATTTTGAGCCCTCCTCTTCGAATGGTAGCGATATCGCTACCACTTTCTAACTTTGAGCCCTTTTCAAAATGTGGTAGCGATATCGCTACCACCTTGGCCTTGCAGCGTCCTTTTGAAATGTGGTAGCGATTCGCTACCACTTTCGTTTCAAGCCTTCTCCTTGTGACATGGTAGCGATTCGCTACCATTTTTGTTTCAAGCCCTCTCTCACTAAACTTGTAGCGCTATCGCTACCCTCTGACTTTGAGATTGGCCTTTATGAAATTTGTAGCGATATCGCTACCGTTTTGAACTTTGAGTCTTCTTTCCGCAAGGCGTAGCGAAATCGCTACCGTTTCTCTGCTTCGAGCCTGATTTTCATTTTCGTCGCGATTTCGCGACATCTTCCTTGTACCGTACAACTATGCCAAAATGCGTCGCGAAATCGCGACACCTTTCATCATCCGTACGTCTTGGCAAAACCTGTCGCGATATCGCGACGTTTTTCCCCCTCGGACCTTCATGCAGCTTTCTGTCGCGATATCGCTACCGCTTTTTCTTTCCGTACGCCTCCCCGAAACACGTCGCGAAATCGTGACCATTTTTCTGTTTTGTTGCCGTTGACCGCGTTGACCGCGATTTTTCGACATGTCACGATTTCGCGACAATTTTCCGGCTTCGGTCGCGATTTCGCAACCAGTCGCGATTTCGCTACATGTCGCGATTTCGCGACCCCTTTCTACACTTGTGCATTTTCTCTTTTTCTTCAATTCTGGCATCTGGGTCACTGAGATCCTTCCCTGCAAGCTTGCAAAAAGGTGGGTCCCCAATTTTGGGGTGTGTTGTGGATCAACCACAACAAATGGCGACTCTACTGTCAAATGCTCTTGAGCATTTTAGTAAGAACCCAACCAGAAACATATCACAAACTCGCAAATACATGTTAGCACATAAGCAAAATAACAAATGCCCAAAGATCGAAGTACATGAATCATCGAGAATCATCAAGTATTAGCTCGGTGTGTGCAATGTGTTTTCATTCCCTATCATTTGAAATTGATCAACATTCCATTATCTTTTTTGCATGAATGCATATATGGGATGGTGAATGATTTGTGTACCCTAATGAATGTGCAAGGAGATTTGCTTCCATAAAGGGCATGGTACTTCTTCTAATACTATGTACAAGCATTCAAGATTGCCAAACCCTCTTAGGATCCACTAGTTCATTATCTTATTGTATCCCAAAGTTGGTTATGAGTCCCTACTATCTAGAACCCATGTGCAAGTGAATGTGAAATCAGAACTTTGGGGAATCAGACTTCCAACCAACCGAGATGAGAGTTTAACCTTATCCTTACTATTCTGATTTAGAGTTCATTACCTCACTTTAAGCAAAATAATTAAACCGGTTATGGAAGAAATGGTCATGCTAGTCTAACCCTCTAGACAATCGGTGGTCTTGTTTTTTAGGCAAGACATGATGCCATGCATGGGCATATCTAACCCCACAATCCAAAACTTATCTCCATTTCTTTGGACCTTGGGGATGACTACCCATCCCTTGCGAGAGGACAAGTAGTACGATCCTTACAATCCAAAATAAAGATGAGATGGGAAAAATTTATTTATTTATTTATTTCTTGGACCTTGGGGATGACTACCCATCCTGGTTAGGGACAAGTAGTACGATCCTTACAATCCAAACCTTAGATATAAATCATTAATTTTGTTACTTAGACCTTGGGGATGACTATCCATCCCTTGCGAGAGGACAAATAGTACGATCCTTACAATCCAAGACTGATTATGAAATGAGACATAAGAGCTTTGGGGAATCGGATTCTCAACCAACCGAGATGAGAATTTATACCCTATCCTTACTACTCCATGTGGGTCAAATCAAAGCTTTGGGGAATTGGATCCTCAACCTAAGTTCGATGAGGATTTAACCCTATCCTTACTACTCTGATTTTAGGCTTTAGGCTTAATGGAAGTGGTTAAAACCACTGCTTTAAGGATCATGTTGCATAATAGGATAGACATGAATAACTTCTTTCGCCCAACCTTTTCCTCCAAGTTAGGTTTTGATCATTTTGCTCAAGATCCTTTTTAATGCATGAGACGTGCTTGGTTCTAGATATCTCAAGACTCAGTTTCCAACCTTAGGAGCTACTTACATTTATGTTATAACATAACCCTAAGAGAATTTGACGTACTTTCATGGCTTGTACATAAGATGCATATGTAACTAAAATGAAATGTATGTGAGGTGAGATGGAATATGAATGCCTTATCTTTGCAAATGAAATGATATGTCATGCAAAACTGATTTTTTCATGTATCACAAAATCAAACAATATAACTTAATATGCTTGTGTTACTTGGTGGAGCCTTTACAAGATAATTCCAATATTTCATATTCTCCTAACCCTAAGCATAAGTTGGCATCTCAATTTATTTATTTATTTATTTTTTATTTTTTTTCAAAATTAACAACATGTCAACCGAAATCAAATCCACAACCAAAATCCTAGCTAAGCTAACAATCCTAAATCAAACAAAATCTGAAAATCCTAAACAATGAAACAAGATCTGAAAATCCCACCAAAATCAAAGAATGATATGAAAGTCCCACAACCTAAGGGCTAAAATAATGTTTTAAAATCTGCCCATTAACCGGCAGCGTGAAATCTTTCCCTTCTAAGGTTTTTAGCCTAGAAGGTATTCTTCCCAAGAATCTCTGAAATCTGATATGGGCCTAACCAAAGACAATCAAACTTTTGATGGTTTCCTTTTTCCTCATGTCTTTTGTCCCATAGTAATACTAAATCTGAAATTCTGAATGATTTAACTTTGGCCCTTCTGTCAAACCACCTTTTGACAACTGCCTGGTGTTTATTCATGTGATTCATGGCCTCTTCTCTCTTTTCATCAAGGTGCAACAACTGGCTCAACTTGGCTTCAACTTGATCATCTGTCCCCAAGTACTCTTGTATGAAATGTAAGGTCCGCAACTTCAAATTTGCTTGGAAATATCGGGTCTTGCCCATAGACCAAATGATAGGGAGTATTCCCTATGGATTCTTTCACTCTGGTCCTATCTGCCCAAAGGGCAAACTTTAGTTAGTCGTGCCGAGTCCCGAGGGTTCTTTTCCGAACAACTTCTTAATAGTATTCAACAAATTCTTATTTGAAGACTCGGCCAACCCATTTCCTTGAGGATAGTAATTGGATGCAAATTTCAAGCTCACTTTATTATCATATGCCCACTCTGCAAATTGTGTGGAAATGAAAGCTTTACCATTGTCATTGACAATAGAGTCGGGCATCCCAAATCTTGTTATAATTTGATCCTCAAGAAATTTAATCACAACATCTGTGGTGGCATGTTTAGTAGGAATCGCCTCTGTCCACCTTGTACAATAGTCTGTAGTTGTCAAAATGAATTTGTGAGAATCAGAAGAATTTGGGTTAATAACCCCGATAAAATCCAGTCCCCATTGTGCAAACGGTCTCGTTTCAACTACAGGTTGCAACGGCATGGCTGCATTTCTTTCTCTATTTGCAGCCACTTGACAGATGTGACAAGATCGCACATGAGCATGTGCATCTTTGAATATATGAGGCCAGTAATATCCTGCTCGCAGGATTTGGTGTGTTGTAGCATTGGCTGCACCATGACCAGTTCCATGCTTGCCATGAAATTCTTGCAACACCCTGGCGGCTTCATCTTTGCTCAAGCATCTCAGGTAGATACCTTCATGATTTTTCTGTAAAGCACACCGGACTTTATCGGATAGTTAACGATTTAAGCCTTAAAGCTCTCCTCTGTGTTGAATTCAAATTAGAAGGGCACTTACCAGTCAATAAAAATTGCACAATATCAACATACCAGTCCTCCTTAGCCATGTATTCTGTATTTGAGCATTGACCTGTTATTTGCGGATCATTTTCTGCGATCGCCTTTGCCAGTCCTTGTCCTCGAACTAGTTTCATTGGTTGGATTTCGAGATCAAATTCTTGGATGGTCGAAATCCATTTTCCTCTCTTCTCACCTAGTTCATTCTGTAAAAACATGGTCTTGACAACCAGAATCGGGCACGATGGCGATAATTCTGCTGTGCACGATGTAGTGCCTAAATTTTTTCACAGTTTTAAAAAGTGCATACATTTGCTTATCAAGGATTGAATACCTTAATTGGGCATCTTTTAGGGGGGCACTTAAAAATGCAATGGGCTTTTCGGCACTATCCTCACCTTTTTGGGTTAAGACACTCGCAAAGGAGTGTTCCGATGCAAAAGCATAAATGTAAAAAGGCTTGGAATAGTCTGGGCTTATCAGGACAGGGGCTTTGGAAATGGCGTCTTTGATATTACGGAAAGCCACTCTACTTTCCTCGTTCCACCTTACGTCCACATCTTTCTTGAGCATCTGGTTTAGAGGTTTAGCTATCTCAGCAAAGCTAGAAATGAACTTCCTCACAAAATTGACTTGCCCAAAGAAAGACCTCAATTCTTTTTTTTGCTCGGGAGAGGTAGGTCTTGGATAGCTTGTATCCTTTACGGGTCGATGGATATTCCCTCCTTTGAAATAATGTGACCTAGCGGTTTCCCTTCCGTCACTCCAAAAATGCATTTCTTGGGATTTAATGAAATTCCATGTTCCCCTGCATCTTTGAAGCACCTTCTTCAAGTCTTTAACATGATCCTCTCTCTTCTTCGAGAAAAGCTGGGATATCATCCACATACACGATGATGCATTTGCCTATTAGTCCTTTGAATGCGTAATCCATGGCGCGTTGAAAAGTTGCACCAGCGTTTAACAGTCCGAACGGCATTCTCTTATATGCAAATGTCCCCCACTTGGTAGTGAAGGCTGTTTTCATCCTGTCATCTGGATGTATAAGAACTTGGTTGTACCCCGAATATCCATCGAGAAAGGACATCATTTCAGATCCATTTACCATTTGCAGAATTTCATCGATTGATGGTAATGGATAATTATCTTTTTGAGAGGCTTTATTAAGATTTCGAAAATCTATGCACGACCTAATCTCTCCACTCTTTTTTCTTCTTTGGAACGAGGTTGGCCACCCGGGTTGAGTGCCTAACGGGAAAAATGATTTTCGCTTCCAATAATCTTTTAACCTCCTTTTCGATCAAAGGCTCCAATAGCGGGTTAACAACTCGTTGTCTTTGCCTAAAAGGCTTGGAGTCTGGCTTCAAAGGTATGGTATGCGTGATAATGTTCTGGTTGTAAGTCTTCAGCTCATTGTAGTTCCAAGCAATACAATCTATGTAATGCTTCAAAGTCTGTATTATATTGCTCCTTTCTTCCTCTGTACATGCCTTTGCTATGTACACCTCCTTTGGATTGTCTGCACTCCCTAGATTAATTGAATCGCATGCATCTTTGGGGAGCGGGACTCTTTTTCTTTTCTTGTTCTTGCATTCCATGTCGAACATCTTTTCTAATGAAACCACGTCTTTAGGAATTTTGTTGGATTGATACGGAGTTTCACTTTCTTCTGTTTCATCCTGCCACCTTTGTTCCTCATCGATCACTGATTTTCAAAAATACCCGAGTTTGTGACAAACTTGAAGATGTACTGTCACACTCAAAAACACGGAAATTCTTCACATTATCAGGTATTGATGGACAAGGAACCAGCTCAATGGAAAACTTTTTACATCTTTTTATATCCACCGGGTTTAACATGCCCGCGGCGACTGCAAGAGAGTCTGCTATTCGATTTCCTCTCCTAGAAATAAGGGCTATGTTGAATGCATCAAACTCCTCCATGAGGTCCATAACCCTAGTCCTATAAAGGCTCAGTCTTTTGTCGCGGCATGTATACTGTCCTTTGATTTGCTTGACAACCAACTCAGAATCTCCCAAAACCTTCAAGCATTTAACATGTTTGCTCAATGCTAGACGTAAACCGTAGATCAATGCTTCGTATTATGCCACATTGTTTGTGCAAGGAAATTGCAGTCTGTAGGCAGCCAATAATGGTTTACCTCCTGGACCAGTGAGCTCGACTCCAGCTCCTGCTCCCTGTCTAGATTTTGATCCATCAAACTTGAGCAACCACGTGTAATCCTTTTCCTCAGAAGAACCACCATGACACACTTCTTCTTTAAGTTCATCAGTAGCTTTCTCAACATCAAGAGCATAGACCCCTAGGTCTGGCTCGAGAAAACTGAACCTCATTCGGCTTGTTAAAATCCGTTATAATCTCCTTAAGCCTCGATTCGTTTTCCACTCTGATTTGGTTAGAAATGCCCTTCCATGGCAGCCACATATGCGAGCGATCTGTTGCAAAATAGCCATTCAGCGTTTTCATCCAATCTCTCGCAAGTAACATTCCATACCTACTTGGGATGTTAACCACCAAAATGTCTACAACTTTCTGTTGGACCACGGGTTCAAGAATTTAATTGAATCTTGACATCATATAAGGTCCCTACTACATTTACCTCTGAACGGTCCAATTGCAAGACCGTGCATTTGGATGAAACCAGTTGTAGACCCGGCATTTGACATATCTCTGTAGGCATGAGGTTGCTCATGGCTCCTATGTCTACCAAACGGTTATGCAAGTTCTTACCCGCAATTCTCGAGTTAATAAGAATGGCGGGACATCCCTTCTCTCCTTTCGCAAAATCGGATGGGATTCAGCTCTTTTTTCCTTCCACATCGGATCGGGTGAGTTCAAAGCTCTTATCAACGCCTCCTTTTGACCGGGCAATTTAGTCTGCGTCCGGGGAATGAAAGGCTAGATTTGGACTTCTTCATATCCTCCACTACGTCATAATTTGGTTTTTCGAATTTGATGTCTTACGGACGTCATTAGACATTTCTCTTACGAGTGGAGGGGGAGGGTTGTTACTTGCCTTTGTATCCGGAGGAAGAATAGAAGCTGTTTGGAGGTGTTGATGAGGTTTTAGGGGCTTTAGACTTACTCCTCAAATGGTACCCATGAGTCCCCTTTATGAAATCTCGAAAAGCTTGCACCTCCTGTTCCAAAACTTCGTCTTCTTCCTCCTCGCTCTCACCCTCTTGGTGATATACTATTTCCATCACCATAATATTTTCATCTTGCTGATACGATGGATCCTCATTTGATACCAGTTCCAAATCATCAACTTGTGCTTGAAGACAATGAGTGTATCTAGCGATCTCAGGACAATTCCTCTCATTGTGTTCTTTTGTGTTATGTAATCTGCACCCTCTTTCCCATGCCAAATCTGAAAGATTCAAAAGAGAATTGGATTGGCTAGGGCCTGCAGAAGCATCTAATTGATTAGCAATGGGAGAGGGAACTCCCCCATTGTTTGGCTTAGTGTTCCGAGTGCCTCCCTCTATTGTTAAAATTCTGACTTGGGTGAGGGGCACGGGACTCATGCTTCTATTTGTTGAACCACTGTCATTACTTAGTTTATGGACTAGTTTCGTGAGCTCTTCGACTTTCGAAAAGACATCCTTCGGTGGAACCACATTGTTGTTAACCCCCATTGGATTTGCATAATTGATGGGGTCTTGATTCCACATTTGGGTGGGGTTCGAGGAATTGGATTCCCATATGGATTGATACCTTGAATTGGGATTGGATTCGGAGCAGGGAACTATGGCTTGAGGATTGACTTGACTAGTTTCCTGCGTAGTTGATTGACTGTTCTGCAAAAATGAAGGAACAGGTGGAATGGCTGTGATTGGTTGGATTGGAATGGGTGCATATGCGGGTGCTGGTGGATACGGCTGCTGATATGGGAAGGCGTTCATACTTGGCATTTGTGGTGCCATGAGTTGATTTGCCTGGGGAACTTGACCATATGGAGCACCCTGTCCCAACATAGGCATCTGGGTAAACCCGTAGCCTTGCGGTGTCAATTGCTGCTCAATAGTCATGGCTTCATTATAGGCCAAAGCCGGCGTGGTGACCTGAGGATTACGCCTTGCAAACATGGCTGTCATGGGGTCCAATGCCCCAAAATATATCTGCAAAGCTACTTGCAGGATCGATGGCAAAATGTCTAATTGCTCCGTTATAGTTCTTTTGGAATCTACGATTAAACATTCGGATTGGTTCCCCTTGGCCCCGTTTGCATGTAATAAACCGATTGTAAATAGTTGCGGGATCTAAGGGCGACCTAAATTGATTGACAAATGCATTTTCCATTTGTGTCCAAGAGGTGATTGAACCGGTTGGCAAGCATATATACCATTCATATGCTATTGGATCCAAGCTCATGGGGAAAAGTCTGCAGGGCTACATCTTCATGCTTGAACTTGCGACCTAATTAAAACATCTCTATAGGCTTGGATATGTTCTTCTGCTTGTTCTTAGGCCATCCGGCTTGTATTTAGGCAAAAATATTTCAATGTTCTTGGGGATTTCATGGATATCCCCGACAATATTCAAAGGAGTATTGTTAGCTCCATACCAAGGAGCTCTTGGAGCTTGAGCCATTTGACTCGGAATTGATGTAGAACGGACCTACAATAGCGGAAGAAATATTACAAACTATAGGCACACTAGGGGCAACGGATATTGCTGGCGTAGGTCCACTCGACGTTCCTGGAGAAAACAGGCCTTTTGCTATTGGAGTGCTTACGACTTGCTTGACTTTACCCTTGGGAGTACCAGTAAGGTCGTGAAAAATGGTTTCTCCGGTTGTTTGAGACCTGGTCGCAATACGGCGTGGTGGGTCCAGCCTGCCTGAGGAAACCCTCGGCTAGTTCGAAGAAAACCTGCAACAAACACAAAAACAGTGTTGCAGTTTAGCCGTAAATAATTTCAGAATTAAATCAAAAACAAAATATTCGGGATATAAAAATTGAAATAGATAAACCGATTCGGCCCTCCTTCTAGCGCCAATCTGTTGAGTGGTGTTTTAACCCGATTGTGAAAACACACTCTCCTGTAGGATCCGAGTCCTAAATCCTCTACTTGCAAAGAAAAACGATTTCTCCAAGGTTCTTATTATGCTAATTATTGATTATCAAGGATGCTGTTTAAAATGAAATGCTAAGAACACCTTAGGGTTTGCAAGTGGATGTTAACAAGGGGCACTGTGGTTTATTTAATTTTGAAAGTGCAATGGACTCTAAATGAATAAAATCTGTTTTAATCTTTAATTCGATGGATTTTTAGTGATTTATTCAAACACAGTAATTAAACTGCCGAAAATAAAATATGGGTTTGAAAAGCAAAGCAAAATAAATAAAAACGTAAAATAAATTACGGTCGGAAAAGCTGTCATTAATCGGATGAAACCGAAGATATTGAGGCTTTCTACATGCAACCTAACCTAATGAACCTGCACATCCACACAATCCAAATAGGCCAGGTGCGAGTCTCGAGGGTTTCTGTGGTAATTCCGGAAAACGAGGCATTCGCATGAAGCAACCAAGAGATCTTGCATTAACTTCACCTAAAAACCTAAGAAATCCGGAAGGGAAAGATAGACATTAAATCATGCATGAGAAGTAACTCCTTCTTTCTCATCCAAAAGATGCCAACTCTCTGTATTTTGTATTAAAGAATATTTCGATTACATTCAAAAATGTTCCAGGTGTAAAAGAAAATCCCAGAACAAAAAGAAGGAAATTGCCCAAGTACGGGCCCAGAATAGCACAAAGCTCTCGTCTCTGCAACTCCGTATTCGGCAATTTCCAACCCCTCTTCAATTTGCATTTCCGGCTTTATAGCATTGTCATGGCTCTTCGATTTCCTCCGTCGCTTCATTTCCTCTTCCTGTGGGCGACCCTTCAAATTCCTGCCTTTCCTTGCCTTGATTCACGCTCAAATTTGGAAACGCTCCGAAATTCATCTCTGCATGTAACGCCTCTGCAAGTTTGACACTTGCACGCCACGTGTCACGCATTTTCTGCGCCCCCTGTAACGCTTTCCTGCGCAAAAACCCGACAAAACTGCAAGTCCGCCTGTTCACCTTCCCGGCCGCGAAATCGCGACATGTCACGAAATCGTGACATGTCGCGATATCGCTACCTGCTTTCCTGCCGTACGCCTTCATCAGCTCCCCGTAGCGATGTCGCGACCGTTTTTCATTTGTCTACCTCCGGCAACTTCTCGTAGCGATATCGCTACCCTTTTAACATTTTGAGCCCTCCTCTTCGAATGGTAGCGATATCGCTACCACTTTCTAACTTTGAGCCCTTTTCAAAATGTGGTAGCGATATCGCTACCACCTTGGCCTTGCCGCGTCCCTTTGAAATGTGGTAGCGATTCGCTACCACTTTCGTTTCAAGCCTTCTCCTTGTGACATGGTAGCGATTCGCTACCATTTTTGTTTCAAGCCCTCTCTCACTAAACTTGTAGCGCTATCGCTACCCTCTGACTTTGAGACTGGCCTTTATGAAATTTGTAGCGATATCGCTACCGTTTTGAACTTTGAGTCTTCTTTCCGCAAGGCGTAGCGAAATCGCTACCGTTTCTCTGCTTCGGGCCTGATTTTCATTTTCGTCGCGATTTCGCGACATCTTCCTTGTACCGTACAACTATGCCAAAATGCGTCGCGAAATCGCGACACCTTTCATCATCCGTACGTCTTGGCAAAACCTGTCGCGATATCGCGACGTTTTTCCCCCTCGGACCTTCATGCAACTTTCTGTCGCGATATCGCTACCGCTTTTTCTTTCCGTACGCCTCCCCGAAACACGTCGCGAAATCGCGACCATTTTTTTGTTTTGTTGCCGTTGACCGCGTTGACCGCGATTTTCCGACATGTCACGATTTCGCGACAATTTTCCGGCTTCGGTCGCGATCGCGATTTCGCGACATGTCGATCCGGCGATTTCGCTACCTGTCGCGATTTCGCGACCCCTTTCTACACTTGTGCATTTTCTCTTTTTCTTCAATTCTGGCATCTGGGTCACTGAGATCCTTCCCTGCAAGCCTGCAAAAATGTGGGTCCCCAATTTTGGGGTGTGTTGTGGATCAACCACAACAAATTGCGGCT